>CM040746.1:19837831-20182831 GCA_022829145.1 Albula goreensis | reverse complement strand
TTGTAACCTTTTTTGAGCCCTCGATGATGTATTTTTATGTGTGTATCTAAGCTATGTGACTTATTTTGATGAAGTCAAATCATTTTTTATAAATTTTAAAAATGTATTTAAATGAAATTTATGTGTGAGGTATGAACCACCCATGGTCACATTGTGTTTGTATCTCTGAGGTCCTACTATAAAGTATTACATACAGGATTGTATACACAATATGCAAATATGCAACAGTTAATATGTGCCTATCTCTGTAGTTATTGTGCAATTAAATAGGCATCATGGTCACCAAAATAATTCCTAAAAGAGAGATTAACAAAATGTACAAAATAAAATTGATGAAATGAAATGGTCTGCAAGATTGATAACTTTTTTGAAAAGGATATAGCCTTTTCTGTGCTTCTTAAAATAAAATGTATTAGCTGACTGCAGCAATCATTGTATTTTTTCTAACTGCATGACCTTGCGCTGACATCATCAGTCCTGGACACAGGCACGCTGCTGCCTCTATTTGATGTCATCACACCTGGTTACAGAGTAGAAGGTAACTTTGACTCTGTTGTCAGTGCCAGGCTTACAAGGCCAGACTTCATTGCCAGTGTGACTGAAGTGTTTTCAGGTCTTCATAGAAAGAATATACTTATTTGATCTTAATTGTAATTTAGTTTTACAATTAGTAAACTTCCTCTTTAAATTCATTTAAAGAAGAAAAAGCTAAGCTTTATTATATTTATCCACAAATGATTTACAAAAGAGACTGAAAACAATACAATTATCCTGCTTCCAGAACTACCATGTGAGATCTAGAACATAAAAGTGAAAATATGGAAAGTGTGTAAGTGGGACAAAACTTGTTACAGGGATTTGGTTTCTAAACCTATTTACTGGAAATGTTATACTGGAAAACCATTTTGTATTCATACTATGTAATAATCATATTTGCATTATATTTAAGCAATAAAATAATGTAAATGATTCAAACAGACTTTGCAAGATGAAATACTGCAATTAGAGTTCAAGAATCCTAAAAATGAAGTACTTGACCATAACATGATTGTTTATAGTGGTCTGTTTCCTTCACATGACTTGAATTGATAGAAGCAATTATAAAAAATGTAAAAATTGATGGAAATTGTACATTTTATAAGTCTGATTTAAATTTTTTTTTGAGGAGTTTAAATGCTGCCCTGCTGAGAGGGCCTACAGGAAAAGATATGTGTTTGTGTGAGTGCGTCTGAGTGTGCATGTGTGAGTGTGCATGTGTGTGGATGTGTGTGTGCCCAGCTAACAAAATTTGATGCTTTGTCCCTTGTTATACTGAAGTCATAAGGCCCACTATAAACAGTCTATTTTTATTCCATTTAAAAAAGAATTTGAATAATAGATGATCATGATATGATCAGATATGTTAATTTCATCTCAATTGTAAGCAATGTGAAATGAATCTGCCATTACGTTCAATCAGAACATTCTTGAAATCTATTTGACAATATCCTATCCATGTTTTTTCTTGAGTAAATGATAACCATCAGGGGATATTACGGGTAAGTTTGAATGTGACAAGACAGGAACATTTTTCTGTGACTTCCGTGACAAAACATGCTTTAAGACCATTTGGGGGATGTTGTAAGACCATCTCATAACCAAATGAAAATGGTTGTGAGTCTGTATGTATGTAACGTTGTGTGTGTGTGTGTGTGTGTGTGTGTGTGTGTGTGTGTGTGTGTGTGTGTGTGTGTGTGTGTGTGTGTGTGTGTGTGTGTGTGTGTGTGTGTTGGACAGGACACTGTTGGTTTGTGCAGCTACATGTCTGGACAGCAGCGATAAGATGCCAGGACTCTCCCTCGTCTCCCCACATGCCATCATGTCTCAGTCCAACATCCCCACCATAACTACACTGCAACCCTGACCCCACCCATAACTGCACTCCCAGCTGGATCCCCTCCTGCCCCCCAACACTGTGCTCTACACACATACAAACTCCCGTAAATACCGATATGATGGAAGTCAGATAACTGGGTCTGCTTCATGAAATTGTTTTCTTCTGCTGCTGGCAACCAAGCATTCCACTGGGAGCACATCTTCCACTGTTATACACTGTCCTGTATCTGAAATACAAAGAGAGAGTTTAGCCTACTTATAGATGAACTCTATCATGGTTAGACATATGCACATACAGACACAAAAATACACACGCTTGCACTCATACATACACATGCCCTACTCACAGATGCTCCTGCACCCTCACATACACACACATGCTTGTGCACACAAATTCACACATATGCTCACACACAGATGCTCCTGTACACTCTCATGCACACATACACATATATGTATGTGAACACACACATACACATGCAAATATGCACCTACACATGCACATACACACACGCACACACACACACACACACGCAAACACATACACACTCACATGTGCACATACACACACACACATACACACACACGCAAACACATACACACACATACATGCACACACACACTCACACATATATACACACACATCACACGCCCATGCACCCACACACACACCCACACGCACACACTCACACACACATACACAAACACACTCACATGTGTGCACACACACAAACACACACACACACGGAGGCTCTCTCCGAGGCGGACTCGGCTGGGTGGTGGGCTGTGTTGGCGCGGAGCAGGCGAGGACGCCGCGGTGCACATTAATAATGCAGGGCCTCTGCTTCCTCCCAGCACCGTGGCGATGGCACTGGCCCATCGCTGTCACCAGGGGGGAGCAAGAAACGCCCGCTGAAACCGCCAAGCTGCCTGCTCTCCAACACACATACACAAAACACACAACACTCAGCACTATCACAATAATCAACTCTAACAAGGCCAGTCTTATTTTCTTCCCCTTTCTAGATGTAGAAAAAATCTAAATACACACACACACACACACACACACACACACACACACACACACACACACACACACACACACACACACACACACACACACACACACACACACACACTCATGTACCTCTTTGCATACATGGTAAGATAAAAGTTATACACATTTTAAACAACCAGTCATTTATAAGACTTTCTTGTGAACTATCTCTCCATGCAACATAATTTTTAATCTAGCCACTGTTGAATGGGTGGGTTCAAAATCTATGATGTTGCTTGAGAATAATGCCTTTTCACCAGCAGTGCAGCTCTTGGACTTTCGCCTCTACATGGACACCATCTTTGAGTACACACAGGATGGTCCTGACTGCCAGGGCGATAATGCACCCCCACTGAGGTGGCACCGATACGCTGTAGTATACATGCCATTTTGCTCCATCACAAGAGATGCAGAGGATGCCAAATTCTTAAGAAAGTTAAGATATTTCCCTGCTTTATTTGTATGAAATGCAACTTAATACATCCAATTAGCCTAATACTCATACAAAATTCTGGTGTTACTAAAAATGTGCTTATTATAAACTCATGCATATTAAAACACATATTAAATGCACGCATTGGTCTTTTTGTGAGAGAGTCAAGGGGATGGCTGAAAGTGGGAAAGGTCTATACCATACCAGCATCTCTGGGCCATCAGCACTGGAGAGCCCCAACAATGCTTGACACATCTTATGCCCTACTTGCACTGCATGTGAATGCATGTACTTCAACTGATCAGCAGTGCTAGCAGTGTAACCTTTACACCAGTTTCTGAAGAGGTCAAGACATACACTGAATATTTAAGCTGATGAGAGTCAGACTCACAAAGCCACACATATTACTCTGATGACCCTGCGTGTCCAACAGGATGCCAGAGATACCTGGCCACTAATATTCACCAGTCTCAATGGACTTGTAAATGTGAGTTTACTGCAATCCAGAGGAACTGTATGACTAAGGTGATTCATGTGATGTGACTCATAACCACCTGCTAGGTTCACCGCAGCAGGGTCCTAACCCCCACCACCATGGACTGATTACAGAACAGCCTCGTTGCAGCGTACTGTTTTAAACATGTCATTGATTGGCCCACTGGGGATAGCTGATGCTTGTGGGACAGGTGACACACAGGGATGATATAGAACAAACTGCATTAGTCACATTTGTGGTGTTTATCCCATCCATCTACACATTCCTGCAGTTGTGTGTGGTTCTCTAAACAACCTATCCACACATGCTTCAATTTTCAAGTGAATACCCACCACTCCCACTCAACATCATAAGTTCAAATGTCAGTCCATTTCTGAGTGGTTGTCAGGTACAGTAAATATTTTTTAACCATAACCCTTACCTATACTTCTACATGAAACCAACACAAGTACTGAATAACAATGTGTTTTAGCATGGCAGTTGTGTAGTTCTAATCGTGTATCAATGGCATAATTATAGAGGCATCAGAGCCAATTAAATACAAGATGAGACCCAATTATTAGTTTCCTTTAGCCTCTTCTCTTATTTCAGAGGAGAACAGACAGACAGACAAAATAGTGCTGATCCATGTTCAGAGAGCTCAGAGACACTCCATTTATGAGCACCATCGGAGGATAAAATCAACTTCATCTGAGGAGCTCTTCTTTGACACTGCTTTCAGTGGTTTTATACACCCCAAAAAAGTTGCAAAAAATGGTATTTGCTACTTTTTATTTTATAGAAATGGAATTGCAATCACTCTCATACTGTTTTTAACAGCCAACCCATTTTCACATTTCTTTTAATATCACTGAATTATAAAATTATTGTCAGCAACCAAAAATAAATAGAATTGCATATTCCAATACCATTTTTATTTTGCCAATTATTTACCAAGTGCTTAGTCATGTCAAGTGAAGTCATATTTTATAAAACAGGAAGAAACTGAAAATTCTTCATACTGCATATTTTTCTTTTGATTGTTGTTGTTGTTATGTATTTAAACAGCAACATTTACCTTTTTGTAAAATAAAAGTACACCATGCATAAAACCAGACTTCAGAACTGTAGATTTTGACACAAATACATGCATTCATTTTTATTCACAAAACCAGCCCAAATTTCTAAATGAATACAAACATCACTGCTGCTTTTTTTGTTTTTTGTTTTTTTTAAGATGTAGGTCTGGTAGCATCATGGAAAAAATGAAATTCTGTCAGTGCTTAAGCTTAGATGGGACTGGTACCATGTCCTCTGGGCTGAACCCGACCCCATCAGAACCACAGCCCTCTGTAGCAAATCAAAAGAGGTTGCAAGTTTCACAAAAAAAATGCATTATACTGTTAGGAAGGAATCTGTCTTTTGGGACGTTAGGAGCTTCCAACTATTGATTTCAGTGAATGTATCATCCAGATTGGGGCAGGGAAAGGGGCGGGAAATGAGCAGAGACACCATAGCACCCTCCCAAAAAATTTAAATTTTCAATCAGAAAACGGGATGCTACATCTCAAAAGTTGTTTTTTTTTCCTTTTTTATATTTTAATAACAAACATTGAGCAATTGCAAAACTATAGATTTATGACAAAACAAAAAATAAAATAAAATCAAATAAAAAATAAAAAAGAAACAGTCAAAAATACAGGAGGTGGTAAGTAAGAACAATGGTGCTAAATTACAATAGTGCTTGTCATTAGTCACTAGGTTTTAAAATATAGCCGTAAAATTTACATTCTCTACACAAGTACTTTTTTATCTTTCCACACATGAACGACATAAACACCAAACACAGAGATCTGTTGATTGTCCTCTCTCAGTCAGACTTTTCGGTTTGGCAATTGAACAGTTCTGTGTGAAAGTGACCAAAACCATTTTGAAAAAGGACGAAAGGTACCAAAATGGAACATAGAAAAAGGAATGAGAGTTGCCATAGATTGTGTAATGTTTATTTTTGGTTCAGGAGAAAAGTAGGTGCATCCATTATTGTTATTCATTATGTATCTTTTTTGTTTTGTTTGTTTTGTTTTGTTTCAGCTGGAAAATCCGTGCCAGAGATAATCCAAGCAAGCAGGGGGCATTGCACTTGATGACAGAGCTTTGGGGGTTGGAGTCCTACTGGAACCATCGGAATGCGGCTCCCGTTGGCAACATCACCTTCTGGGAGAGAGGAGAGGGTCAGTCAGTGTTAAGGTCAGGGGAGAACTGGTATCAAAGCTATGTCGGTGCTTGTGTCAGTGTCGGGTCAGTGTTAATGTCAGTGCAAATAGCTGTGTCACTGTTAGGATCATGGTCAACATCAGAGAGTGAGAACTGTCAGTGTAAACAGTCAGTGTTAGTGTCAGTATTAGTGGCTGTGTCTGGGCTGGGTCATGAGCACTGACACTGTGTACACGGATGTCCATGTTAAATGAAAGGGTACTCATTATTATATAAGTTTGTAGGGCAGTGCTGTATTTTAGTATTGGGATGATTAGTGTAAGCAACAGTGTTGGACAGTCTAACGCTAACCTCCTGAGAACTGGTACAGTGTCTGTGACAGCAGTTTTCTCCTGATTGTGTTGGTTAGTGTCAATGTTGGAAGAATACATGGTAGTGATAGCATCGCTTGCAAAAAGGGTCAGTGTAATTATAAATATCAAAAATAAAACATATCACCGAACAAAAAACATTTTCATAAAAAGAAAAGACAGAACTAGAAAAGGTTCTAGTTGAAATTGAAAGCATTCAAATCCAAAACATGGGTCACCAAGAAAAACAATTAGCCTTTCACACCACTCTTCACATTGCCCTCCTCTTCTTTGGCTACTGCACCCTTCATTTCTCTGTCCTTCTCTCGCTGCCTCTCCCCTCCTGTGTCAGAGGGTAGCTGCACTGCTGAACTGTCACGCCAGGCTATCCCTAAGGCCTCACCCAGCCCTTCCACACTCCCCCTCCTTCTTTTACACATCCCTCCCAGCTCCCACACCCCAAACCCGTCTCTCCACTTGCCCTGGGCCGTAGCTCTGGCTCAGAAAGTGAAATCTGATACACTGCATTTATTATTTACCCAGCTAGAACACCACCAAGCAAACACGCTTCCCTCCTCCATAACACTAGTGTGCTCATGCTGTACCCTTCATCCTCCTTCCTCTTGAGTTTCACCTGGGTTGTGTTTGACGCAGTGTGGAGAAAGTGGTCTGTTTGGACACGGCATTGTGGTGGTTCTGTGTGGACATGTGTGACCAGCCACTATAGGCTCAGCTCAAACCAGTTACCACACTGTAAAACCACACACACTCATTAGAACTGCAAAGAACACCTATGCACCTAACACAAATCCCCACAACAAGCCCTCACCTTGTGTGCCACAAACACATATACATACAAATGTATGTGCACAATCACACATGCATACATACATACATACATACATACATACATGCGTATATTCTTGAATGCAAGCATACAGATATTTCACTTGTATACAGATACAAGTGAAAAGGACTTGTATTTCGATGTAACTGAACTGTACTTAAAAAGCATTCAACAAATACATTTTGTATTAATGTCAATAACAATACCCCATATGTTTCTGTTAAAAACTAAATTTAAAAATCAACACTTCAATATGTAAGCTCTTTCACATCTTCTACTTGTTGAAATCACAAGTGCACAATTCACTGAAATGGCAGGACCATTTAACATGTTAAGGGGAACAGTGAAAACCATGAAAATATGCATCAAGAAAGGGTGACAGTGGTTGCAAGTCAAAGCTCACCAATCGGGATTGACAAAAATGTTACAATTTAGCCACTAAATATCACAAAACAATGGCCTCAAAACTGACCACAGATTCGAATCTACACTTCTGCAACACAGTTTCAACAAAAGTGTACATTACAAGCTTCATAAGGAATATATTTAAGGTACAGATGCCATCAGGAAAACACTAAAGAGAATCAAGAGTGGCTAATGAAGTCTAATCCACTATGGCCTCCCCAATCACCAGATATACAGCACTGAACATTTATGGGAAGTTCTTCAACATACGGTACACAGTAGACTTTCACCTCTTGCATCTCTCAAAGAAGTTCTGGCTTTTGCTTTTCTTGCCATATCCCTCCAGAAACTGCAAAACATCTATTACAGCATTCAAGAAAAAGTGAAGTTGTTCTGAAGGCAAGGCAAGCACAGCTAAATCCTTATTAGTTAAATATTAATCAATAATAATAATAATCAATTGTGCCCTGTTCATACACATACACTCATCTATGTGCACATAAACATGTAGTAAATCTAAACTCAGCTTAGTTTGGAACTGAGTTCAAAAATGATAGAAATCAGCTGAGGAAGGAGAAATGCTGTAAGAGCATGTAGCAACAGTGATCAATAGAGTAAGTGTACCCCTGTACCTACAGCATCTCAGCATAATGGGCTATGTAAAAGTGTGGGTGCATGAGTGAGGGATATTTCAGTTTGAAACAGTGTTATTTTAAACATATAATGATGTACAATGGTGTTTGAAGCCATGGTCCTTTTGATTCTTCAAAAAAAATCAGGCCAAATCTTCCTGGACCTTGCTCCTGTGTTCCATATTTGAACTGCAACTCAATTAATTTGGGAAAGAAATTTCACTGCATTTCAGTGAACAGAATGCCAGCTTTTGGTGAACAATGACAATGATCAAAACTATTTTAACCATTGTCTAAAAGGATTAAAATAATTGCAGTCTGTATAAATGGTGTGGATCCATGGAAATTAAATAACCTTTTTTGTTACACTTAGGTTGTAAGCTTCACATGCTTTGTCCTCACTCTCCTCCAGCACACCCTGCCCAGCCCTGTGAAGTATTGAGGCTGCATCCTGACTGACCAGTCATAGGACCAGAGCTTCAGCAATGGCTGTTTCTGCTGAATCAGCATGGCGCTCCTCAATGAAAGAAATCACAGTTTTGTAATGCATCATCATATGCTCATAAAACATATGGCGCATATTATCCAATATGTCCGTTAATACTACACTTAAAAATAATATTTTATTGATATGAAATAAAAGCAATTTGTATAAATAAATGAATAGTATGATAAATATCCAATGATGTATATTTTACATTTACATATAAAGACCTCAATCAAGTTCTTGTGAGCAATACTTAACCTTTTGAACTTTTGCAACTGCAACTTCACTCCTATGAACCTCTGACTTCTTTGACAAATGCACACATTCGAAATGCAAGACAAAAAAGAATATACAATCAAAAGCTGACTCTCGTCATGATTTAATTAAACATCTGCAATTAAACTCCACTCAGTCATGAGCTGAGCTGGCACCTACTTTCCACAAAAGCATACCACAGACAGTGCTGTACAGAGGAGCTAAAGGTGATCAGAAGAGAAACGTGTCTTTCATTCACAGAAGCCGCTAACTTGTTAGCACACTGCGAGTGGTTAGAGGATACACATATAGCAGGAATCAGCGAACTTCTGGCCAACATAAGCCCTTCTCTGGCAAGATTAGGCTAACTGTCACATCACCGCAAACTCAGTCATGTGTGTATGTGTACAAGTATACATATCCAAATACATACACCATTTATATACTGAATGTATATAAAAGGCATATAATATACACTAACAGTTAAAATTATATGTGTGTGAGTGTGAGTGTGTGTGTGTGTGTGTGTGTGTGTGTGTGTGTGTGTGTGTAAATTGGGAGTTGTATAATGTATAACTATTGTATAGTTGTATAATCATTGATTATCAATCATACAACTATCAATTTTCATTACCCATTGTGCACCTCATCGTCTATAAACACATTAAAAGCTTTACAGTTCCAGTTGCGGTATATAGTAAATATACCAGTAATTATAAACAAAACCTTATTAGAATTACACTGCCAGAGTATATTTTGGACAAAAAAAATTGGAAGGGACAGAGAGAGAGAGAGAGAGAGAGAGAGAGAGATGAAGGAGAGTGAGGATCAGGCCAGTGAAACCAGTGGGCTCTCTTGAGTCTATACCTTCCCCTGCAGACAAATCTGCTTTGAGCATTAATGGGGTACCCTCTCCTTCTTCCTTCTTCCTCTCTCTTCCCCCTCCTCTCTCTCTCTCTCTCACTTCTGCAGAGCGAGAATCACACCATTTCACCAAGGATCATCTTCCCCGGCACGTCGCGTCACTGCAGCGGGCGAAGCTGCGAACAGCCGTCTCAGAAGAAAAGACTCCTAATCGCGGTTTCCCCCCACACTGAAGGCGCGGGAATAGAGAGAGGGGATGAAGGGATTTGAGGGTGGGAGAGAGAGGCATTTCCTGGGAACAGCTCCAGGCTTCAGGGAGAGCTCCGGTTCCCCTCTCCACAAGACAACACTGACACAGGACAACTTCACCTCAACTGACCTCTCCTGAACCACCGCCCCAACCCACCCCCCACACACACACACACACACACAATTGGTGGAGGACACGGGTCTGTGAAACACTCGCACACACACTCACACACTCAAACTCACAAACAATCTGACGCAGACCTTAGCTGAGTTTGCCTGTGTTTCTGTGTGTCTGTTTCTTTCCCTTCTGAGCTGCTGTTGGGAGATTTGCAGACGAGGAAAACACAGCAGCTCTCTAAACCCACCATCCCACTGACAGGCTAGTGCAAAGCAACAGACTCACACTTCCATGACAGAACGCATAGGCACAGAAATGGACCTGCTTCAGCACACTCTAATCACATGGCACACGCATGCACACACTCATACCTACATACAAACTCAGGTGCACCAATGCAAATACATGAAATCACCTGCTTTCACACAACTCACAAACACATTTTGTCATCCTCATACATACAATGAATAATAACAAATAGCAAATAATCTCACAGATGTACCTGTACACACAGCCACCATTCCCACATGCTCATCCACACAAACATTATCAGAAATATACAAATATGCGCTTACAAACACATACACACACAAAAACAAATGGGCTACACTTTCGCAGGTAAACAGTATTTACACATGCATGCACATGGGTGCACACACACACACACACATACAGGCAGCAGGCAGAACACAACCTTGGGGATTTTCCACTTTTCCTCTCCTCTTGCTCTGTTCCAACATGAACACAGAGTCTGTAGCGGCCAAGTGCGTCTCATTCCAGCTTGTGGCAGCCAAACCTGTGAGACGCGTGAGGTGCGTGCACACAATCGTTTCCCCCAAGTGTTAAAGCAGAACAGCTGAGCTCAGATGGTATGTTGGGGGGGTTTAGTGGCCGTCACTGTTATTCAGGCAGCTTTGCGTGAGGCTGGTCATCAGAGTTGCAGTGTGGCGCTTTTACTTCCTGCTTTCATACACAGGCACAATTTTTTTTTATTTCCGTTCAGCCAACGTCGCTTTCCTAAAATAAAGCCAGACGTCTCCGGCCAGCGAGGTATGAGGTGGCAAGGGCCTCCGCACGCTACCTCCCCCTCACTCTTTTTTTTTTTACGGTCGTCTCACAGCTGCCATGAGGTTTCAATGGAAAACAGCCTGAAGGCCTTGTCAATACCGCCCCTTGAAGCCCCACTACGCCACCACCCCCCCCCTCCACCCATCGAACCCGCCACCCCCCCAACAACCCACCCCTGGAGCTCACGGCCCTTCCTGTGGAATCCCCATCAGTGCAGTGGGGGCAAGCAGAGAGCTTCGCACATTCCACACACACACGCACACACATGCACACAAACTGAAAGTATCCCACACACTCCCAAGAAAATGGACACCAATCACCCACCCGTACAAACACATACTTCCCTGGAATCTGAAGCGCTATCACACACAACCACTCTTATACACAAACACACAGACACTGCAACAGATGACACATATGCATATATACTCTCATGCAAATTAAAACTATTATACATACATACTCAAAAAGTCAAACAAGCTTCTATTCCTTGAAAGGCTCTCTTACAGATGGAGAGGTGTGACAGTACTTGTGAGTGACTAGTTTTTTTTTAATAGGCAGGCAGACAAGCATTTTAAATAGTACATACTGTAGGTAACATCTAAGACAATCACTTTTACTCTTTATCCTTACAGTTGTAACAACGTGCCATCACCTCTACAATGAAGCTGCACCAGTACGTAATCAAACCTATAATGTTCAACGTGTCTTTGGCTAGTTATTTCTGTTTCGGTCATAAGTACACTTTAGTCCATGTACCCTATGGAACACTTCTGAAGCCCCAGAAATTACTGTGCAGAATCCTACACTCAACCTTCATACAATGCCTCACCCTGTATACCTAAACTGAATCTTTACCCAACACAAGTCCAACACCACTGGCATCAATTTCATACTTTGTGAATCTTTTACCAATCACCCTTCACCAGACTTTCATTCCTCACAAAAGTGGTGCCTTACCCTAAAAACCAGCACTGCATCCAAACTCAAAGTTCATTCTTTACCAGAAAATACAAACCTAACTGAAAACCAGCATTTCTTCACTATCTAATGTTCATTCTTCAACACTAAACACCCCTCATTCCACCCATCTCTGATTCCAGACCTGATAGTCATACTTCACACAAGAATTTAGCCTGAGAACCAGCAGTGCTTCCAAGTTTAATTTTTTTCATCCAAAAGCCTTGCCTCACCTTACACATCATCAACCAGCTATAACCATTTGGTTGAAGGATCCTTAAATCTCTGACTGAACAATACTGCATGAAGCATACTCTCCTCTACCACCTTCTTCACACAAAGACCCTGGCCATATTCCTACCTTCAAGTAAGAAAGAGCGACATGGTCTCAGAAGGGTCTCCACATACTACCTTCAATGATACACCAGTCTCACCTTTAGCGATGAAGTATAAAACACCATTAACATTTTGCAAATTCTAATTCCTGTTACATTTTCATATCACAAGTGGTTTAGGAGGGAAAGATAAAGGCATTTCAGTTAAGCGGACTGAAATGTGCGCGACAATGAGTGCTCTGAGGAGATTGGCGGCTAGTGGAGTGACCCCGCTGGGGAGCGAGGAGAGAAATCTCACAACGCAGACGAACCGCGGGAGTCAGAGCAAGCGGGAGGACTGCGTCTGTGCCACGCTGACACCTGGCGCTCCAGATGACAGCCTCGCGGCCAGATGGACAGGCCGAGTCCGCCGCAGCCATCAGACACACCAAGGCACATACACTCACAAACAGACAAACACATGCATTCAAACACTCATACACATGCACAAGCATACTCAAACAAATACACAGATACAAATGCATGCACACACAAGTTAACATGCACATACACAGGCATACACACAAGTTAACAGAAACAAATACAAACATATGGGTGTAAATGTCCACACACACACACACACACATACACAAACACTCTGCTAGAGCTTACCACAATCCCTGCACATGTACACAAACAAACAAAAGTACACACTGCCAGCCACACATTTTTGAAGTACATCACAGCTCCTCAAGCAGGCAACGGAAAATACACAACAGTCACCCATACGGAGGAATAGACCTGAGGGAATCTGAACACAGCTTGCATGTTTACCAGATCTCAGAGGAAAAAATGGCTTCCAATGGTCAGTTTTAACAGTGTGGGTGTAAGTACAATGAGGTCCACTGACTGGAGGAGGAGAGATTATAGAGAATCCGGTGGTGTTAGTCTGTCTGCCCCAAATATCCCTTCCCCTGCCACCGCCTGCTCCACCAGCTCAAAGCTCTACCCATCCCAATCCCTTTCCAACAGAGCCCCACCTAATCCCAACCCCTTACCCCCTGTGTGCTTCCAGCCCCGCCCATTCCCTCCTTATTCCCTCATGACCCAATCCCTCACCTCTTCAGCTGCTCCAGGCTTTTTCAGGACCCAGGAACCACAAAATAAATTTATTTGGAAACTGATCTGGGATCAGTTATCTGTGGCAGGATCTATCTAAGTGCCTCTCAGGCCCTTCTCAGATAAACTGCATGCTCCGCCACACCCAACACCACCCAAGCCCTGCCCATGACCCTTACCTCCAGAGCCGCGGACGGCTTCTTTTTAAGTTCCTCACACTTGCGAAATTTACAGATCTGGTGTCCAGTTTTGCGGTTTCGGCAGCTGCTGCACTGCTCGCAGTTTATGCGCCGGCGGCAGGGCGGGCACATGCCGCAGCGTTTCCGCTTCTTCTTGCCGGAACTAATGGCAGAGGCCAGCTCGTTCTGCATGGGGTACTCCGCCAGGCCGGCCATGTGCAGAGCACTGTCAGCAAGGAAGACTCCGGCCGGGGTCATGATGAAGAGGCCAGGGTTGAAGGGGAAGCCGCCCAGGTAGGGGAAGTCCGCGGGACTGCCGACAGGGTCGCTGGCTGACACGCCTTCCAGGTCGCCGCCCGCCCCCTGCTCCCCAGGCAGCAGCATGCCTGCCCTCTTCAGCAGCTCTGCTGCCTGGGCGAAGTGGAGCCCATTCTGTCCTTCCAGGCCTGGCTCCAAGGCCCGCTCCACCCTGCCCAGCGCTGACCCCTGTCTGTGCAGTGTTGGGGCCGAATCGCCCTTGGTGTCCGTGGCTGAGACACCGTTCTGCGAGAGTCCATTGGTGGCCGAGCAGCTGGCCGTGTACTGGGACAGCGCCCGTGACTTCTTGAGGCTCTTGCTGAGTGGTTCGCTGATGATGCCACTGCGGTTCCGGCGCTCCGGCGCGGCGGGGTGGCTGTCCTCACTGCAGCTGCTCTTGTCTAGGGCCTCAGCAGTCTGGCCTCCCTCCGGACGTTCGCCCGACATGATCTGCCGTGCAAAAGTCTGTTCACAGGCCAGGTGAGAGTGGAGCCCTCCCCCACTGAAGAATCAGCCAATGGAAAGCCCCCGCAGCCCTTGACTGCGCTCTAAAGCTCCGCCCTCATCCACATCTTTCCTCTAGGGAACTGAAAGCTGATAGAGAGGGGCAGAGAGAGACAGAGTTCAGTGTCCAACAGAGCAACTTTACTATGTCATTGGGAAAGTGACTGTAGTCACTTGTCATACAAAAATATATTACAATAAGGCATTCTCATTCATAGTACAATCATCATTAATATCTTTGACTATAAATGTATAGAAAACAAAAAAGATAGTATGAATTTTATTTCTAAATCCAGTTTCAAAACAAAAAAGACATACAAACCAAAAAGAACCAATATGATACATCTCAACCTTTGATTAAAACGGAACACCAATCACAACATTACAGTGTGAATGACCAGTGTATAAACTTGAACAATTACGACACCTACCACTAAGTGATGCTGGCACTCATACATCCACCCCAACACCCTGTTCCCATTCTTAACCCTTGCCCTAGGGTGCAGTGCCCTGGAGGGCTAAACAATTCCACCAACAAATTAGTGTGTCTCATGGCCATCACCTGTGTCATAAGCAAACAATTGGAACAGTCTTCACTTAAGCTACATTTCAAGTTTCCATGGTGAGTTTTCTATTTAAGTAAAATGCCTGTTGAAATCAATGGAGACCCAGCTCAATATATTCCTGAAAAATATGTATGAAATTAATTGAAAGCTGTAGAATTTTATCAGTGCAGTGTGCACTGAAAGGTAAACACCAAACTGTGCGCAATAACACATAATTTGCCATTGATCATACAGATCCTGAAAACTGTTGTGCAGGGTTTGCAAATACACATATTTGTGAACAGACTCTAGGACACATGCGTGTGCAGGTAGATGCACATAGACACATGCATGCACACACACACACACACACACACGCACACACACATATATTCACAGAAATACACAGACACATGCAAACAAGAACATACTAACAAACAAAGAGACACATGCACACACATTCATTCAAACACACACATGTAGACTAAAGCTTAGCTTACCCTTTACCCCCACCCCCCCCCTACTATCACCACCATCATCAGGTCAATAATCTCCTCACTATGACACTACTGTTTATTTCATAGACCAATTCAACAATTTAATGTCTTTCCTTTTTAGATATCTACTGAAACAAATACACGCACACAGACAGACGGACACACACACACACACACACACACACTCCACTGGAGAGAAAAAGCAGAGGAAACAGCCAAGCCGGCCCTTATAAGGGAGACAAAGGGAAGGGGAGGAGGGAGGGAGGCCTGCGACTGTGGAAATTGGAAGGCCAGAATTAGTAGGAGGTAAAGCTTCAAAGGCAGGAGCGCAGCCCCCGCATTCCCGCCAGCTCCGGAGCCCGCGGCGCCAGCGGAGCGGGGCCAGCCGCTCTCCATCCTCCACTGCGCCTGACCAGGAGCCCGGCCGCAGGGTCCGCCTGTCCCTCTCGCTGTCAACACCACCCCCACCCCCAGCAACCCCCCCACCCCCCGCCCCAGTCTCCGTCACACTCTGCCTCTCTTGCTGTGTCTGTCACCGTGAGCACATGCTGGCCCTCTATTCAGGAGGGAATTTAAGGACTTACCATGTAACAGACAAGATTTTTCCCATTTAAATTTCACTCAGGTACACTTTCAATGGCAAATGACATTGTCAGTAGGCTAGGTTATGAGTTACTGAAACATTTGTAAGGTGAAAGCTGGGAGTTCTATACAGAGCTCTTGCAAAGCTATCTAAAGCAGGCTGTCCTTAAAGCACTGTCTCTCTAACCATCACTCATAGTCTTTCACACTGTGCACACTCAAAATTATTGTATCCCTCCTTCCTCTGGAAGAAACAAATCCACATTGACATTGACCCCCCAAAATCTTAAACTCTTCTTATTGCATCAAGGATCAAGGTCTTTAAATCCAGACTAACATTCACATAACAAGGGGAGTCAAACCTTCCAAAATGTTCACCTTAAAGGGGAATGTGAACCAGTGTAGACCCTCCCTCATTTCACAGGTGGGATTTAACCTAAACAGATATCCATAACCTACATTTGCTATTGTAGAAGGTTAGAAACAACACTTTCGCACAAGGTGCAGCAGTGTAGCTCACTACCTCAAACCCCCCTCTCAGGTAGGGCAGCAAAGCTCCCAGAACATTACATCACCAAAACCCCATCACCAAAACCTTTCCTGTTTAATTCCTTTGAGAAAAGAGACCGACAGGAATACCACAAAGTGGATTCCCTGGTTATTCAGACAACTTTGGTAAGACGACAAATAAGCTTTTATGAAACTATTCAAATTAATGTTTTAAAAACCAAAGTTATCCAGCTAACTTGGTAAGACAAGTTTGTTATATTATTATTAAGATTATTATTATTATTGTTGTTGTTGTTGTTGTTGTTTTGTTGCTGGTGGTGATGATGAAGTTATAAGTATATCAAAACAAATAATGAAACATTATCACATTATTATATTATTATTATAACTATTATTGTGTATAAAATAATAATAATAATATAGTGTTGTTTAGTGTATTATTATTATTATTATTATTATTATTATTATTATTATCTCCGCTTAAATTGTATTCCACTGACAGCTTCAGGAAAAGCGAGAGAACACGATGGCTCGTGTTACCTCCCTTGAGGACAGTGCTAGACGTTAATTGGCTCTTTTCTGCAGAATAACGCTCCAAACCAGACTGTCCGACTGACACCGAGCAGCCCAGGGAACCAAAGGAGCGGAGGACGAGAGATACTCACTGCGGCCATCAGCCCACAATGATATTCCCATACAAAATTTTAAGGCAGGGCCCAGGCAGACAGGGACTAAACCTGCTCCTTACTGACATCGATCAAATACAACCCCAATCTCAAACATGCTTGTCCTCAGAATCTCACAGTGAATTCAATCACCTGGACAGACAACATGCATTTGTTTACTTATGCTGGAAGTTTCTATAGTGAAGAATATTACTGTCAAAATAATCAACGTGGACAGGGTCATATACAGTGTACAAAAAGTATGTCAATTCAAAATAACTCATGTATAATACATAATGTATAATTGTCTATTAATGTTTCATCATTAATTTCACAATAACACTATAATTATGTGTGTGTATACTTGTATTTTTATTTTCGAGAGAGAAAAAATATCCAATTACCGCTTCGCGGCTGGAGAGACCTGAAACCAATACGAATAACAAGCCAAGCCTGAAGTTGCTTCTGGCCATCTCGTGGGAGGTGTGCGAGCCAGATATTTATTAGTTCAGGTAATGCAGAGCCTAACGTAGCGCTTCCTTTCACACGCGCGCGCACACACACTCACGCACAATCACATTGTCTTATTGGACTCCAACCATTAATACTGACTACATTTATAGTGATAATAAGTGCCGAACTACGGTCAGAGCGAATACAGTGCACAAAACTACAAGTAAGACACAGCAACATAATTTATGTTGGAAAATTATATAGGCTACACGCTAGTCCTGCACACCTAATTGCAACCACAAAAACAAGCAGCCCCCACGAGCTCTGCGGCCAGTCACGGATTGCGGCAGTGCTGAAGGGTCGCAGAATCCCCGCACGCAGTGCTCAAGCAGGGGGACATCGCGCGCACGAGACAGGCTGATCCCTTCATTGGAACAATACAGCACTTCTCTTTGGCACATAAAATAATGTAGCCTAATAAGTTGTTGCTTAAAAAGATTTGAAGTACACTGAAAACATCAAATTAATTAATGGTTAATAATCGATTAGATGAAGATATATTTGTATCAACGCATAATTTAAATATATGTATCTGTGACTGCTTTTACCATCGATGTTATCGGTTTAGAAAGTTCCTTCATGTTACAACTGTAACTCAAAATCACAATATATTCATCTGAGATAAAAAAATAATTAAGACTAAATCTAACCATCGCCATAATCAATGCGATACATTATTTCCCGAAAGAAAAGGGGATCGTCAAGTTTCCGGCAGTATCGTTAATAAAACGTTCACACTTTCGTAACATTCTTACTTCTCACAAGAATGTAATGTCACAATATTCTAGGTTCACCGATATAACAATATCTGATTTTAGAATATGTTCAAAATTGCCAAGATCCTGTCAGAAAAACTACAGCATGTCGCTCCAGCAGCCTCAGCCGCTCATAAGGTATGCATCAGGTATGGCCAAACAAGAAGCAGTCTTAAATTTTACTAACATTTAAGTAAAACAAAAATACCTTTTGTCTAGACTCACTGATCTGAAACCGGGTGTCTGCGGTGCCAGCACTCGGGCTGCGCTGGCACGTTTCGGACGGTACAGAAAATACATTCTCCCGTTCTCCCGGCTAACTTGATCGTTAGGAAGATGACATGCCAACTTTCAACAGACTTCAACAAAGTATGATTCGCCCCTTCAATGTATCTGCATATTTGCAAACACAGGCCCTTTTCATTCGCACCTACCAAAGCAGATCCGAGCGGAGGGGAGGGAACCCACTGTCCAAGCGGTCCGTCTCCGTGCCTGCTGCGGAGATTGATGTCAAAAAGAGGGAAAAAATCAAATTCTCACTCAGCAGAATTATTTAAACCCTCGCCAGAAATAAGCGCTAGGGAAACTGAATGATAAATTATTGTAAAACGTACTTTCTCGGAGGCGAGCGTGTGGGCTCCAACCTTTCGATTCTTGCTATCCCACCTCTACATCCCTGCTCGCGGAGAAGAACATGCAAACACATTTCATAGATTTTTGGAGCTTCACGTAAAAACCGAACTGGACTCTTGCGCCATACAGAGACACGGAGAAAAAATAACGCCACAGCTCGTAAAACATCGTCCTTGTGGAAACGTGACGCCTTGTCTGCACTTTATATAGCTGACCCCTTCTGCGTGTATCTGTATCGTTGTAAGCAACAGACATTCATTATTATAGCTGAAATTGTGGATGTTTCAGCGACCAGCGTATTGACTTGGTACTGTTGCTTCCACTCTGTCTGCTGTTTACGCGCAATATGATTTTTTTTTTTTTTTTCAGAAGAGAGCAGTTTTTTTCCGTCATACCTCTTTAAGACAAAACTTTCCTTTAACACATTCATGCTTACAAAGAACTTCAGCATTGCTTTCAAAATAACAAGGGAGTTGACATGGTCGATTTCGCACTGAATTACGATAACCTTCCAACTGATTCTTTCTTGCAATACATTAAAAAGCGATACTTTGAAGTATACTCTGGGCTTGATGTCATGTCGCCCTGATTAATATGCAATAATAATAATAATAATAATAATAATAATAATAATAATAATAATAGCATAAACTAAGAAACAAATGAATTAACTGAAAGTGTCTTTCTGTATTATTCTAATGTCAAACATTAAAATATCACATTACATCCATAAATGTACCTCCCAGACTCTCACACGAAGCACTTTAATGACGTAATAAATATGACAGATATCTAAGAAACAGAGATTCTATGGACAGACACTCGGGAAGTTCCGGGCGGTCGGCCAACTATCCAGCCTTATGATAAATGTCTATGGGCTAGATGACACAGTTAACGGATCCCTTGGAAAGGACCCCTTTTCCTTTCATAAGTGCTTTAGTGCACACTCCAAAAGACAGTTTTGTTAAATATTAATGAATCAAAGGCTGCGCTTCAAGATGTGTGATCGAAAGCATAATGACTTATCAAAAAGTTAAATAATAATCGCCTAATAATAATAATAATAATAATAACAATCAATCATTAACATCGTGATGCTTCATGCCATTACTTTGTGGATTTACTAAAACGCATTGAAGAAAAAATGAAGTAGCCCTTTTAATCATAACTTATAATGGCCCTGCTTTTGATGTAAAAATAATTCATCACCTGGATCTTTCCTTTGAAAGACTGAACATGCTGGGCCAAATGAACACTGTATGGTACAATCATTTTCGCAACGGATTAAATTGGAGCGTTAGTTTTGTGTTTTAAGAATGACAAATATCTACGATGATGTTTACGGGAAGTCAGTTATTTAAACCGGTGTACTGTTATATATGGTGCTTTGAATAATAATTATGCAATGGGTAAAAGTATATTTTCCACATGTACGAGCAGCAGTTAAAGATAGAGGGGGTGGGGTCATTGCACGGGGTGCTATTTTTCGCTCACTGAGTGGCCGGGCGTTGGTCAGCCGTGGTGTCGTCGGCACGGCCGTCAGTGTACTCAGGCTCCTCTTCTCTCACAACGCGAGAGTCCACTCCACCTCTTGTGAATGTCCTGTCTGCTGGCAGGCGGCCAACTGAAGTGTGTGGAAATGACACCGCCAGGGCGGCAGAGATTTTCCTTCATTTCTCTCCTTCCCGATCGCAGACGGGCTGACATTGGCTGGAAAGTGGAGCAGCTCGTCAGGGACAATCAATGCGAATCGATCGAGCTGCGCGGGCTGGGGCTCCGAGCTGGAAAATAACACAGCAGCCAGAGCGCGAGGAGGGGGGTGCTCTACCACCAGCAGCAGCGGCCAGGCTCGCTCGCACACAAACACTTTCTCAAACGCACGCACAAACTAGACGTTCATCTCCCACTTAATGCTGCCCAGGCAAATGTATAACAGTTAACTGATCGTTTTATCATCACACTTAGCATTTGTTCTGTTTCCTTGTTTGTTTGTTTGTTTGTTTGTTTTTTCAAAAGTTAAGCCACACATTTTACTGTATTAATATATTAATATAGGCTTTATTTTGGGATTTTGCAGTTGGCCCTATTTGAGTATGGGCTTGATAAAAAAGTTGTTATTTAAGTAAATAAAGTGAGAGGATTGCCATCTAGCAATTAGTATAATTTTAGGAGAGGCAGTCGAATCATTAGCTTATACTGCTCTGAACGTGCGCATATTCAAGTTATGGTTTAGTAATAGCCCGTGCTGAAATACACCTGCTTCAAGTGTAATTGTACCTTACCTCACTATAGCCTTACTGAATGTTACATGTTGGTTGTCCTTTCGTGACTAAAATCACCCACTCTTTCCGGAGTTTTTTCATTGGTCACCTTGTGTCTATTCCTTAATTATTTTGACGACTGTTCCTGTAAGCTTCAATCCTGCATAGGGAGTTTACAGTACGATGCAAGGTCCTCATACATAACTAACTGTCCACCTTACATATTTTCGGTTTGTCAAAATACATTATTTAATTTCTTTTCAACACAACACAGAAACAGGAAAAAACGTGTCATGAAATCCCTTGTTGTCCGCCAAATCGGCCAGGGTGCAAGCACTTGTGAGTAAGCTATTCATATTCAAGGTTTATTCATTTATGTGTTGATACATCCGTAAATAACACTTTGTCACCAGACTATTAATACAGTATTATAGCATTTCTTAAAAAAAATATACATATATGTAGTATAAATGCATGCCACTGTGTCAGCAAATGTAGATTGTAACAATCATGAACAAAAAGATAATTTAATATAGTTTCGAAAAAAATATTGTCATACCAAATAGAGATCAAGTAACACTTTTGTTCGGCTTATATGATAGGCTACAGCCAAAGTGGAAAGTATGGTTTCAATTGTACCTGTAAAACTTAAAAATGGGTATGCGATCCACAAAAACAAAAAAAAAAAAAAAAACACATCTTGTGGGGATCTTATATTGCTCTGTTGACAGTCAAAAATGAGGCCATGATAATATACTCTGGCAGTAATATATTGTACCTCATTCTGCTGATCTTATGCTTTAGCCAGCTGAAGTGAATTGGTCATGTATGTCTTTTCACACATAGGACCAAGCTTGCATCACTGCTGTGGATACTGGTACTGTCCAAGAGTTATAAAGTCTTTATTAAACGTTAAGTATTGACTCTGCATCAAAGCTTGTTCGTCACATTTTCTTAGTGAGAATAGGCTACTGCAGTGCTCAAAGACGATAACATTTTATCATAGTCATGAACTGGAGTGGTCATCTTTGTACCCCCCTTTTTTTTGTCTTTATCGCCGATGTGTTTCGTGGCATTGGGCGAACAAACACGGGTCCTGTCAGCGAGATAAGCGCACAATGGTCGCTTCAGACCCTCAGAAAACGCGCTGCTGTAAATAGGTTTGACACGCATTGCTCCGTAATCCCTCGGAGGGAAGACCGTCTCCTTTGTACTGGCAAAGTGCCTGGTTTCACCGTATCTTATACTATCCAGACTGCATTCCCTCTCCCTCTTTTCAATTTTGGAAATCACTTCCATGCCGTTGTGTTGACCGCATTTCTATGACCCGCTCTTGCCAACAAGCCACAAACAGCGTCGGCCGGGAAAGCACAAATATTGAGCTGCGTTTGTTTTTCACGTTTGGTCTGCTTTTAAGAAAGCCTCAGCTAAGGGCGTCCTTTGTCACATGCACTATGTAATATAAGTAATGTCATCTCATTTTTAAAATGGCATATTTATGACTGAGTTTGTAAAATATACACTACATTCAAAAATGTAATATTTTGTTCTGTTTTCTGTCTCTACTACCTTGCGCTTCACCGACACAATCATCTGAATATTTTTCACAGTGGCTGCGCCTATCTCTTTACACAGCCCAGACTGACCACATTCTTCCTGTCCGCTCCTGGCTTGTCTACATTCCTGTTTTTTACACAGTGACCCCCAGCAACCCTCTCTCTCTCTCTCTCTCTCTCTCTCTCTCTCTCTCTCTCTCTCTCTGTTGCACATAGTGGAACACTGTATGAGACCAAAACCAAACAAATGTCATGACGCGAGGACAAAGGACAACGGCAAAAATGTTTAGGATCCAAATCAAACGTTAGAGCTCACTCAGACTTTTTTAGTTCCAGACTGTTAGATTCTTGAAAATCAGATTGGATAAATTTGTTTGGTTTCACTTTGGATAGGTTTTAACTTTTCACTACCGCACATTTTTGTATATGAAAAGCACTTCATAAACAAAACATTATTATTATTATTATTATCGTCAGTAGTAATATTATTGTTGTTGTTGTTGCTGTTGTCATCGAAGGCTACCTCCAAAGTGCATTGAAAAAAGTTAATGTTTCAAGATAACCATCAAAAGTAAAACCCCTCTAATATTTCAAAACACTATGGGTATTGATTATACCTTGGTCTGAAGGCACCATTACAGGAGATTATTAATGCCCGACATTGTCAAGCCACTTAACAGAGTGTTTGGTCACAGTATGCTTCCAGTATGGTTTTTATGTGCCATGGTTAACTCTAACAACATGTGGAATTCTGCTGGAGGCATATAACACCACTCTTCCACAAGACAGTCCAGGAAGGCATGTTTAGTTAATAGAAATTGAAAAGAATGTCTTAGAGTCCCAGAACATCCCATCACTGCTCAGTTGGGTCCTGTTGAATGAGAGTGACATGACATAACAATCATATCAGGTTCAGGCTCCTCAAACATTTACATGGCTGGCTACTCATGCTCTGTGGGTTAAAGTATTATCCACTAAAAACATATCCTTTTCCACAGGAAGGAAATGCTTTACCATGGGTTGAAGATGATAACTTATTACCATAATGATTTTGCCCATTGAGAGTATAGCTGGTCCAAAACGACACCAGGGGAGCATCTTAATTTAACCAGAAGGACCCTCACTGTTGCATCACTACTGTGTTCACATTTTTATTTATTATATTTATGTATGTACATGGGGTGGGCAGAGTAACAGAAATTCATAATGACAAAGCAGCTAATCAGTTCTGTCATATTAAGTAATGTTTCAAAGTAACACAGAACAGCAAACAAAGTTCCAAAAAGGCATAATGGTAATTGTCCAAACTGCAGGTGCACCAGTCATAAAAGCTGCAAACGTATTTATTATAACAGAGAGACAAATGTTGAAAATTATGTCAACACATGATAAACACAAACAAACTGCATTGGCAAAGAGGAACAGTGGTCACAAGTGGAAGATTATGAACGGGGACAGATGGACACTTAACAGAATAGCTGCTTATCAGAGATCCTGTTAGACACAACAGAGGTAAAGAAACTAGAGCTTAAAGTGTTACATTTTGTAATTTAGCAGGCTCTCTTATCCAGAGTAACTTACAGTCTGTATTTTACACACTGTCCATTCAGGAGGTTCACTGAAGCAACTCATGAATTGCCTTGTATAGGGGTACAACAACAAACCTACAGCCTCTGAGTTACAAGAGCAGCTACCTATCTACTTCTACCATCATACTACACTGCCACCCAAAGCGCTACCATGTGTAACTAAAGTGAAATTCCCCCTTAACAATATAGCTGATAAAAGCACAAAACAATTGCCCTAATAATACCAAATAACTGAGTGTATTACCTCTCCGACTCACCCAAAGCTGATATTTATGATAAGGCCGCCATTTGAAAATCATGTGTAAAATAGGGTAAAAAGACATAGAGTAATGGGCACAAATCCTTTTAACAGTAGAAAAAAGTAGACAGATGGAGTAATTTCTTTTACATTTTTCCAATATCTGGATGGATTTATGCTTGGAATAAGCCAAAGGAAGCTTATTTAAAACCATTTAAACATGGTGGTGGATCTGTTATAGTGTATGATCTAGGCTTTGTAGTTTCTTAGCAACTACAGCCAGGAAATTCAAAGCCAAGGCACCTAGGTGAACTGTTTGGTGCAAATATTGTTCCCTCAAGATGTTGCCATATTCTAAGATGGTAACAGACCCATACACATGAGTGAAAGTGTTCATGAAACCACTGTCAAAACTCTATGGTACAGTAGGGGGTGGGGGGGGGTGGGGGTCATTATATAAGCAATTGAGAATGTCTAATTGAAACTGTTGGGCCCTTCCACATTGCTGTTCAATCTCTAGATTAGGGGTTGCTCTGGTCCTGGTGAGCAACATGTTGTTCTGGTTTTTATTTTAAATTTAAAATCGTGTGATGTGAATTAACTGCTTTGGTTGATCATTCAAGGG
This sequence comes from Albula goreensis, assembly GCA_022829145.1. Taxonomy (NCBI): domain Eukaryota; kingdom Metazoa; phylum Chordata; class Actinopteri; order Albuliformes; family Albulidae; genus Albula; species Albula goreensis. The sequence continues at coordinate 20,157,160 of CM040746.1, read as the reverse complement.
CTGATGAACAAACAGAAAACCAGCTGACCCTGTTGCTCTTTTGGCCCAAAGATGGGGATCTCTACATAAGGTCATGAATTTTCTGACTATGGTTTTGTGGATCAGTTGACTGTTGAACACAACAATTACATGGACGACAGTCTTTGGTTCTGTTGAATGAATAGGCTGGTCCAGAGTTGGTTTGACAGTGTGCTTCCCTCTTTCCTTTTTCTTAGTGTTGTTAATTTAATTGAGACTGGAACATTGCTGAGGCTGAGCCAGGTGTAGAGGCGTGACAAGGAGGCAGTTGTGCAGAGGTGCAGCGCAGAGCTGGCACCGCAGCCTCAGTGCCTGAGTGATTGGTGCTGACAGGCAACATGCCTAAAGGACAGAAAATATTGATCACTTGCCTCAACATCCTCTGTCCAGTCTCTGTGCCCCACTGCGTATCTTTCCAGCCCCTCCCACAAGGCTGTGCAAGCCATCCAATCCAGACCCCAATAACACCGGAGTACTGCTTCTCCTGACCCTCTTCCTGCCCCTGTGCCAGTCAGTCTAAGCCCTTTTCTCACTCAACCTTCTCACCACCTCGGCCATCGAAACACTCAGCCCTCCTAACATTCCCTGATATCAGCCCAGTCAATCATTTGTCCCCTCCTCTCTCAATGCTGTCAATCCCACTCCATCTATACCTCCACCCCTCTTCTTACTATGATCAACCCTCCATGCCCTAGTCAGTTTGAACCCCCAACTGTCCTCTCTCTATCCACTTCCCTCCTCTGAAGTGCAGCTGATCTGAACCTGTCCCTCTTCTCTCAGTTCATTTACAAATATCTCCTTCATTTAATCATGTCAGCATTAGAAAAACATTCACAACAATAGATTACATATGGCAATAATAATTATCATTTATTTATATGGTATTTACACACACACACACAATCTCAGGGACACAGCAGGACAGGGGCTGTTATGGTGGCTGTACAACACCTCGAGGCGGCAGCCACACTCGGGTCTTTGTTGTTTTTCCTCATGCAAGGCAGGGCGACGAGCGAGCAAATGCTTCCCTGAGGTTGGGGGTAGGCGGGGGAGGGGTGGATTAGTGTCACATGGCCTCTTCCTCCAGCCAGACACATGACCGGCACCATAGGAGCGCCCAAAGCCAACTTAAAAAAAGAAAGAAAAAAGGGAACAAACGTCTGTTTCTCAGATGCTGAGGAATGCTGTCAGCTTGCTTCCCAAACAAAAAACCAGCCACCCATCACGCGAGACCCTCACCCCATTTCTACCCACTCAAATCTACACCTCCTTTTTGTTTCACCTCCTGTTTCTCATCTCCAAGAGCTTACATTTCCATTATTTCCACAAAGTTACTCTACTCCTTGGGTTCTGTGTTACACACACAAACAGGTGTTCGGCACCCAAGCCTTCAGCCTGGTGATGGATGAGTGTGCTGTGGGTGTGTTGGGGGTGTTTCACAGCTGGATGGAGACCATGATTTCTAAAACCTGAAGCATAATAGTTCAATGGGGTCAAAAATCCAAGGTTATCTCTCCTCTAATATAAAAAATAGAAAGGAGTACCACATCAAACTTCTGCTTGATGCATTGACAATTTTTTACTTGCATAAATGCCAGAATAGATACACAATCAAATAGATATGAATATCAGGCCAAATCCCAGCCAAGGACAGTGGCAAATGCCTACCTTTTTTCACATAACCAGCAACTGTGACCCTTTCTTTACAGACAAAGTTGATATGTAGAATAGTTATTTTAATTTTCATGGACAATCCACAAAGGTAGCCCACAAAGGTAGACTGGGCCCAAACACAAAGATCAGAGCTCCATCTAGTGGCAGAGCCAGACTTTTTACTCACACCATTCCCTGGTGCTCAGTTCCCTCCACAAAGCGGATGACCCCTTGACTTACATCAGTGTTTGAATGTATATGTTTATTGAAGTCTTCATTATAACTGTGGTGGACTTATAAGGCAGTGCATTAGTGCATCTTGATAATATTTTTTGTTTTGTAAAACAGTTTTGTAAAATAAAGACCTTGATGATAACCCAATGAGCATAAGAGCACATCTCCAAGGGACCCTGTTTGGCCCCAGCCTGAAATCTGGTTCATCAACAGCACTTTTTGAGAGACCACTAGCTCCCTCCAGTGGGGAGAGGTAGGAGAACATTTGGGACTGCACATGTGATCAATTATAATAGGGCAACTTTTTGGAATTTTATGCTTGTTTCATACATGCCAATGTATGACAGAAAAAGAAGGCGAGAGAAAGAGCAAAAGAGAGGCAGAGAGACAATAATAAGTCGAAATGGTAGTAACAGTATTACAATTATAAGTTGTTGATACTGTTGTTGTCACAGTCACAGTCATATGTGTGTATGATGTCATTGAATGGTATTGTTTCCTTAGGCAGTACTTATGTTTATCCTGCCAATAAAGTATCTTGATCTTGAACAAGAGAGAGATGAGAGGAAGAGATCTTTTAGGTTATCACTCTAAAGATTCAAATCTGACAGAATAAAAACTTTTCAGTGAGTCATACTATACAGAATATAGGGTCAAATAAAGATACAGACATAGTGCTGTGGAGGAAATACTATCCTAATCAGTTCATCCAACCATGTTTTTTTTCTTCCAATCCATCTCCATTGTATCTTTGTATTGTATATCAAGGACAATTCATGTATCATCTTGTTTTAATACTTTGGCATGAGAATGCCAATAAATCAAGTTTGAATTTGAGAAACTCTTAATGGTAACTCAATCAAAAGAAATGTTTATTCAAAATGTAGTTAACTCATACAGGAAAATATACATCACCATTTCATCAGCCATTTTAGGTATAAAATCATTCTCTGGACATTACAAATACAAACAGAGCACACACATACCCTGTAGTGGACGGAAACAACAGGAAATACTGGAGCTTTCTCTCAAAGGGTCTGCCACTTCTCACCTTGTAGATCCCTTCAGAGATGATTTGTATCAATTTATTCAAGTTAATATTTAAATCTTTTAAATTAAGATACATCATTTGAAACATTCATTTGCTGTGCATTTAAGTGCAATATTAAACATTCATATTACTCAGGGTTGATGACACGATGTATAATCATTATTGAACAGGACACAGGGAGTAGGATAATGCTTCAGTGTGTGAATTAGTTGCCTTTAACCTTTCTGATGGACTTTATGGAACTTGTGGCTGCAGAGGCGGTGTGATGACCTGCTGTGGATTGCTGGGTATTGGATGGGCAATCAAGCATCCTTCTTTTTGATAATGAGGGGACCCACATTGTCCCCTGTCTCCTCATTGTGCTTGGCGTGGGAACCATCGCAGTAGGGGAACTATAGGTGGGAGAGACAGGTGCCATGACTTACACATAACCAGTGATTTTACACAATCAGTGCATTTGACAAAAGGCAGATTGACAAATTACAATGACAAATGTCTTCAGTGATGTGATGCTGATTAATATTGCAAAACCAGTGTCCAGTACAGGTCTCCATTCTGTTACTTTTACGCACAACAAAAACAGGCTGAGTTTTGTCACATTGTGACAATAGCTCATTGTGAGAATAACACCACTAAACCAATCACCTATGCACCTGGCTGGTCTGATATCACACACCTTTTTGGATCTCCAGCACCTGCAGTAGACTGCTTTAGACCCAATGTCTTCCATGTCAAAGCTGTGCACCACTTTGGAGCTGTCCTTGTTGATGGTCTTGTTCACCTGGCCCTTCTTGCAGCTCTTCCTGTTGACATACCTGCAGAGCAGGTAAGTACCCAAAGCTGCAGCCACTGCCACAGGCACAATGGTGGTCAGCTGGTCTGGAAACACAAACACACTCCAGTGAGCTTTCTTCAGTTTCTTATCCAAAACCTTTATCCAGGACTGACCTACTTGGCCAATACGTTTTACATTTCAGTCTGATTGCTGCTGTAAATAAAAAGCCATCTCTCTCAAGGGTAAAGTGATGGTGCCCACACTGCAAAATGAATCAACAACCTTCTGGTGTCACAACCTATTACCTAACCACTAATCCCCACTGTCTGATTAGGAATTGCCTTTGGCATGTACACCAGTCATATTGCGTATAGGTCAATGATCATAAGTTGAGTTAACAACACAGTATTAATCAACAGAACTCAAGAGACCAATCACCATTTTCAATAATATAAACTCATGGATGTGGCGACTGGGATGTGTGTATATGAGGTGAGAGGAAATAGAATTGAAGATTCAGTTCATCACAGGTGCGAAAAAAACATGGCATTGACATTATGGCTCATGAGCCTAATGAACTACTGTTTCCATTGTTTCATAACATCATTCAACTTCAATCAGCCCCATGTATGTGATTTCCTGAGTGACTATAGATAATTCTACAACAACAAACTGAATAGTGCATACCCTCCAGGGTTGACAGATCTATGTCTCTCCATATTCTCTCAGGAAGCAAGCATGAATATCTTGATCAGAAAGAACAGTTTTCAATCAAAGGCATTGCCGTAGCTTCAAAGCAGGGATAGAGAGAAAATTGCAAATCTGTACATTAGTAAATTCAAACAAAGCTTCTGAAATCTGCATATCAGCAAAAAACAAAGTTACTGTTATCCACCAATGTTACGTCTGCTCACTGAAAATAAAGTACAGGTCAGGGGGAGAGTTGAATGCATGGAACGATACCCATCCCAGCTAATCAGCTCCCCCCTCAGAAATCAGAGGGGACTAGACCGAAGTCATAGTGGGTGCTTGTATGTTGGTTTTTTTTTTTTTTTTTTTACATAGTGGGTGTCTACATACACTCTATGTCAAAAACACAATGCATGTTTTCTAGGTGACCTACTAAAAGTTGAGTGCCTGAGATGCTCTATCAGAAGTTACGTGCCTATTTCATAGTGAGGACCTCCATTCTGCTCCAACAAACATCAGACTCAATACTGCCCCCTGTAATAAGGTGGCTTCATTGGTGCATTGCAGGTCAGACTTTGGCTGTCCCCCTCTCAGTAATTTTGTGACTAATCCTGCGATGTGTGCCAGCAACCGTTTCTGTCTCAAAGCTCTGTGTCAGGCCGGTCCTCAAATGACCTTCTAACTGTAACCTGAGCAAACAAGCCATGGACCAAATTAAAACCCACTGCACTGCTCCCCTTAAAATGCTCTCAGCTTTGCAAAAGCAAGGTATTTTATCCATCCATAATTACTGATTAGGGATAAGATTACAGAACTGTGTTCGTTAACTTTAACATATAAGGAATTATACAGCAAGTTGTCACCAAAAAAAAAAAAAAAAAAAAAAAAAAAGGAGGACTCATTCCATGCCATCTCCTTTAAGTCCAAAATCAGTCACTTCTTATTCTAGGGCATACCAAATACAAAAGAAAAAGTGTCAAACCATTTCAGCAATGCCTCAGGATCAACAATCCTAAGGCTGTGGCCCATGAAAAGTCAGGCAGTATAGTAGATAGTCAAGTAGTTTCATAATCTAGAAAAGAATGTATGCTTGACTTTAGTTTCAATGAACTACAGGAAACCATGAAGCTGGTATTATGTGGCATGGAGGTAAGAGTAAGGGAGAAACATGACCATGCTACTCAGCACAATGATTTTACCCAAGAAGGAAAATTACCTGCTTGATATACTTAAACTGATTAGGGGTGTGCCAGCTGAATAATATGAATTTAATTAGCCTACTACACAGGATGATTTTCCTACAATGCCCATCATAGAATGAATTTGGATAAATCCATAAGAAGTAGTAGCAGAGCATTTTAAATACAATGAAAAACAAAGTAATCCCACCATTCAGATTTCATCAGCCAATACCTCCCACACTGAAATCCTAAATCAATTCATAGTACACAAATAAAAATGGACAGAAAAACTAAGAAAATCTGGGGATAAAGCAATAAGAAACTGTGTATGTGCAACAACACAATATTTTCTTTGTAATATCTGACCAACGCCCAGATTGAACATTTAATTGAATTTATCATTGTGTTATGTCTTTGCTAAAACTTTTACTTGATCTAACCAATTGACAATACATGTAATCTGTTCCTTATCCATGATTGTCAGTTTGGTAAGCAAAATACCAAAAATCCATTCAGTAAGAAAGATTTATTTTTATTCTATTATTTTTTATTTTTATTTTTTACAATTAATGAAAACGGATCAAAAGAGCTCTGTTTTGGTACAATGACATGGCTAGAAATAGCAAACCCTGCGACTAGCAGTTTGCCTCATCGCCTGCCAGTGACTCCCACCTGGTACACTGCCTAACCGACCTCTGTGAAGACCTGGTTCGGCTGTAAATCGTATATACTGGGAATGCATTTATGTCTTTAATGTTGTTACTGTAACACTCGCTGTGAAAACAGTATGCCAAATCCAACCAAGGCTACCCCCTACTTTATCCTATCTGTGTGATTCCGACTGCGGAAGGGAGTGCAACATTTTTTTTTCCACTTCCAATATTCAAGGCATATTACATTATAAAACCGTTGTTACTATATTGACCAGAGCACACAGCGCGGACTTGTTCAGCATAGATTGCCTCATTTTGCTTATGAAAACATTCCATAAAATATTATAGACAGGTATACGATAAATGACAAACCAGCAGAACTCGATTGTGATGTAACACTGTCATCTACAGTGTACTGCAGATTTTCCAGTGTAGTATGATACGCCAAGATAAAAAAAAAAATGCGGAATGCTTGCTTGAAATTATGGAGCGATGTTTAACACGCTAATTTAATTCGTGAATAAATGTTAGGGAAACTTTATCCAGATGTTGTCGATCACTGTACGCTGAGTATCTCATTGCAAATTATGTCCCTAAGCAAGCTTCTCACTTTAACTGGTCTATGATTTCCATTAAAATTTAACACTCGATGTTCGAAAACAATAAATCCAACCACCCATGGAGTACAACGTCGCAATGTATTATTCTTCAACATATTAGTTATCAAGCTACTGAACACCAAATCCGCTCCCAATGTAAAGAATGAACTTCTGCTGGACCTTTGTACTGGCTTAGCTGTGCCAAAACCTGTCATATGGTCCCTTGAGTCTTGAACAATACGTCTAGTCAAGCATTAACATTGTAAATACAACAGCCTGCAGATCAAGTTTGATAACTATTCATTTAACACTTCACAAATTTTCCAGGTGCATTAGTATGCCTGTCAGTCTGCGAATTCATAAACTAATTATACTTTAATAACTGACAGACATGAAACATTAGTCCAGTACCACAGTAAATTACCTTAGCTAACGCAAGTAACCGTTACCTACGGCAGATTACTGACATCAATACAAGCTAATGCAACTTAGCCTAACAGCCTAAATAGCTAAAATGAAATATTTGACAGGTAGCGCCAGTTACGATCTCGCTTTCGGTGATGTACTGTCTATTTTGCCTCAATTTACCTCTCAGAGATTACAAAACAGCACAGTACGTTTCACTATCAATGTCATCCTACCTACCAAGGTAAACTAGCTTTTTAACATTTGATCAGTTTGCAAGCTGGCTAGGCTAACAACGCTAGCCACGTAGATACTGTTACCAAGTTATTACCTGTTATTGCTCACTATTATTACAGTAAAACCATTACTTACCTTTGGAAATGTGAAATCCTGTGCTCGCCACAGGCTTTGGTAAAGGTGGTAACGGTGGAAGCGGCGGCAATGACTGTGTTGCCATCTTCGAGTGCTGCTTGAATGGTGCGGCGTCAGTCCGTTGTTCTTAGCTGAACTTACAAGGTCAGAGTCGGATCTGAACCGTGTCCTTTCGGACGGATTGTGTGGGCTTCTTGGTTAGACTACGTCATGAAGGCTATGACCAATCGCAAAAGGGACAGACCTGACCGCCAAGTTTCGAGCCGAAACGAAGAACCACTGATGCCAATGTAGATTGCTACGTCGTAAATACACCGGCTGTTCATTTTACATACACTGGCACTTGGCGGGAAGATTAAAATGTTCAGCGTTGAAATTGGACCAACAGTACACAGCTGAACTGCCTGCATGTCCGTACTTCTTGCTAAGCAATATCCCAGTGATTCACACGCTTGATGTACCAATTACTCAATCTGTCTTGTGTTCACGATGTAAAAATCAGTGCATCATCCCTTTCGCAAATGTCCATAACATTGTATTATTCGAAATTACCACTGACATGTTTGCTTGCATAGACAACATGACTGCAGCTTTGCTTGTGTGCAATCCCTAACAAACTGAAGGTTGTGAAACAGCAGTAAACCAGGTTGATGTTGCTCTACGTGGCTTAGTAGTCTTGGAATTACAGAAAGAGATATTTCAATACTTGTACATTATGGGTAACAAATATTTGAAATAATCTGAGGCAGTACCACATCCCCTTTTTATTTAATTCAAAGTGTTGCTTATCATTTGCTTTAACTATAACAATATTGTATCATTTACCTGCAGCTACTTGGATATCTTTTTTAATGCAAAATGAGCAAATTTTTCCCAAGCCACGCAACATATATGGCATCATCATAAGCACATTTATGATATAAAAAGTTACAATTGCTTTTCCTCAAAATGAATCATGTAAGAATTACATTCTACTTAACATACTGAAAGTGTCCCCACATTTTCTCAGGAATGTGACACTTCCACTACCCACTAATATCGTTTTATTGTAAATTAATTATTCATGAAGACCACTTTTCAGATGTGATAAAATACGCAAATCTGCACAGGATGTGGAAAAGTTAAACATGATTTCATTTAGTTTTTTTCTTACAAAAAGCCTGCTAAACATCAAACTGATTCCTTCCAGATCATCAGCAAATTCAGCATTGATTCTTGACTTCAAAGTTCAGACTTTAGTAATCATTTTTATTACACAGTTTAATCAACACACCAGCTCCATGAGCTGTCAGGTAATTAAATATACAGAGGTTGTCTGTCAGGACTTTGCACCCTCGCACCCAGGACCCAAGAGAGTGCAAGTATGACTGGAGCTGTTAGCTTCTAATTCAACAATAGCCAAATGCAACCTAGAGTTAAGGGGGCAGGGTTGAAATAAAACACTTGTTAACTAACAACCTGTTTAAATAAATGGTCCAAAACCTGCAGATTGTAACTGTGATGACGTGAAACAAAAAGGGCTTGGTCACATGACACTGGAAACGGGGGGGGGAACCAAGTGCTTTAGAACTATCCAGCAGAATGGAGAAAGACACAAAGGCCTTGCACTTCCATTCATATCCTGTTATGAGTTTAGGAATTTCTGAGATTTACATACACACAAAAAAAAAATAATTTTGCCCCTGACTCACAGTACAGTTGGAAGCACAGGAAACAAACGAGGGGAAGGAGGCAAAAGAGGAAAAAAAAAAAATTATCGTGAAATCCCTCACTCTTGGCCTACTACCCTTGATTCTTAAAATGACAAGGAATGCTTTTAGAATCAAACATTTTGACTGTGGATTGGCCCTACCCAGCCACATCCTGTGACAGAGACTGAAAGCTTACAGTTGGGAATGGGAAGGGGGGGAGGGTCTATGATTGCAGTTTTGAAATATGTACAACATGGCAGCCGGTGGGGTCAGGGAATAGGTGCAGAGGGGAGGGGAGGTGTGGCTCAAATAAAGCACTCCAATGGAAAACCAACAAGATTTGTTTTTTTTCTTTCAAAGCTCCCCTAGCCTTAAGATGTAGAGGCATTTCTCCATGGTTCTGCTCTCCAACTACATCGCATACTTTTGTGTCCATTCCCGAGCTATTCTGTTGTACCTGGAAATAAAAACAAAATCATTAATGAACACATTGTTTCACAACAGACCAGAGACGAGTACTAATATATGTAGACAGGAATACATTTACAGTATTTCTATAACTTTCTATATTCAATAGTAAAATTTGATATTCAGTGACATTGGCAAAGTACAAACACAGTCAGTTGGTGTGCCAGTGCATATTCAGGTTTTTTCACCCATCCATTACCATGGCTCAGTTAGCCAATTAACTTCATACAACATCAGTACACCCACAGATTAGACAACAGAAGTCTTCCACTGGGAGACAAATCTCAGCTATTATTCATTATCTCACCTCAGCTTGGATATTGAATAATTGCAGTAACTAAAAAATTAACCTGAAACAAGGTCTTCTTTGCAATGTCCTGCACTAAATGACAATTGCAGATTCACTCTTAAGAGTACACTCAAACACCCAATGAATCTCCATTCTGCTGCAGAGGGCTGAATCATACACCCTCCACTCCAGCCCCATCTCCAGTTAAGTAAGTATTTTAACCCTGTGGACTCACTTTTCCCTGTCTGTCTTGTAGATGCGGGCAATCTCAGGCACTAAGGGGTCATCTGGGTTCGGGTCACATAGCAGTGAGCAGATGGACAGGAGAACTGGGGTAGAGAGAATGAACAGATGAGTCCCTCCAAAAAACAGCCAAACATACATAGGCAAGTACATGAAACTGGACCAAAGGTCAGTGTTTGTCTCAGCTCTACAGCCCCAGCTTACCTTTGGAGATGGTGAGAGCTGGTGACCACTGTGATCGGAGGATGTCCAAACAGATACTGCCATTACTGTTGATGTTTGGGTGGTAGATTCTTGTGGTAAATGCAACCTGAAGGTGGTGAGGGAGAATGGGAGGGAAGAAAATTAAACTCACGTTGAATGCTTATAGGGTTGCCCCTTGACAGTTGACGAGTCAAATCATGAGACCCATCAGTTGACAAATTCCTCAAGTCGAGCAGTCTTTTGTCAGTCAATGTACATTACGATAACAGGCGCGCTTGCTAAAAAATCCACTTGAAAACATGTGCTGGTTCACTGAGAGAAGCTGAAACCTGAGGTGGAGAGGTTGGTAAACTAGGCCAGTGTTACTCACAGAACGCAGACTGTTCCCCACGCCAGCATCGTGCACTCTCTCTCACTCTAACCCAGTCACTCAGTCGCATCTTCCCACTGACGTCAAGTTTCACCTGCTAGCTAGCTAGTTTGAGCTGTCCTTCGTCCTTGTTCGTCATGGCTTGTTCTAAACAAGCAAGTCTGGATTCATTCTTAAACATCCACCAAAACCACTGATACAAACGAGGAGCCAGGGGCAAAAAAGTATCGCACATTTACTCAAAATTATGACCAGACCTATGTTAAATCTGGTTTTCTATCAAACGTTGGATGCCCCCAAGACTGTCGGTGTAATTTGCCAGACTGTGCCAAGTCAATGAAGCCTTCCAAACGGTGCAAACATTTTGGAGGCCAAACATGCGTACCTTAAATGAGACAAATGAGAAGATTTCTTAAAAAGAAAAATTTATGAATTACAAACCCAGACCAAAGTGCTAAAAACAATTTAAGTGAACTTATTTCAATGATTTAAAATTTTCATGCCTACTGTTTTTATGTAAAAATAATTCCAATCTTAATTTGTTAATTTATTCTTGCTTCGATTTATTCCTTTTTATGTTTAAAAAGAAATAAAGAAGTAGGCCTATCCTTTTGAAGAGGAGATGTCAGTTATTTCATAGCAGGCAATGCCATGAATTTATTTTAAAGTTTCATTTCTTTATTCATTTACATGTTGTTTTTAATGTTTAAGGTGAAATTTTAAAACATTAGGCTACAAGAGCTTGATTTAAACACAAATACGTGTTCTGTCGGTCTCATAATTCCGACAAATCCAGATGGTAGCCTGACATTATATGTCAGCAATTCAAATAGGTTGCATCATATGCAGCTGTCTTGATTTTTAAATGCTCAAAAACATGCTCCCATGACTCTGTTGCATTTGAATAGGTTAATGTGGTTGAAATCATCACTGAAATTAACAAACTCATAGTCCAATGTTCGTATTGAACAGCCAAATCTGATTCAAATGACAAAATTGAGTCAGGTACAGCACTAGATGTTTATTTAGAGACCATTTATTGTTGGTATTGCAATACCAACTCTACACGCTTTTCACAACTTTGGAAAGTTTTCATAATCATGTGATCTCTCCTAGTCAATTAGAGAGTCTAGGTAACCCGAAGGCAGACCAGCTTTGTTGCTGAAATTTTTAACATTAACTGGTGACCTCTTAAGAAAAAAATTCATGCTGTTTCAGTTTAAGTTCTGTAACCTTTTTGTATCAAGGCATATCACTTTTCTGCTCCATGTACATAAAGTTCATGAAGACATTCCAAGCTGCAAACTTGCCCTCTCTCCATTTCCTTAACAGGGATGAAACCTCACCTTTGGCGGTTTGAAGGGGTAGTCTGTTGGGAAGTGAATGGTCAAGAAGAATACACCTCCCTGGTATGGACTGTCATTCTGCCAAATGCATCACAGTGACATTGTTATGATCATGCCAGGGACTGGATGTATGCACCAAAGGTGAAACATACATAAAATATACTTACTGGTCCCATTATTGTGGCCTGCCAGTGAAACACTAAAAAAAGAGGAGAGAGAAATTCAGATGTACAGTGAACACTGAGACAGTGATCTTCAACATTGAACGCACATACTGTAACAGGGGCCAGAAAGGAGAACTCTTGAAATTATGTGCTTAGATATCTAGTTCAGGGTCATATTTAATACTGTGCTTCAATATTTTCTACAGGTAAAGCAAGATATTAAAATGCATCAAAATATACTCAAATTGGGGCATACAACACCTGCAAACACTACTGCTGCTAAGAGACACAGTAACAGACAACACCTCAGCAGCTATCTTTCAATTCAAAAGGACAAGGGACTGTGGTGGAAATGATCTTTACACAGTCCCAGCAGTAGATTAAACAAGGGTGCTTTTTAGTGCCTTCAGATGCAGTTGACAGTTGCTCTAAACAGTCACTCATTTCTCCCTATTGCTATGGGTCTGGTGCTAGCCTTTTAAGGAATCTGGACCCCCTAGAAAAAAGACATCAATAGTAAAGAGAAGAAGCATTAAAAGCAGATGTAGTTCAAAGTAGTAAATAAAGACAATGATTAGCAGTATAGCAAGGAACCCAAAGCAGAAACTGTGTCCAGTAAAGCAGTAAATTGTACAGTCACTAATTTGTTTCACTGAAATCTACTTGCCTTAATTAAGCATAAGCTGCCAGGAATTTCCACTTTGAGTTTTACAAGACTGGGGGAAGTGATATATAGATTGCCCATTGCCACAGATTTAAAATACTTACACAATGTGTGCAAGTAAAAAGTAATTACAATCAATTTTAACCTGCTATTACAATTAAAAGACCACATGTGGACATCATTGAAATATCAGGACACAAAACAAACTGGACGGCCTTCATTTTTGGTAAATGCATTACAACTTCAAAATGTATAATACACATGAATTGATTTACAGGGGTTCAAAGATCAGTGGCAATTATTTGGAAGCTACAATACTGTTTCAATGGTTATACGCTGACTACTGCATCAATAGCTGGATCAAGTCTGACATATTGCCACCTTACTGACCGGCATTCTTGAAAATCTGTGGGGTTGTGAGGATTTTGGTACATAATAGCACTATGAACTGGCAAAGACCAACATTTGCATGCATTCATTTCTTTTTCCAGTTTGTCAGTAAACTTATCATGCACTATATAACAGGCACAGCAGTTTAAAACGACAAGATCATGACCGGGTTTTACTGGTCATTTTCATCTACTGGTAATTAAAATCATACTGTGAGAGGAGCAGCTTTCAATACAGAGATGTTATCAAACTGGTACTTGAGTTACGACTGAAGCAAGACTGGCACTGTACCTACCACTTTAGAACTAGCATCAGTACCTGATGCACATATGATTATCAACTTTAAAAACAAATCATGCACTTTTTGATCAACAGACAATGTATAACACCTTAGCAAGGTACAAAACCACAATGAAGTATCCAATGTATAAAAGGACCCCAATGTATAAAAAGCCCCACAATTGCCTAACAAACTACAACTGCAAAACTGGTTTCAAATGACAGTTACTTTTTGTTTGTAAATGTTGAGTGAAACTCTTGTTTTATAGGTATTCAAGTGTAGAGTAACTTTTGCTAACCTACCCTTACCATTTTGGAAAATTTGGATGTGAAACAAAGATGGGCATGTTTTCAATACTACGTCATACCTGCAGAAATCTTTTTCTTGAGATGTATACACATTTTCACCACAGGAAGCACACACGAGCATGTCACACTGCTTTACACTGGGCAGCCTAAAGCACTGTGACTTGTAAAGCCTAGGCAAAAACAGTCTTTCTGGCAACTATGCCCAGTACACTTAAAACTACAAATTAAATCAAGGAGTATGATTCCTATTAATTAGCTTAGTAGACAAGGTTATGCAAAAACACTTTTTCAAACCCCAATTTATGAAGTCAGGATGAGCCCCAGGCATAATGTTGGACAGTAAAATCCAGGGCAGGTGTTGTCATGCTTAGAATCACCAGGAAAAACCTTGTTCTGCAAGCTTTAGGAACTGCTACAAAAGGGAAAGTGTATATGAAACTATTATGATAAGTTATGAAATGCATTCCAATTAAAATTAAATTATCTACAATACAATGTAAACTTTAAGATCAAAGACTGTTACCATCTGGACCTTCCTCAGAACATTTTTATAACACTTTCACTGACAAACAACACTCAGCCAAATAGTAAGAGATACATGAAGCAAATGTGACAGATTTAGCCATCTAGTTAATATGATAATCATGTAGCATGTCATTGCATACTCAAGACTTAGTGAACAATTATCAAATTGTTTCTCAGATGTCAGGAATAAGTGGTAGGAATCCAGACATCAACCTGCTTCTACAATGAGGTGGGTTCAATTACCCAGTGAACTTCGCTATGTAGCCAAGTTCTATGTATCAACAAACCACCAGAAATGACTACTTGCTGACTATGTAGGTCCTTTAGTCTTAAGTATACTTCTTTGAACCACACCTGGGTTAACTAAACGTTCTCTGCATTAAAATCCAACCTGAGGTGTTTAAGAAGTGTGAGTTTAACACAGTGTCTGCCTGTGTCAGTGCAAAGATCTGGATCAGCCTTCCATATTTACCACAACACACAAAAGTAAACTAGCTCCATTTCTTGTTTACCATCTTGCACCATCAGAATATATGCTTGTATGTTGACTGACAGGTGTGTAAAACAATGAAAAACTAAAACCCCAATACATGAAGTGACAATCATGCACTTGACTGAGAAGAACCTACTACAATCTTGAATAGTGGTTTGAAACACCCAACTGTTTCTGAGTTGGTGAATGAACTGCTGCTTTCAACTATTCAACCTTTATGCACATTACTACAATTTAAAATCAGATGTCACCAGACCTTTAATAGGTACAAGTGGTTTGATTAACTAAGTCCAATGCTCTTGGAACATCATTTCGCCGCACATCAACCTCTCAATTGTATATTTTAATACGATGCTTATCAAACCGTGCTACATAATAAAGCATACATCTCTTCTGATTATGCTCAAGTGGTGGTGATGTGCAGTGACTGTAACAGACATAGTGCTGTTTTGGGAAGAGTTGCCAGAGCACAATGCTTAAACATGTGGCTAGTACTTACTGTCATCGCCCACAGGTCCTGCTGAGCACTGGGCTGGAGGGTCACGTGCCAAATCATTCAATTCCTGAATGCAGAACAACAACATTAGACTACTCTGTTGTACACTCCTCTTCACATTACATAATGTCCATTGTCACTGCTGGGCATTTATCTAAACTTTTATCAGAATCGTGACTTCACTTAATATTAACGATAATCAATACTTTTCTATAACTATGTTCCATGCTTTATATTCTCTGTTGGGCAACTTCTTTTTCCCACAACAGCAAAATTAGATGAACCCCAGCCTAAACACCTGAACCTCTGGTATGACATTGACAAAAGTCAATATACACATTTATTAAAAATCACTTTTTTGAGACCATAACCCCAGTAACAGACAAGGCGCAACATGAGGTGTCCATATCCTTGTGGGTTGGACCAGCAGAAACAATGGCGTACATTTCAGTTTCTGTTTCATACTAGTTTGCCTACTTGAGACAAAATCCTTAAATGTTATGACATGTGTAAATATGGATGAGAATGTGAAAGAAGGTCCAAATCGATTTTGCCGCACCTTCGTTTGAACAGCTGATCTGAAAGAAGTTAACTGAAACCTGATTTTAAGAAACGTTGATTAAAATAACCTATTTTAACGCAGAAATGTTTGACATAACCATCCATAATGCGTCCATGAGGCAGACACCAATTTAGTTCTCAATTCCTATCTGCTACCTTTGTTGCGGGTTATCCTACGGTGCTAGCTAGTTACATAGCACTTGAACTGAAATAGTTTTGAACAAATATAACCAGTTTGGTTGCCAGCTCGTGAGTGCTACTATTGTCAGATACAGCTTGCAGTTTAATTACTTTGGATTAACAGATTCCTTAACATTGACAGAAAGTTTTAACAGAGGCAGTTAAATTCTACCTTACTAACGCTGAGTAGCACGTACCACACAAGTTGCCACTTTACACGCAAACATTCACCCAACACCCCAAATCTACCCCGTTCAGTGTTGCTAGCTAGTGACTCAAAGGACCTTTAAGATGAAAAGTTAAGTAGGCCCCAAATCCTGGATAAAGCCTGGTGTTGGGTAGAACCTTAAGTTTATCATAATTTTGCTTCACTTAGTTTCTGTTCTCGTTGTAAAACAAGTGATCTAGAAAACTCTGAATCTACTTCCCCGGTCAGCTACGCAGTTCACAATTCGTTGGTTAGGTAAGCTCGCTAGCCAACACAAGCTAGTCAGATAGCTATTGTGCTAGCTATCCGTAATACGTTTTGTCTAGTTACCGATCAAGCGAAGTAGTTATCTACCTTAATTATAGCTAGCCACGGATAACTTATCATTAAGTAACTGAATATTGTATCCGATTAGCCGTAAAATAACATCATCCATAGAACCCGTAACGTTCACTTTAAGTTAAGGCTTTCGGGGTGATACTGTATGCAAAAGACCGGAGTATGAACCATACTAGCTAGCCCGCTAGCCAGCAAGAAAGTAGAGGGCCTTGGATGTGTTGGTTCAAACACGGCGCATTACTTCATTGTCAGCATCTATTCACGGGTGAAAGCGTGGTGAACGATTTGAAATCGGTGGAACTCAGCGATTATTGTTCCTAAAGTGACTATACGTCAGGGGACCGGTAAAAATTGAATGCGATCGTCAAATCTATGTCCACAGGCCCAACACCGCTCACGATGACTTCCTTACCTTGTGAATTCTTTTCAGAGCCATTGTTGTGCTTGTGCCGCTGTCACTGAAAACGTGTGTTTTATTCGATTAAAATGGCGGTTACTTTCCCTTACTGTTGGCCGAAGCTTTCCAACTGATTACAAACAACAGGTCGAACTTACATTAGCCACTGCTCCCTACCAGACACGACAGACCGGGCAATATAATTTTAAGGCGAAACTGAAAGACACTAGAGTAGAACCGGGGTCCTTCCTGCTGCAGCAGTGGCTACCGCATTACTCACTTAAGCGGCGCTAAAACGAAACCCTTCCGCCAATATACACATCCGCCAACGCATTCAATCCCTTTCTAACATCGCGCGCCGACGCTGTCGTTTTATACCGTAGACCCATGGAACTGACGTCATTTTGGCTCACAAAGTAAGAAAGAGATCTGCTCGCGCAACGGAATCGTCTGAGCCAAAATGTCTGATCAACTTACCCAGTTTCAGTGCGAGTCATCATTTGGAATCGTGAGGGGTCATTAGAAAATATTGTGTAAGATACTGGTAGTTTCACGAAGATATTCCAAAGAATAATTCATACATATCATATGAAATATTACTGTATTAAATTAATGTCAGATCTGGGTAATAAAGCGTTGTCCATTGACAGCGGAAGTTAGCGTCAGAAACATAAGCGGAGGGATACACAACTAACTCTCGCTCATACATTAGTATCGCGAGATGTAGTGAACGAGGAAACGAGTGAAATTGGCTGTGAAAGCTAAACAAATTATATGTACATTTAATCATCTTACATAAGTCTGGTGAAGTCATTTAACACATATTCGTGCGTTATTGACAGGGTATGTTTGAAAAGTTGGAGTGCAGTTCATTGAAAGGAAGGTATCTAGTAACTGAATTGTTCGGTATGTGGGGAAATTAGCATGCAGTTCCTGTATCATTCTATGTGTGAATGCGGCTGGCTCTTGCGATGGGTATAGCGATGAACTGTCAACGTTTTATCATTACACCTTATCACAAAAATAATCATTTCTGTCGGAAGTGCATAAAAATAGGAATAACAGCAAGGAGGGTTGGTTATGTGTATGATTTTGAATTTCCCTCTCTCCATTAGCTAATAAGCTGTTCAAACCAGCACCAGTTTACTGTTACAGTGCGGTAGCCTACAGCATTTCATATTATGCAGCTGATATGTCTAATGGTTAATCATCAACTTATGAACAAGTAATGTAGCTCAAATTTCAAATCAGTGATTGGATTAATTACATTTTCATGTGATTTTGCCAAACTAGCAACAGATAGTACACTCCAGGAACAGGTCTTCATTGTCTCATGTCCCCACCTAGCCCAGCCCTAGTGAGGTAAATTCTTGGATCCTCTTTGATCCAGTTCATGGCCAGCATGAAGCGAATGTGGCTGACTGTGAACATGGCATAAACCTTTGACCTAGTGTTGAGTCCAAAATACATGTACAAAAACTCAGTTGCTGTTACTGCTTGAAGGATTGCTTCACAGTCATAATAGGCGTATACACACAAAAACCCTTAACAAATTCTGAAGGCTGTAATATGTACCTGTTTTCTTAGTACGTCTGTCAGTTTTCTTTCATAATAAATCAGCTACATGCACTGAAAAATAGATAAACCACAATTAGCCACACTGTAAATAACTTTTCACTCACAGTAGTTTCTCCACTGTAACAGCTATCAATCATACTGTAAATGCAAACTACCATATTCTGGGTACATCATACACGAACACCAATCAGCTATACAGTAAGCATTATCAGTCCCGTAGTAAGTAATCACTGTTATCTATACTGTACTGTCGGTGTTTGTATGTGTTTCTTGAGGAATTAAGAATGTATTGTACCCCGTTGTATTTATCATGATGAGAGTGCATCAAATTTAAACCCCAACAAACCAGATTGCATAAATGGCAATATCAGAAATGTGAGTTCTTACGTGTTTGGCATTCTTCCAGGATTTTCCCAATGACACTCACTTTTCCCAAAACCACAGCTTTTGATTGTTACGGCTAATTGTATAGCCAATAATTGTCAATTGATCAAATGGTCGCCTCTGCGCAGCATTGAGACTCAATTAATAGATATGATGGGATAGGATCTCCCCACTCCTGCGCGTATGGAGCAACACTAGCACGGCGTGGAATTGCAAAACATGGCGCGTGAATTTGGGAAACCCCGGCTTTGCCTCCACCTGATGGCGGTATGAGGCAGTCCCTGGAAGCGATTGCGTGGGAGTTCCCTCCTTCGCCATGTCGGGGTGGTGCAGCGCAGTGAGGATCTCCTGAACTGAACAGCATCTCTTTCACTCTCCTACCCCTCCCCCTTTTCTCGTTCTCCATCCTCCCCCACACGGCAGCCCAGCACAGTAAAGCAGCCCAGCATCCACCCTCCCCGGGTAGCAGCAGTCCTTCCCAGCCCAGGCGGTGATACACGGAGGGACGCACCGAGTGATGCTACTGCACCAACTGCATCCCGCACCAGTGAAAAAACACCGCGAATAAACAGTCCCATCTGCAGGAGGAATAAAAACGCTCGTGCTCTATACAGCAACTGCTCATGAAGATGTCTAACGTTGACATGGTCTTGAACGCCACCGATCGGGTGGTCAAATGTAGGTGTATTTTCTTTTTTGTGTTTTATTTTACAGGCATCATTACTTCGGATCTGAGTTGCTTTGGGATACTTGCTCACGGTTATTGTCGTTGTAGTCTTTACATTGGCAATGCTGCCTCTGGTATGTTGTGTGTTTGTTGGAAAGGTTTAATTTATCAAACCAAACATGACGTTTTACCTCTCTTTTTAGACATTTCTAATAAACATACAATGACGCGAGACTGTTTTATTTGAGGAAATGTGCAGGTCAAAGGAAATCTTCGTTCCTGATGTTCTTTACCAAGTGTCAGCGACATTTTAATGTCACATTTTGTTTTGATGCTTTTAATGTCGGATGGACCAATAGTTCCTGGTTAAACGAGGCAGAGTTGTTTTGGATGTCTTTGCGGCCACTGCACGAGGCGGTGATGCAGCAGGATTTCACGAGCACATCGAGTCTCTGCGCCTCGTGAGTACGTGTAGCGTTACAGAATACACTGGAGGGGGGAGAGAGGGAGGGAGGGAGAGCGAGAGGGAGATGCAATTAGCATCTCGTTCGGATGAGACTTCTTGCCGTCTGAAGATGACAGCGAAAGGAAGACTTAAAGGTAAATTATTGTTTAATGATATAATATGTGCTTTTACATTATAACCACAAGGTTTGTTAGCCTTCGTAAAAGGTCGAAAACTGTAATTTTTTAATACACTAGCCCACAATTGATATAATATTAGGAATCAAACTGAACGAATGTCCACTATGCTGACCTAGTAAAATGTGTTTCTAGTTATTAGATTAACGCACAAATAGCCTGTTTTTATGGTGATACCATTTCCCTCATAATTTTTTTGCGACCGGGAAAGGCTATTGCACTTCGCCTGTGTGGCACTGTATACATGGACGACATAGGTACGCTATTTGTGGTTTTTTGCCTTTTGTGGGTGCACTGATGATACATGGATTGGCATAAATTCGTTTTGTGCTTCCCGACTACTAGTTTTACAGATAAACCTGATTATTTGCATTTGGCGTGGCCTGGGTATACTCTGAGGATATCTACATCGTTCAAAAGACGGCTATATTATTTTTAGATTTTTAATTAGGCTATTGGCACTGCTCTCATATCAAAATAGGTGCGTATCAATGCGAATATATCAGAGCCTATCTCGCGAATGTTGCTCCATATTAGCAACAATTACTCTCTATTTGTACCATGGTCTATTTTAAGGTGGTGGGGCACAATTGATAGCCTTGTTGCGTATTAGCGTATTGCATTACTGGTATGGAGGCCGGATACGCTGTTATTATTGCGATCTCCAGTATTTTTATGGAATCTTTTATCTGTCTACGCGTATGTGGGAGGATGACGTGATTGTCGAAACTAGAGAATAAAAACAGGAGATTGATGGTAGCACTTAGATTTTGACACTGTATCTGTCTAATGATTGTAATGATAATGATACGGCAAGCCTGCTCAGCCATGTTACTGATGTTGTTTAGTTTAGAGGTTATTGCAATAGACTAGCGATAAGAGGAGATACAGCGGGCGTTTCTGTTTGGATGGGGCCTTCTTCTGTTGCGTGAGAGTGTGACAGGTGTGATCTATCTGCAGGAACGCAGTAGTACTCTGCTATGGTGCCTGTGGCCGTCATACAGTAACCACAACGGCTGCTATTTAAATCACATAACCGCTGCCCACAGTGGTCCATGATCTCCAAACTCCACACACAGCAGCTGTGCTGTAATAACAACACACAGATTTGTCTGTAAAACATGGTTTTGTGTAGTGGCTCAACAATTTCACATGTGGTGTACTGCAAAGGCTACACACTGCATACATGCATGTATGTGGACTCATGGGTTTGTGAGCAGGTTTTTTCCTGTTTTTTTTTGCTGAATACAATGGCCCACATTTGTAGCGTATGATGATGTCACATCAAGGCTATCATTCTGGAAATAAGTCATGGAGGACAGATTTCCTGGTGGCAGATTCTTGTGGACTGTTGAAGTGCAGTGGAGGAGCATTTGTGGAAAACTTTGCTGCCTTTATTGGTAGCATATCTGCAGTGCTGAGCTGGCTAACATCTTACTCAGTTGTCATAACGTTATGTTGTGTTTTTAGCACTCTGTAAAAGGAGGGAAGAAATGGTGAGAACTGAAAATGATGGCAGAGAGAGGGTTCTGAGAGGGACAGAACATGTGGAACATGAAGTGGGGGAATTGGAATGAAGAAGATGTGTGACTCAGGGATCGCGAGAGAAACAGGGTGAGGAGCAGGGCTGTGATTAGAGCTAGGATTGTAAAAGTAGAGGAGTAAAAGAGAAATGGAGGATCCTTTGGACTTGTGTTCTGTTCCACCCGCAGCACATAGCATGTTTCATGCTCGTCTCTAATACAGTATAAAGCCTGTTTTGTTCAATGTGGTGGGTCGTGCGTGTCACGTTTCGTATAGTACAGAGTATGTGTCCCATGTTGTTGAGTACTGAGTCATTTTCAGCATAGTATGGAATGAGCATCATGTATAGTGTAGTATGGAACGAGTCATTCTTTGTACAGTACAGAAGTTGCCTTGTGTAACGTATAGTAAGAAATGAGTGTCATGGAAAGTATAACTAAAGTGTTAATTCATGTTAAGGACAGCAAACTGTGTGTGTGAAAGAGTACAGGAAGGAGTGAGTACTGTATTTTATGGCTTAACACAGATGGGTAACATAGCAGGCTGTGGTCTTTATGATACAGTACTTTTGGGTACTCTGCACAGCACAATACAGAATTGTATGCTCATTATGTGTTGAGCTGTGCAAAGTTCTTGGTTGTGTACACAAAGCTTTTCTTGTATAAGCATTCCAAATGATTGTATGCCATGTTGTGTGTGTCATAGCCAATAGTCATTCAAAGACAGTTGATTTGCTGTCATTTGTATTATTTCCAGAAAGAACCGTGACCATAAAACACTGAGAATGAGGTAAATGGAAATGGTAACACCAGAGATAAGCATAGGAAAGTGTACGTTTACATGCCAGTGAATGTGAAGACATGAAAATCTAAAATTATGGTTCAAGGCATCTTCAAGGATACAGTTAGGCACTGCCTAGTTTATGCAGGTTTTGTGAGGTTTGTAAAAATGGTCAAATGTAGTAGACTATCAGTAATCAGAATTTGAAGTAGGAAACTGTCAGACAACTTGGCTGTAGTTAAAATAATTTGTTTCCCTGCAGCAGCAGAATTCATTATTATTGCTAATGAAAATTACAGGAATCCTAAACCTAGAACTGAAAGCAATTGTCAAGTAGGTGCATTTTAGGACCTGGCAAGCAACTTTTTGTTCTGTGCCTTGCCACAGTTGCAGAGAGCTACAGCATCCCCATGAACATACAGGTACCACTCATCACACTGACAGCCATCTTCAGCAAACAGTGAACATAAGCTTGTTAAATCGGTACCATTTGCACATTTCTTGGTGTGTGTGTGTGTGTGTGTGTGTGTGTGTGTGTGTGTGTGTGTGTGTGTGTGTGTGTGTGTGTGTGTGTGTGTGTGTGTGTGTGTGTGTGTGTGTGAATGGCAGTCCTGTGTGAAGGGTGACACAGACAGCAGTCTGTCAGGCATTCCTGGGCACAGAACTCTGGTAATGGAGCCGTGTTTTCCTGTGCACAAGGTTACTGGAGCGTCACAGGAGCGCTGCGGCAACACCGGCACAGGGGAGCCCTCTTCTCCTAGAATGTTCCTCTGGACCTGGTCGCATTGTACTTTCTTAGACTTGCTATGACTTCTCAAAGGGCAGTCAGCTTTCTGAGAAATTAGTAACACTTAACTTATGAAGTCTTATTCAACATGAGGTCCCATCTGAAATGTAAACAAAGTTTTCTGTAAACAGGTAAGTGTATACAAAGTTTGTATAGCATCAGGTAAGGGGCCAGCAGTGGGACAGTAGCAGGGGAAGACATGCTTCAGAATTGGGTCACTGACAGTACGGAAGGGATGTGACAGAAACATGGTAAGGGTAAGGTCGCTTCGCTTGTTTCGAGAGTCTTGTAGCTGACGGAGGGTTCTGTGGCCAGTGAGTCAGAGCTCTGATCGGTGAACACAGGACACAGGGAGGACAGACCTCTTCTCTCACCAGTCGACTGCCATCATTGCTATTGCCAGCCAATCATAAGCAGCCAGTGCTGCCGGCTATCTAGTGCTTGTACTTTTCACTGTTGGCATCAGCTAGCTATCTCTTCTCTCTATATGAAATGCTACAGAAGGGAAGAATCAAAATAGTTAAGGTTCTTCTTTTTTTGCAGAAAGCTCACAGAGGTTTGTGCTTAATTTGAATATGCAGCTTTTTTCCCATTATTTATATATTTACTTAGTGAATATCCATAAACAGATCTCTCTTTGTATTTTCATATATTCTGTAACTCATTTAGAAAGCCAGGATTTTAGTGGACTCTTGGAGGCGTGTAAGCTTGGCTACAGTGTAGGTTTGGAATGCATCTCCCTCCAAACGTGCCACTTGTGGGAAAATGTCCACCCCCACATGCAGCTCACACACAAGCTGTATACATGATGCTTGGTGGTTACGGATGCAGTAGGTCACAGCCATGTGAGAAACATACTCAGTGGTTCCACCTGCATTTTTTCTGGTGATAGAGCAACAGGACAGCACCACAGACAGTAGTCACACCTTTATTGATTCCCTTGAGTGAGGCAAGGTGTATTTTTAGTTAGTTGTGAGTGCGTTCCAGGGCCAGGTTTACTGCCAGCACAGAGAGAAGGATGGAGGCTGTTCTAATGAGGCCGAGCTGTCAAGGCAGCTTCATTGTTTCTGGTGCTTGTGTACAGATGGTCTTCCGCGAGCGAAGTGTGCATTAATTGCACAGCTTCAAACGGCTCTTTAAAAAAAACCCCTTCAAAGACATGTCGAGCTGCACGGCCAAACTGGGTCATAGACGGCAGGATACGCAGGCACACAAATACGCATGCATACATATATTCTCACATACACAACATTTCGACAATTCTGGCTCCCTTCTCTCTCCTTACTCTTTGAATTGTGTGCATTCTTTCCTCAGTATTTTCATCTCAGCTCCTGCCTTCTCGCTGAGAGCATTGTTAAGGGGCATCAGAATTATAGTCTTGCAGTTACACATATTTGGAGGGTGCATTGTTTCAGAGGGTTTCAGAGTTGGCATGATCTTCCACTCCTTGGTCTTGGAGGAGAGACAGTAGGGAGGTCACTCTTGCTTTGGGGGCCATGGACTATGGATATTAGGCTTTAGGGGCTACTATAGGAATTTCAATCTGGCCATTCTGTTCAAGAGTCTGTTTGAATTTCATGTTAATTAGAAGATCAGCAGAATTGCCATTATTTATTTGTTAATGTGGATTTTATTTATGTTCAGCACTGAAGTGTTGTGCTGGTGGGTGGCTGGGAGGTATGAAATTGAGTGCTAGTGATAATGCTAGAGCAGAGAGTTGTCCGATGCTATGGAGGAGCAAAGCTCAGCTATGGCCAGGATGGCTCCCTCTCTACTACCTCTGGGGTCCTGGAACATGCAGGGCTGCAAGCGGCCTACTTTCTGAAGTGTGATTCTAGGCCATTATCTGTGTTAGTACTGGTGGGGCTCAGTAAGGCCCCACAGATCCTGCAGAACAATCGCTCTCTCCGAGGGCCAGTCCAGAGGGGCGCATCCACTGGGCAAACTAAGTGCCTGGCTGGTCCAGGTGTTTGAGCTAAGGTTTTGCTGTAATGGGTCTTTTTACTTGCGTGGAGTATATTAGTAGCAATAATTGTTGATGGTGTTTTAATGTTTTATTAAAATACATTCAGCTATGTATTGAGCAACCCAGGATCACAGTTTTGATATGTGTATTTTCACCTGGTAATATACTTCATTTGCAGATGCAGCAGATGTAGTGTGCATTGGAGATGGGGCCAATGGACCGACTTAGA
The DNA here is from genome assembly GCA_022829145.1 of Albula goreensis. NCBI lineage: Eukaryota > Metazoa > Chordata > Actinopteri > Albuliformes > Albulidae > Albula > Albula goreensis. Next base: position 20,131,356 of record CM040746.1, on the reverse strand, counting down.
CCAGTGCTCAAGCTCACAATGCAAAGTGAGGAATATTGGAAAGAATGTTTTTGTAACTTATATTCTTAGCATATTCTTTTGTTGCTCTTCTTTTATTGTCAAGACCACAGAGAAAATGATAGCAAAAGGTTGCATAAAATTAGCTAGAAGTAGGGCAAGCTAGAAAAGGTACGTTGCTAATGTTTGCTAGGTAAACTTCTTGTTATGTTATCTGTCTGTTACAGCAAAAATGTTAAGAAAGCACCCTTGCAGAGACAGCAGTTTTCAGTGCTAACTTGGAAAACCGAAGTTTAATATTCACGGCTTATATTAGCAAAACTTACTCTTAGCAAGAGAATTGAGTTCCCTGACCCAATCTGGCTATCCTTATGTCAGTGGGTTGATGTTTCTACTAAATGGCCCAGTGGCTATCATAGTTTGAATTCATTCATCCTGAGCTAACAAACATAAATGATAGTGCCCATTATAAATGAGTGAGCTATACGGATAACTTTTTGGTAGCATTTACAATCTAAATTTGGCTATACATATATTAGTTTTGTGAGTTGCATGTATATGATGTGACATTTTATGAGTTAAAATATCAGGCTTTGCCGAATGTTTACCAGTGTGGACAGTTTATGTTTTTTCCACCAGTATGTTTGCTCATCTATGAAATGACAAGAACTGAAAAGAGGTCTATAAAAAAAAAAAAAAAACACTGTCTTTTGCTCTCAAACCCTGTAAGAACTCGTATTTTTGATCATTTATTTTCGGTGAGGTTAAGTCATGAGCAGCATATTATCCAAGCCAAACCCCTCTTCCATGAGCATGTTCAATGTCATCCAACACTGCTGAACTCTTGTTAAACTGTTGCAACTGAAGAATTAGGAAAAGCTGGCTGGTTGTCCAGGTTGGTGGTTCTTGATCTACACACATTTTGGATATTGTAATGTTTGTGTTAGCTAGGTGCCAAAATATCACTTGCGGTATGAAAAGGTAATTCTTCAGGAGGTGATGGAAGGTAGTGAATTCGGTAATCAGAAATATTAATTTAAATATGATTTGAAAATGTACATGGGGTTAGGGGAAATATTTCTATTGATAGCTTAATAGCTTTAAACCTCTAAACATGTTAATGTGTATTGCCCTAGAGTGACAGGCACTGTCTAATGTGAAACCTCACTCACAATTTTCTGGGTTATCAGTTCATAGATTTAATACTAGCACATGCAAAATACTAGCTTCATTCTTATTTTCTGAAGCTAGATCTTGTCATTTAGTGAAGTGTGCTAGCAAGCTGTAGTCAGTTATGACTGGTTTCAGTTCTTGTCTGAGCTTGTTAGCAAGTTAGCTATGTTATTATTATAGTATGTAAAGTATACTATGCTTGCTTATAGGTTGGCAAGGCATACCCTAAGTTCACAGAAGCGTCCCTTACTAATAGTTAAGTGAGCTTCACTGAGTGAACAAAGTAATGTGACTTACCTAGCAACAAACAAATCTGCTTTGACGGAGCATCCACTTCAAATAGGTTAACCAACTGATTGAATTCAATCCAAGTCTATTTCAGCTGTACCAGGTAGCTGTCTGTCATTGCATAGGAAGATTTTGTTAATAGCTAGCCAATCCTGTCGTTTAAAGTTAACATGTTAAAACTGACTCATCTCCTGTTTTTTGATTAGTCAGTATGCAGATGGTTTTTTACACTGCTTAACATGTCAGCTCTCAATATGTTGGGGGTACTTAACTAACCACAGGTGAGTGACACTGATGGTCTAATCAGGGTGGGAAACTTGCTCTAGCTCTCATTCTGGCTGATGCTGTGTATTAGCAGACCCTTTATATTGAGCCTTATAAAAGACGAGATGACCAATGTTATAGTAGTGTGTGGTATGATCCAGGGGAGTGAGTAAAGTGTTCAAGTGAGGCTGATATTGGTTATGTGATGCTGCAGTTGGGTGTTAGATTGGGGTGCAGAGTGTGGGTGGGCTGCTTTTGTGGGATGTGTTAGGCATTTGGGTTTTTGTGCATTAGACAGCTTTCCATCGTTGGGCGGTGTGTTGTTTGTTCACTCTCTGAGAAGTGGACTCTGCCTGGAGCTCTCAGTCATCCTCTGCCTTGCTCCAGGGTGGGTGAAGAAGGCTCAGTCTCCCAGTCACCCCATGTTCCATACTGTTTCACACCAGCTGTGGAAAAAGAAGCAGATGGTACTCTTATGAGCAAAGTATATATGTGTTTACATCATCACATTGCCTTCACCAGCTTTGCATGGAACCCTAAGCTCTATTGCAGTGGCAGTAGAGGATAATGATAATGAGTGGCACCAGCAGCCTTACCACCCTGTACACTTCTCATATCAAACTGTTGAAGTTAGGCTGGTGTGGGCACTCAGTACTTGGATAGGAGATCTCTATAACTACACCACGACAGGAAGAGGTGCTAAACTAGTACAGGCTACCTTTCGCTCTTGACCAAATAGAAATACAATGTCCAGCACAATGATGGGAGCCTTGTGCTGTGAAAGGAGCTCGTGTTTGGTCCTGTTTCTCTTTGGTCATTGAAAGATTCTGTCATACGTTTCAAAAGAAATTTGTCCTGCTGATATCCAGGTCATATTCCCACAGAAACTGGCTTTCTGCATTTGCTTCCTGCATCATCGTTTGTGGATGTGCAGTCCTACAGACACATGCAAATGTGCCTTACTGTTGCGCTTTATGTAGCTTTGAAGGACTGCGCATTGTTCAGCCACTGTGCTCCTGGCATGCAGGTGTAGATGACACAAGCTGAGACACAGGACACAATTTCCAATTCCCAATTTGGGTTCATTTGAAAGGGTTTGTTGATCTGAATCATCCCAGTGAACTTGGTTTTGATTCCATTTGAAGCCAGCTCACCTCACAAATGAATCATTAGCTTTGCCCCGTTCCACATTCCACCCTCCACTCCAAAGCTCCACAGTATTTCTGTGCTGTTTCTATTGCATTATATACTGCTTCATAGCATATGTGCTTTTAAATAAGATATAATTGCAATAAACAAAAAAATAGTAATACATATTCTATGTTTTCCATACTTTTGTCTATCACTGAGCATTTTCATACCTTGATATGCCACTATGATGTTAGTTGATGCTGTTGCAGCAGTCTGTAATATTGTGCTATTTCTATGGTCCTATATACTGCTTTGCTGCTTTCATGTAGGTATTTATAGTGATACTGATAATTGAGGTCATGCTTTGCTAATCAGTTAGAGAGATTATATACCTTGACTTTGACTCTCAGTGAGACAGCTGTCAGGACCTGATCATTCAGTGTAACATGGATGATGAAAGCAAATTCAGTATTACACGACTCATTTGCCAGGATTCAAAATTCAGTATGCAGGACACTCACCAACAGCTCCTCAGCTAATCAGACATGTGTGTTGGGTACTATTGGTGTATATATTGATGCTGGTGGTATATTTCATGTGTCTGTGCATATGTGTTGTATGCTCAAGTACATGTTTGTATGAATTTGCATGCAAATAATATGTGACTGTGTTCGTGCAAGTTAAGGGCATACATTTGTTTTACAGTGTATATGCACTGTGTTCATTTGTTATTACCTTGCATATTGCACTCTTGTATCCTTATATTTACGAATGCATGTGTAGGCTATGTCCCGGTGTTTGTGCATATGTGTTCCTTTGTGTATTTGTAACCATGTGAATGTGGTAGTGTGAGTGTGTGTGTATGCTTGTGTGTGTGTATGGATGTGTCAATGAGGGTGAGGGGTGCAGTGTGTTTGCTGTCACTCCTGATCATTGGATCAGAGTTACCTGGGCCAGTCTCACCTGAGCCAGTCAGGGCATCTCTGCTGTATGTGGGATAGCTGTCAGTGTGGGAGAGGGTGCATTCTGTGCCTGTATCTGCATGGCAGCTATGCACTCACAGGCTTTATTTAGCTGGGCGGGTGAATTATTAAAGCAGTGTTTCACTGTACAGAGGCCTGTTACATAATGAAGCTTCCCTGGGGTGCAGTGGTGAGATGTAGGGAGGGAGTGAAAGAGACAGTGAGGGAGTGAGAGAGACAGTGAGAGAGACAGAGAGAGCGTGTGAGAGAGTGAGAAGTGAGAAAGGCAGATAGAGAGATATAGAGGGAGTGTAAAATGCAGAGAAGGAGCAGGAGAATAAGTAAGAGGAACTCATGCATATGTAGTGCACTCATATGCTCTCATTCAAATGCACCTAAGTTGAGACATACACTGAAATTCCTCATACATTGAAATCCACTGTATAAATCACCTTACTTTAAGTATTCTTCACAATATACCACATTTTTTTCTGTTCTATCTGAAATATACTGCATTTTCATGCTTGGTTTGGTGCCAGTGTATGCAATCCATGGAAGGATTGTATCTGTGTTGTAGGAGTGTGTATGTGTGTGTGTGTGCATGCACACACGTGTATGTAGGACGCAAGCTCCGAGTTTAGTACAATTACACAATACATACATTGGACTACATTTATATTGAATACATGTAGGATTGAAATCTGACTTTCATAGCATGTTTTCAAGCATGTGTGTGTGTGTGTGTGTGTGTGTGTTTGGAATTGGGGGTAGGAGGAGAAGCATAGAACAATGTTGGAAGAAACATTGAGGAAGAAATCCATGGGAACCCCTTGAGTAACCTTTACTGGTTTAACAAATGATGCGTGATGCATGTTTTGTAGATGGAGATTTTTAAAACCCCAACATAGTTCCTGAAATGGGGTGAGATGTGCTGGATTATGAGAGGCAGCTTGGGGTGGGAGACTGTGTGTTTGTGTGTTCATGAATGCCTGTGTGTGTGTGTGTGTGTGTGTGTGTGTGTGTGTGTGTGTGTGTGTGTGTGTGTGTGTGTGTGTGTGTGTGTGTGTGTTCATGAATGCCTGTGTGTGTGTGTGTGTGTGTGTGTGTTCATGAATGCGTGAACGTGTGGGTTCATGGGTGTGTGTGCGTGTTTGTGTGTTCATGAATGCGTGAACGTGTGGGTTCATGGGTGTGTGTGTGTGTGTGTGTGTGTGTGTGTGTGTGTGTGTGGTGGTTAGGAACCAGGAGTCTCCCTCATTTGTCCCATCATCTACCAATTTCCCACCGGAATCAAGAGGCTGAGATCACGGAATCTCATCTTGTAAGACTTCAAGAGAAAAACACAATAAAAAGGAAAATGTTTCCAGTAAATAAGCTGGAAGGAGTAGGAATTAACAATAAATGGATGAGTGAGCCCTGCAACTGATCTATACTCTGTATAGAGAAAAAGAAGGGGGGCATAAAGACAGGCAGGAAAGGGGAGAGAGAAAGAGAGAATTAATACAGAGATGTTTGAAGAAAAACAAAGCATAGTTAAGTCAGAGCGAGGCTGTTGGAATGGATTGATGGAACTGAGGCATAGTTTTGTTTTTCATATTAGTGGTTTGTGATGAGAAGGGAGTAACAGTATCTGGAATAGTGGAGGAAAATATTATGAATATGACAGATCCTTAAAGTTTGTGAAGTTTTAGGGGTTGGAAAAGACTGATTGACAGAACACAATCAATCAATGAGTAATATGTGGTGCAGAATGTACCTATTTCTGAATAAAAGGGTGCATGTTTGTGTGCTCCGTGCATGTGTTTACACACATGTGCTTGCGTGTGTGTATGTGTGTGTGCGCGCATGTGTGCATTAGCTGGGAGCAATGATGCTTAGGCTGTGTTGCACTGGCTGCATTCCAACAGCTGGCTGCTGTTGCCCAGCAACATCCACCAAAGCTCCACTGGGTAGCCTCTCTCTCTGCCTCTTTCTCTCTCATTTTCTCAGCCTCTCTCTCGCACCCTCACTGATCTCCTATACCTCCTTTACTTTCTGCTCTCTCTCACTCTCTTTCACTCTCTCGCTTCCTCAAATGTGATCTGTTGATCTTCTTATTAAAAAGAAACAAGCAGTCTGATGTGAAGAGGATGTGGTAGCAGTTCTTTTTTGCATGATGAAAAGAGAAAAAAATAGGACAAAACTGTGGATGGGTGGGAGCCGCTGTCAGTGGCTGGCAGTGGCTTGTGGAGTGTGGGGGAGCAGAGCTGGGCAAGGGCAGTAAGGAAGCGGGGAGGTCTGCTGTCAGACGAACAGTGCAGGGAGAGCCATCCAAGCGCATCCTCCTTCATTCCACAGGGGACCGGAACCTCCAGTCCCATTTTACACAGCGTGTCCTCCACACAACACAGGACATAGGGCCCTGGAATGAATCTCTGCGCCCTACCCTTCAGAGTTCCCCTTATTTATCACCCTGAGAAATCCTACCCCCGACCCGAACATTCACCCACCACTCAGACATAATCCTCAGAGACTCTGTGAACTGTGTTGAACTGAGGTATACTGAGCTGAACCGAGCCGATGTGAGCTGAGGGGTGCTGCAGAATAGTGATGTAAACAGAGTGGCCCCTGCAGTGTTGTTGCTGCTGCTGAAACGCCCACTCTTCCCTGTGTGCAGACAGAATGCTGGATTTCAGCCCCCACACACGAGAGCACACACACCAGAAACATGTTCTTAAACACTGAAATAGAGCACATGCAATGAAAACATGCATTATCACATACTGAGTAAATACATCTGAGTATGCTCTAAAACACAGAGCACATGCAATACAAACACACATTAACATATAGAGCACATACATCAGAGTATGCTCTAAAACACAGAGAACATGCAACATAAACACATTAACATACAGAGCACATACATCAGAGTATGCTCTAAAACACAGAGCACACGCAGCATAAACATACATTAACATACAGAGCGCATACATCAGAGCATGCTATTAAACATGCATGAGTGCATGCATGAAAAGCATGCTTTAAAGCACAAACTATCAGAAACACATAGAGCCAAAGCAGCAACAACACGGACCCACAAAAGACATACAAAAAAACATGCATACCTGAAACACATGCAGAAAGCATGCTTCTGTCGCATAGTGAGCACACACTGTACTTCAGCATACCCTACTTACTGATTGGAAAGTACATCCACAATGAAGGGACTAGATGATTGAGAACACACATGGGAAATTTGGTCATTTCACCTCAGTTCAATGATGTCATGGTTTTCAGCAGGAGACAAAATGCAATTTAATTTAGTACATCATTGCTGTATAGATAAGCATAGAGCTGCAGACAGACAGACTTACACAAAATATATACAAAACAAAATGTGTATATTTTGTGTCAGTCTATGTGTCTCTCTTCAGTTCTATGCTTATCTATACAGCTACAGTTGCCATGATGTATTGAATTTGTAAACATGTAATACTGTGTAAAGCAGACAACCATCAACTCTCCTTAGCCATGTGCAGAAGTTGTCAAAGTTGTTTCAGAAGTGTGCTGGGCTGGGTTAGAACTTATACCAGTTAGAACAAGGGCCAATAACAGCTCCAGCCAAGTCTGTGCATAGATTGAACATGGAGTCCTGCTGCATGACAAAGCTGCAGAAATGTGCTCGTCCCTATTAATCCACAGCGTTTTCCTGACCTCTTTTTTGCTATAATTACGTGCTCTCTGCTACCTGAAAGAATTGCTGCAACTTTGAAAACAGTTTCAAAACTTTCACTTGGGATAGAAGAGTGGGTGAGAAGTTTTTGGAGGAAGAGAGTGACTGGAGTCCATTTGAATCTGGATAGCACTCCCCCCTAGAGTGAGATTCATTTACACAGATGGTAGTGTGAACACACTTGCAAAAGATACTCGGAGCCTGCCTTCTCACACACACATACACAGACACACTGAAATCTGTGGGAATTAGGCATGTTATATTTCAGTTGTAATCACCTAGTAGAATGGGGCTCAGGGTCCCTACTGGAACATGAGATTTCTCCCTTTTTCCCCTCTAGTCAAACATCTATTATTCAGAATCTGCTGAAGCTGGATTTTTTTTACAAGCATCTGCATGCAGATCATATTGGCAGCAATGTCAGATCAAATTTGGGCAGATGGGTGGGGGATGTAGTGTCTACATCATCTTTATGTTTGTGTTTATGTTTTTATTTAACACCTTTCAACCAGGATAGCATAAAGGACTTCAACAATTTGTGGTTATAAAAAACACAATACATGAAAATATCAGGAGATATTTCAGGATGTGCAAACAGTACATAAAAGGGTATTAAAAGCTATTCAATGAAATATTTCTTTAAAATGACACTGACAGCTGTCCAAAGGAAGATTGTTTCAAGCCTTGGAGCTGCAACTGAAAGGGCATGATCTCCCTTTGTTTTCAACCTAGGCTCTGGGGCAGTGACGCATGATCAGTTTACCTAAGAAGGTCATAAGTTCTGGTAGTATGGTGTAAGTTTGCTTATGTATTGTTCATGGCAGCTTACCCACTGCTGTGCTTCCTCCTCCAGCTGTGCCCTTCCCCCTGAGCCACCGGCTCTCCATGAAGGAGGTGTTTGACTGCGAGGGTAAGCCACGTGTGGACCTGCTGAAAGCTCACCTCACCAAGGAGGGCCGCGTGGAGGAGGCGGTGGCACTGCGAATCATCAACGAGGGGGCATCCATCCTGCGCCAGGAGAAGACCATGCTGGACATCGAGGCCCCCGTTACAGGTCAGAGGATCCACTGTTTACAAAACTACATGGGAATACAGAGTACAGCCTCTTTTCAAATGAGGGGCTGGGGAAGGTCACTGGCCTTACAAACATTCTCTGACTTTAATAATATAAATATAAATTAATAAATCGTTTGTGGTTATGAAACTAAGCATTAGTTTATGGTTAAGAATAGTATAACAATGGCTTTTAATTATATCTAAAAAAAAATCTTACTTCTGCATGCAGAAGTAAGACCTGTCAGACACCAGTCTGTCTATAATTTAATCAATTAACTTGTAAAACATAAAATGAAAGCATTTGTTTATATAGTCTGCAATTCAGAGATTGCAATGAAGGTCTGAACGAAAACCAACATACACAGAGATCCCTCAGAAATAGGGCTGAGGAGCACTTTGATAGTAAATCCATCATAAATAGTCATAGCAGATGAGGAATAGACTCAGTTCTTTACAACTTGTATATAGTGAATAGACACACTACATGGTGAACTGCTGTGTTGTGTTATGAACAGTCTCAAGCAGTGATGAACAGTCACTGAGTGTGCATGGTGAAAAGTCTCAGGTCATGTCAACAGTGTAGATCAGCACCCACTCACTCGCCTACGGGTGTTGAGAAGATGACTGAGGAATGCCCTGACACCGCCATCTGCCTGGAAAAGAGACGAGTAAGCATCACCGTTGCCACAGATGTGCTTAGGAAGAGCTGCTCTCATCAAAGAGGCTGAAGGATCTGATGAGGAGGTGAAAAGGGCAAGTGGAGCTGAAGAATGTGAAGATGAGGTTCAGGGAAGGCAGACTCTGTAGACTGTTCCTCATGTCACATGTCTGAGATTGCTGCTGGGAATTTCATTGTAAGAATGCATAAGGCTTTTTGTGTGCTTGTAGGTTTGTGTGTGTGCATGTGCACATGCATTAATGTTTGTGAATGTGAGTGTACATTTAAGAGTTGCACAGTGGAAGACAGATGGAGAGAAAAATAGTTTCAGATGGAAAGAGTACAAGGACTGTTAGAATTAGATGTGAGATGGAGTTCTGCGTTAACATTTGAGCTTTTGCGTTTGCAGAGTTGAGAGACTTTCACAATACAAGGATTCAGAATACAAATACTAACTTCAAAATATTTTGTGTCAACCAACATCCAAGAAACATCTGCTGACAGCTTCAGCATGGACATGGCACTTGAGAATATGCAACGTTCTGCATTTCTGTTTGCTTGGTTTATGTTTGAAGTAACAATTAGATTTATAAGAGGCCTGAGTGTTGGGACAGTCATGGGTGTGGAGAGTGGAAGTGAGTATGTATTACTATATGATTTATGGCAGCACTTTCCCTGCATATAACCTAATGTTCCAGAGAAGCAATAGGGGCTCTAGACTACAGGATTCAGATGAGTTGAGATGAACCATGACACACTGCATTCACAGAGCAGGGCCTTAAGGCTCAAATCCAATTTGTTTTTCAAATCCGTTTTGGGAGGCTGTCCACACAAGAACTCACAAAGTACCAGATCAGATTTGAGTATTCAGACAAGCTTTGTTTGTTATTATATTTGGCATGGAGCTATGACGTAAGTCAGTGCTGGGTTTGATGGGTCAATGACAAGTTGCATGGGTAGGAATCAAATTTGTGTCAGATTTGGACCATACACAAATGTGGTCCAGATTGGATTTGAAAAACTTTGATTTAATATTACTATTTCCTGTGTAGACTTCAAGGAAAAGGTCAGATGTCAAAAATGGGAAAGACAGATTTGAGTCAGTTCAAGCTGGCTATCCAGTTGCAGCCATTCTGTACAGAGCAAAGGTGTTAACTTTCTATTCCTGGCTCATATACCCAGCCTGGAATATCCGCAGGTTATCAATGTAAAAGAGAAGTGACTTCTCACTTGATTGATTCAGTTGTCATTTTGTGATATGACCAACTGCTTGTTTCGTGCATTTTTTTCTGATATTGTTCAAAGTGTAGGGACTAGGTGTTTGTGTATGAATATTACGACCTTGCCAGACCCTAAGAAGTATGCAAAAATCGTCTGTCTCCTGAAGGGGTCAGGTCAAAGGACGATGTGTGTGTAAGTATTATGTACAAAAGAAATATACCTCGGTAACAGCAAAATCCTGTCAGCGACCCAAAAAGCCATACTCAAACCCATGCCAGCCCAGTCTTCAGACCACTTCTGTGGGCTGTTTCTTTTGTCTCCATTGTGCAGCAGTTTCTTTCGTTTTTTTAAAAAGATGGACAATAAATGTAAAATGCAACATTCAGTTCTTTGGGTATGTTAGTATGGTTTAACAAAGACATGAGAAGAGATTTAGTTTATTTCATCATTCACCATACTGCTTCCTCTCAGAAGTCCTACTATCTGTCTGTCCTCAGAATGTACATGACTCAAACCAAGAATGTCTGAATTCATGAGTGAGCATGCAATGTGTTAGCCTCCCAACCCATGAAAATGATGTTATCTACTGATCAAGAAATGTTAGTCAAGAGGTTTTGCGCTACACATATTTTTCTCGGGAAAGTGGGGCAGTGGATATTTGTGTGTGGCTGTCATCTCCTGTGAATACACACACATCCTTAATAACTCTCCAGTTTTCCAATGTTAAGTCAGCAGGTTTGTACTACAGTAGACTCTGTGAGATACAAATGTGTCAGGAATGAAGGTCTGTTGGATCTCTGAAGTGTATGCACCTTTGAAAGATACGCAAATATATGGCATCCTCATCCTTTATTGATTATTATACTTATATACTACAATTATATCATTTATTTCATTATTATTTTTAAATACACTACTCTTATCTTGTAACTATGTGTACTCTATTTGTAATAAGCAGTAAACAAACCAACAGCCATCAGTAATCCCATGAGAAACACAGTCTAATTTCCCACATGTGTCATATAGCTTAGAAAAGTGGTTCTCAGTGGGACCCTCTCTGAATGCTGAGTTCTCTGTAATGTTTCATCATAAATAGCTGTGAACACCATGAAGAATGGCCATCAGACATTCACACCCCTTTCAAATCAACAGATGCTGTCATATATGTGCTATATTGCATATATATTTTTGCACAGAGGTTACATTTTAATTTATTCAATTATAGACTGATAGGTGAAATCATATGGGTTCTGTATGTGGAACATGGAATCCTGGTCATCTGGTAAACCTTTTGTGCAAAATGAAGAGTTCAGTGAAATGAATGACAATCAGCCAAGGCAAAATTATAGTAGAACTTAACGCATGTTTTCAGCTTTATTGATCAGGAGTGTGGCTTTAACGAAAACCAGCCTACTCAGTGAGTCCCAACGGCCGAGTTTGATAACCACTTACACAGTGCTAGTTTGAACCTGGGCTGCCTATGACTAGGAGCCTGTGCTGGTAGGATACAGTTAGTTGTGAACCACAATGGTGGTTTGGGCTTAGGTTTAGAGAGCCTCTGGTTGCCACCGCATATGTACCTTCACCAAGCACTTAACATGTATCAGCTGACATCTCATTAGTGGAAGGTTGGTACTGCATCTCTTGTGGTCAACAGTGTGGCTTCTTATTGAATATTGTGTGGTCCAAAAGTCTACTAGTGGAAGAGCTACTATTTTCTTTCTTTTACAATTTAGTACATTTTTTAAATTACAAATTATATTAACAATTTAAGTCTAAGGTTGAATTTTTGAAAAATGTTCATGATTTTCCAGAATGTCTTAAGTTATCGGTGTGTCCTCCTTTTGCTTTAATGACAAGGTGCACTGGAGCTGGCATGGACTCCACAAGTTTGCGCAAAACCTGATGATCCATGTTATCCCATGGTCTTTAAGTGCACAAAACTTTCTTGGCCTTTAAGTGCCCCAATAAATGTTCGACGGGGTCTGATTTTTTCTGCAGGGATAAAGCGATTGACAGAGTCAGTGTCACACATTTGCTTAAATTTGACCTAGACACTGTGCAGAACCTTCAATATTTCTTCTTCATTTTAAATGTCATAACTTTTCTTTGTTTTGAATGTTTCATGAACATGAATTCATGAATTCATTAAATGTTTTACATGAAAAATGTTTGGAAAAATGTTCAATGTGATCTCAGACTTTTGTACCCCGCTGTAGGTCACTGACTCGAGGGAAAGAATAGCCAAATTGGTGATTGAATATTCTAAAATTTGATGGGTTCGGGTGATACAAAACAGCTTAGTAAACTCAGAAAATGCCCTTCACTTGCTCATCAGCACCTCCTCTTACAATGCATGCAGAACCCTTACTCAGCGTTTCTCCCTATTTGTTAGGGACCACAGGGATCTTCATTATTCTCTTTCCTGATTGGGTTCTGTTTTACCTGTAATTCACGTTTGCCCCACACAGTGCACATGTATTGTTGTTCATGTGTTGTGTCTGAGTACATCTGAATATATGCCGGGCACTGCAGGCTCCTTCATTCATGCCTATTAAAAACATTGCTCATTAAGATCCACCACCCACCACAGACAATGTTATGTAACATAGGCTGTGGAAAAAAATTATAGACAGGATAAAGCAGAAACAAATGGCAGCTGAACTCGAGTCACTGTCTGTGCCAATGGAGAGTCCCTCTCTGCCACCCACAGCACAGAGCATTGGGGCCCTCCTGTACGTGTCCTTCACTCAAAAGAGAGATTGATGAGTAGGGGGCGGAAATAATGATCCAAGTTCAACTTTGGCTCATCATCTTTTTTTTCATTGGCCTGCAAATATAATGGACAACTATTAAAGCTGGCCCTTTTCTCTCATGGAGGGACGTGGTGGGAGGAGAAAACATTGGTACAGTCTGTTTACAGTGGGGGGTTGTTGATTAGCCACAGTTCAGCTAGGGGAGGAGAGCAGGCCCACAGTGAACCATCTCAAAAGAAAGGAGGGCATATATTTTATTTATAAACCATGAAATATGGATGGTGATGTGGTGTGTGTGTGTGTTTCCGTTTGCATGGACATACATGTGTGTCTGTGAGTGCTTATGTGTTTGTGTATGTGTATGTGTGTACATGCATGTTGGAGGGCTTATATTTCTGTATATGACTGTGTATGTTGCATATTGGTACACAGTCTTCCTCGAGTGGTGCTACAGTGGACACAGGCTATGACACAGAGAGCAATAGAGAAAGAGATACAAAAGAGAAAAATGGGATGGGAAGGGAAGGGAAAGACGGACACAGCCATGTCAGCACTGCATAGTATCTTTATTAGCTTGGCTCACATTTGATCATTCAATCAGGATCTGGGAGAGGTACACATTGACAGATACAGCTAGACAAGCCCATGGACATGAATGTGCCAGTCGCAGCATTGGGATGAGTTGTGCTTGTTTCAGCAGTTTGACTTCAGTCTTTAGTTAAACCGATTTCTGTAGGGAAACTCATTTTAAAAATTCATAACCATTTCTCAGACATGTCTCTAAAGGGAATATATCACATTTCACGGCAAACTGAAATAATCTGGGCCTAAGAGTACTGTAAAAATACAGACCTGTACTGTGATAATGACAATTATTATGATTAAAAACATTATAAGTAATAGTGGTGATGGAATTAATTAAGGAGGTTTGAGGTCAACAGTTAAGTGACTGTGTGGGTTTCCTCATTATTTTCTTTATTTAAAGTAGTATGGCTGGTTCTTTCTAATTTGCTCCTGTGTAAAGTGCTTGCTTGGCCAGAGGGATGATGCTCTTACTTATCTGTAAGTGTAGCTACAGAATAGCCTTTTCTGTCTTGTTTCCTGTTTTGAAGTTTCAGAGTATTTGAAAGTGATACTGATAACTTTGCCCACAAGTCATATCATGTAGACATGTAACCATGCCAGGGGTTGTATGCTTCTTGCTATATCGAATTCCTGTTTGATAGGGGATTTACAGTTGTTCTTGTCATACAGGGCACCAATAACCAATACTGGTTAATTGAGACATCTATATGCTAGAGGTTCTGCAGTACATAGACATTGCTATCCTACATGGGGACCATTATGCCAGGGGTTGTACATTCATACTGTGCTGAGACATGGATAAGACAGGGCATGTGTATTTATCCCACACTAGGACACAAGGCTGAACAAGCAGGGCACACCAGACAGGATCTCAGTAACAGCGCAGGACAAGGGAGAGAAATGTACATGCATTTATTTATTTATTTTCATAAAAAAATCATGTCGCCATAGCAACATGAGTTTGCAACTCATCTCTCTGTGGGAGAGAGGCAGTGAGCTGAGGAGCTGTGCGCAAACACACAAACACTCACAGACACAAGCATACATGAGCACAAACACAGGGACACTCAGATACAACCATGCATCTGCACATGCACTTGCAGATGAGGTTTTGTACACACACACAAAATGTTGCTTCAAATGACATGAAAGTTAAATTTGATCTGATGGGATTTCCATTGTGAGCAACGGAGCAAAATTTTTGAACAACCCACATTTCTCTCCCCAACTTGCAATCACTAGTTGTGTCTCTTGAGTTACCACTCAACCACGCACACCTGCACCAAGAGTGCTAAAGCATGTGGATTCCCCTGATCCAGGAATCTGTTATTATATTATGATTTATTGGCCACAAGTACTACAGGAGAACTAGCACCAATCTGAGAAGAGTCATAATTCTTTCTGAGAGCACCTGTAGGGGGAGCACCTAGCATGTCATCAGGAACAATGTAGGAGGGAATGGCTATCGCCCATGGAGACCTAGCTGACTGAAACTCTCCCTACAGCTGCAAACTCCCAGCCATAGCCAGCTAATGACATAGTCCTGCATTGTTCTGGGTCCAGGCACAGCTCATGGCATGCAATTTCATGAGCCCAACCCAATTTAACTGACTTCTCTGATTATTGTGGCAGCTAGTCCACGCCATTTTTCATACTGCAAATGTGGCACCAATCACAAATTGTCTATGCCACTGGAGGAACAAAAACTCATTTTATGCCTAATTCATGAACCTTCAGGTATGTGGTTGGCCTGGAGAAATTGCTTGAGAACAATGAGAGTAATGAATTTAACTGACCTGGCTCTGGTGAAGCGGAGTCCCAGGCATAGTGGATAATGGTGTGGCAACGTGGGTGTTTGCTGGATGAACTGGTGAGGGTTCTGATGTAAATGGTTGTTTTGATGGTGTTGTTAATGTTGCTGTGCCCATGCTGACTCACATCATGTTTATTTTCAGTGTGCGGAGACATTCACGGTCAATTCTTTGATCTGATGAAGCTGTTTGAAGTGGGTGGGTCACCTGCCACGACGCGCTACCTCTTCTTGGGAGACTATGTGGACAGGGGCTACTTCAGTATTGAGGTGAGGAAGCGCTCAACTACCAACATTTGTTTGGGTTTATGTATGTGCGTCAGTTCGTGTGCATTCTCTAGGACCAGTTTTAAATGGTCTATGGCTTCACAGTAGACTTTTACACCACTGTTACTATAGACCAGGATTCTCACCCAGCAGCTTCACCTGTCAGCCACACGTGTTCTCGTTCCAGGGAAACACTGAGAGTTTCTCACATCCCTGCAGCCCTCTGTCAGTGAAGGAAAGGTATTCAGAGATCAGCCCGCAAGTCGAGCTTTGCCTTTAGTGTGCCGTCACTGCCTTTAGACCTGTGAGGGGAAAAAAGGGTTTAAAACACAGGATTTCAATCCCAGTGTCAAGATCACAGAAGCACGGCCTATCTTTCTGCCTATATCAGTGCTGTGCAGAGACTTGTGAGCAAGAAGTAAAACCAGGGGAGGGTTGCAGATCTTGGTGTAAGAAGGTTTTTTGGAGAGAGTATGGTGAATCACACGTATCCAGAGGCCTCAGCCCTCCCTGTTCCTCCCTGGCCCCCCTAAACAGCAGCTCTCAGCTATGCCTCACCATTGGCCCAGTTAAGCTCACAAACAGGGTGCAGGTCTTGTCAAATGTCACAAGGAAGAAAGGTGTCTGGAGACAACAGAGAAAAGGCATTAATTCTCTAAGGCTGTCACTCCTGTGGTGTTGACATCATCTTTCAATGTCAGGTGGCAGACACTAAGGTTAATAGTATGACAAACTCTTAAATACCTCAGCTCCCTCCTTCCCCCAAGTCATATAAGGACACATTCAGGCATATGCAGAACTGTATGGGTGTGTGTGCAAGTATGTGTTTGTGTGATATAAATAGATCTATGAATACAAATTCATCAATACAGGAGCAGTAACCCATGTTTGTTTTTCCTGTTGCAGTGTGTTCTATACCTCTGGTCTCTGAAAATCCTCTACCCAAAGACGTTATTTCTGCTACGAGGAAACCACGAATGTAGACATCTGACAGAGTATTTCACTTTCAAACAAGAATGTAAGTACGTCCCATGGTGATTATTGCATATTGTGCATCCAAGCCATTTCGCTGTAAGTTACTAGACCTGTTTAGAGGTAATTATTATTTCTTAAGAATGCATCTTGTCAAAAAAAAAAGTTTGTGAGAATATTTTGAAATGGCAAATTACTTTTTATTTAATATCTTTCAAATTCACAATGGCTTTAATGTAACAGACTACATTGTACATGATGCTATATTAGTTGCACTTTTGCAAACTGGAGCGAGACTTTGCCAATCCAAAGCTTTGTTAGTAAAGTGAGTTAATTAACACACCCTTATGAAAGAAATGTACCGCTAATTTACAGCCAAACTATTTTCAACTAGGAAAACTTAATTAGGCTTTATTGCTCCTCTCCTTCCTCACTATCTCTCTGAGTGCTACATCCTACACTACTTATGTCTGCTGTCCTCCTTCTGTCCCTCTCTCTCTCACTCTAACTCTCACTCTGTCTCTGCCTCTCTTTCAATCTTCTCTCTTAGTCTTGCACCTTGTGTCCTCTCCCTCATTTGGAAGCAGGATTTTCTAGAACAGATGCCCATCAGACTTAGAGCAGGTGATTAGCAGGAAATTAATTTTTCCTGTTAACGAGTGGCCCTGGGACGACTCCACTAATTTCCCTGACGGGCGCCCTCAATTACTGTCCGCCTTGTGTCGCAGCGGCATTCCTCAGACCTCAAACTGAGGAGACTGTCTTTTTTAGATTGAGTCAGATCCCAAGATGGGGTGGAAAGGAGAAAGATTTTTGGAGAGCAGGAGGGAGAAAGAAAGAAAGGGCTGTTTTCAATCCTTAACAGTCATGAATGATGCAGAGTGATGTGTTGATGAACTCACACCATACCCGGCAGATGGGAAGCACTGGGACTTGTGAATTTGACACAGCACAGATTGGCACATCCTCTTCCCCGCAGTGCAGCCGCTATGTGCTGGCGTCGAGGCGCTCGGGAGCCCTCATGGGTACAGGAGAGGGTGGGACAGAATAATGGACTGCTGTCTGAAGAAGCATTCCTCTCACTGATGCTCAGTCAGCAAGGGATCCGGTGAGGTTTCTGCAGGTGATTTCATCACTGAGGCAACAAAGCTGAGGAGTTGGGGGTTCAGTTTAGGGGGTGCAGGAGGTCCTGCCGTGGAGTTGAGGGAGGGAGGAAGCATATACATTACCTGTGGAGGAATAGAGAAGTATTTCGGGAAAGTTGGACGCACATGTGTGTTTTTGTGCGTTAGGAGAGTGTAAGGGAAAAGAGAGGAGGGTTAGAATGGGCCCCATAATGAAAAGCTGATGGCATACCCAGTAGTAAAGAGATTATGATGGGTGGTACTAAGGTGAGGTTAAAATGGTCTACATGGTGGAGATTTGAGGAGAGGCCTCATGTTGGAAGGTTAGAATGATGTCTATGCTGGGGATGGTAAGGATGGGCCCCACAGTGAGGGGTGTTGGGACAGACTCTGTTGGGATGATCTTTTATTAAGAATTGAGGACTTGGGTATGTAAGTCATACTGGTTTCTATGCTCTATATTACAGTCCTTTTACATGTTCCATGTACCAATACACCAATGTATGATTGTAATACATTGGTGCATTGAGTCCATGGAACATGTACTCAATGCACCAATTGAGTCGTTACATCAGTAAAAACTCCAACAATTACCAATTACCAATGCATAACTTAAAATGTGAAGTTTGGTGTCAAAAAATGATGGCAATTTTTAAAATATGTGCAAATACATTTTAAGGTTTTCAAGCTATTTATGAATTGATACAAGTGCAAGGACATTTGTACTTGTACATTATTGAAGTTGGTTACAGTTCCCAGTATTACCATTGGCTGCTCAGGTATGTAATATAATGTAATTCTAAGCATGATGCTACCCCACTCAGTGTAAACCACCCACTAATGGAAACATCTTGATTACTTTTGTTGCACTATAGTGATACGCCAGTAGGTAATGGGATGGAATTAGAGCACTCTATGTGTTGTAGCTGTGGCTCATCATCACTGTCAAATCATCCTTCCCTTCTGTCTTCCTGTGTTACTGTCTCCACACAGGTAAAATCAAGTATTCGGAACAGGTGTACGATTCCTGTATGGATGCGTTTGATTGCCTTCCCCTGGCAGCCCTAATGAACCAGCAGTTCCTGTGTGTTCACGGAGGCCTCTCACCAGAAATACACACATTAGATGATATAAAAAAGGTAAAAAATGAAAAGCATTGGTAACACTTTCATGAATGTACTGAGGAATGGGTTGTTTGATGGGGGGATGCAATAAATGCTAAGCTAGACTTTTGACTCAAGTCTGGGATACTGCCATTGTACCCTGGGCCTTTTTGAAATTAAGATTTTCAAATTTTACTTGGATAGCAGTATCTGCTGGCCCCACACATT
Source organism: Albula goreensis (assembly GCA_022829145.1). Classification (NCBI taxonomy): domain Eukaryota; kingdom Metazoa; phylum Chordata; class Actinopteri; order Albuliformes; family Albulidae; genus Albula; species Albula goreensis. The sequence goes on along the minus strand of CM040746.1, from coordinate 20,112,046 downwards.
TTCTCAAGCTGAAATGCTATTTAATTTATGGATAGAAATATAGATATATTTGGTACCAGTGTCTTAATATCTACATTCTATCTAGTAAGCGAACTGTGCATTTTATGAAAAGTAAATTTGGACATCAATGTTTGTTTGGATGGAAAATGTTTATTAGCATGAATCAGAGGGTTGTGTAGGTTAGTCCCAACCCTCACTCTCTTTTTAGATCATCTGGAATGGAGAGTAACAGTTTGTGAGATCAGTTTCCTGGAATCTGGTTTTAGCCAGAGATATGTTCCTTGTTATGGATGAACTTTATTGAATCGTGATTTGTTTGTAATTAGTAGTAACAGTAATTTGTTAAGTAATTGAACATTAGTTTGCTATCAAGGCACATCCCTGCCTATTGGCCACATTTACCTCACAGGTATTATGTACATATAGGAGCGTTACATATGAGGCTATTCACAGTATTACTATTAAAGTAGAGGTAGTGGAGAATTCTGTTTTTCAGTGGACAGACCATACAGTGAGTGGGTGTGATTCTTGGTTCTCTGGCCCAGTTGGACAGGTTCAAGGAGCCTCCAGCATTTGGACCTATGTGCGATCTCTTGTGGTCAGACCCCCTCGAGGACTTCGGTAACGAGAAGACCCAGGAGTACTTCAGCCACAACACAGTCAGGGGCTGCTCCTATTTCTATAGGTGAGTGTATCAAACCAAAGCCACACTGGCCGCTACCCCTCCACCTTCTGGAAGACACAAAGCTCACTGTTACTTTTATTTTACATTGTATGCTGCTTTGATTAGGAATTGCCCCTTTGAGGGATTTTGGATTTTTATTTATTCTTTGAACATCAGATGTGAAATCCAACTTGTACAGTCCAGAGTTATTTGTTTTGTGTTGTTCCTTGTTTTTTTCACTTTTGTTATAAGTTTGAGTCTATTGCTTTCATTAAAAGATTCAGGTCTGCTTATTGCTGGGGGTGGCTTGTTTACCAAGAAAAGGCAACAACAGCCAGAAGTGCTCAGTAAAATCACTAGGAATGTTGTGGATATTTTAGAAGTGACATCTGTTTGAAGTGATGAAGTGATGATGTAAATATGAAAGCACTCCCCCTGGTGGTTGGAGGGGGAATAGATAATGATGCCAAGAATTGACCCCTCAGAATCCGAAATAACAGGCATCTGCCCACAGGGAATTCATCATGGCTTTCACTGAATGAACGTGAATGCACGAGACTGGACAATTAAACTAACATTTTAAACACACCAGAGCTGTAAAACCCACAGTGAACACAGATTTCCCGGAGGTCATATGATCCCATATGAGATGCACTGACCAGAGGGTACATTTTTTATGTTTGTTTTTTTTCTTGTTTGTTTCATGTCTGCCTCACTGGTGAGAGGTCACATCTTTGTTTTCATCTGGGTCAGCTTTGTGTATTATGGCATACGCCCACAGTAGTTGGGGCAGGGGTCTCTGTGGATCTCCAGCAGTGGTTGTGCACTCTTCTCCCATACCTCCATACAGCCATACTTACTGATGAGTATTTTTCACATGGAGCTGTGTGCACCTTTACCGCCATTAACCTACATTCTCTCCGCGTTCCAACATAATGCGGGTTTTAGTTGCACAAGGCCTGTTGTTCTGTTTCTGAATATTTTACATCCTGATGAAATTTTGATGCTGTTGGCTAGGGGAGCAGCAGGTTCAGGTGGGAGGTGGATGTGGTCATGTGTAGAATTATGGTGGGGGACAGGTGCAGGGGTCACAGCAGGATACTGTCATGCCTGGTAGTGAGGGAAGGTCAATCATGAAGCAGTGCTCGGTGTTAGCAGGGGTGATGGGTCAGTTGTGTGCTATGTAGGTATGGAGGGCGAGGGAGACTTGTGAGCTCCAGCACTTGTGAATCCAATTGCCTGTGATGTTCCAGAGTGTTTAATATTCATCAGGGCACTCTGGTAGGGGGTGTGATCGGTTTGTTGTGTTTATGTACTATTTCTCTTCAGGGCTGCACAGTGCTTTTGAGATCATATCACACGCTACATTACTTCCTGTGTGAGCTGTGTTACAGACGGCTAGTTCCACCCCCACAGTCCCACAGCCTCATACACTCCCAGCTCTCTGTCCCAGATCCAATCCCAGCCACAGCTAAAGCTAAAGCTACAACTCTCTGTGGCCCAGCTACCACTCTGTGCCCAGGCTACAACTAGCACTACAACTCTCCGATTCCCAGCACAACTAGAGCTGCAACTCTCTGTGTTCCAGCCATGGCTACAGCTTCTGACTGATAACTGACCAAATACTCATACAGACATTAACATGCTTACACAAACATACCCACAAAGTATGTGCATTCAGATCTTTATACATTTTGGCTATCCTCAGAGCTTGAAATGAGAAATATGAATTCCTTTCTAAGAAGTCACAACCTGCACAACTTATCCCACACTATTAAAATAAAAATGTATTGTTTGACTGCCTATTCAGACCAACTGTAAATTCAGACCACATTTCAATCATGAAGACCAAGAAGCTTCCAAAACAACTAGTTTAGGAAAGGTAGAGATCAAGAAGAGAGCATAACATTTTGCAAAGTCTCTGAATCCCTGTCTGTGCATCAGTTATTAGGAAGTGGCTGTGTGTAGCAGGCTAGACCCCAACACTGGTCAGGGATACGGCCGATGGCCTTTAATGTTATGGAGACAGCAGAATCACTGTCCCCACCCCCTTGCAGTGATGATTGAACAGCAAGCACTCTGTCAATCATTATTCAACAATGACTACCCACCTGCAATGACAATAAGCCAGGGAAGGCCCCATGTGCAGCAGAACATAATGCACTCTGTACTCAGCCCCCACATACAACGCCTCCCCCACTCCCCCACTCCCTTAAATGACCTGCTGATTGACCGAGCACAGCTGCTGACAATTAAACAAATCATTTTTTTTTTTATTCTAGGTTTGTTTGGCCAGCAGTGTTGTGTTGAAGGAGGAACATGTAGGATCATAGAGAGCTGACTGCTGTGGAATTGTACACTGTGTGATATTGTCTGTGGTCATCAAGATTTAAGTTACAGGGCATAGGGCTCTTGTCTCCATGCCGAACCAGTCCTGACAACATGTGGTGAGTGGGGTGTGTAAGTGAGACAATGCATGAAGTGAGTGGGGAAGGGATGTCAGAGGATGTGTATGACACAGAGATGTCAGAGGAGGTGTGGGCATGTGGAGGGAAGGGTAGGGATAGAGCTACCAGGAAGTGTTAGTATGTGTATGGAAGAGAAAAGATGGAGAACTTCAGAAGATATTGATAAATGGAGGCAAGGGAAAACATAGAGGTGTAAATCATGCTATATGGAAGAAAAAGGGGAATAGAGGAGATGATGTGATGTGGACTGAAAGAGAGACTGTGGGGTGCTAGGGGTGTGGGGGAGATCAGGGTGAGGTTAGACAACAGAACGGAGATTGGAAACAGAGACAGATTGTACCTTCTCTTTAATCAGTGTTAGGAGTGTTTTCCATCCAAAGAGCAGCGATAAAGGCAACTGAACAGCAGCCCAAATCAGGACCAGATTCAGCTCTGTGCTCAGAGATATCCCACAATCCCTAGGGGCTCTACAGTGGGCTGTTGCCATGACAGCTGGCTAGTCCTGGCTGATTCGAAATGAGAGGAAATAAAAAAAGATGTTTCTCAGATTTCTAAATCAGTATTTTCTTTGAATTCTTTTTATTAGTGTACAGCAGTAATGTTACTTTTTTTTGTTTGTTTTTATTGTTGATTTCCTGAAATATGTAAATGCTTTAGAGATTATAATGCATGCCATACAAATAAAACAAATTTAAGCTTATGCCTTAAATTAAGAGACAGGCAGAGAGACTTGATATACAGAGAAATAGCAGAAAGGCATAGAATGCTCCACATTCATACCAAACTATGTAACAGCTGAGAAACATCTTCATTTGAACTCTGAGAACCAAAATGCTAAACATACATGAGTGTTGTATGACCCTAAACAAAATGTAAACTAAAAATGTATTTCTCCACCTTCAAGAATATTAATCACCAAATTTTGGGAGAAGGACAGAGGCCTACAGTCGGCTGAGGACACATCTGCTTTTTACAGATCTCTTCTCAGCCACTGAACACAATATTTTTAAATCAGTTGTTGGACCTGAAATATATACATACTGATATGTAGTATGTTTATGGTCTTTAGTGGTAGTAACAGTTTTTTCACATTTTATAATATATGCATAATTTTTATAGTAGTTGATGTAAGTGGTTTACAAGATGCAGCATGTGTTGCAGATCTGGGAGGCTGGAGGGTGTTCTGGTCAGAGGTACTGTACTATAGCACAGTATGGTGTTGCACCAAAGACAATCTTATGTGTTGGGGGAGTGTTTAGAGGTGGGGGGGCTTCAGGCTGATCTCCATGCAGCTCCTCAGTGAGATGCTAAATGAGGACACGCATGATGTTTTCCCTACACACTGTAATGAGGAGGATGTAATGGGGGTGCAGTGGGTGGTTGCTCCATATAGCAAGGGGAGCATTGTGTACTCTTGTGTTGTGCTTCGTTTGGAGTCATCTGTAGCATTGGTTAGTGTTGTGATGCTGTTCACTGCATCTGAAACACTAGGAATGCTGCATGATATGCTTTGTAGTGTTCCATTGTATCTTTCCAGAGGTAGGGCGAAGATGCTTGTTAAGATGTCTTACTTTATAGTGTTTTCTGGAATAGGTTTATTATTAAATAGGGCAAACAGCAGGAAGTACTGTATTGTTCTGTGTTTTACTGAGTTGTACTGCCTTGGATATGGTTTTCAGTACTGTGGGATATATAGTTACACCATGTTGTGGAAAAGTATTGTTATTTGCTTTGCTCTTTCGTGCTCTTGTTGTAACATAGTTGCTGTATTTTCCCTGTGGCTCCCCATGATTTTGTGTTCATTATACAGCTGTGTGTCCTTTTTTGTTTCAACAATGTGTGGTCACTTCACTGCTGTTCATGTGGGCCCAGAGCCTCAGCGCTGCCCCTAGTGAAAAAACTAGAAACAGACCACAAGGAAGAGGGGGGCTTAGAGAGTTTTATTGATACCTGTGTGCCTACTACATGGTATATAGCCAAAGAACATGGACTTCGTAACTTTTTTGCTTTCCTTTTCTCTATATCTCTCTGCCTCCTTCTCTTCCCCATCCTTCCTTCTGTCACTCACTTGCAGTTATCCAGCGGTCTGCGAGTTTCTACAGAACAATAACTTATTATCAGTCATCCGAGCACATGAAGCACAAGACGCTGGGTGCGTATCTGTCTGTTTTCATCTGGTACGCCAGTCCACTGTGTGTTTGCCACATCCTACCACAGTGAACCAGCTACCTGTGTAATATAGGCCTGAATGAATATGGTCATAGCTGCTATCAAACTGCTGGCAGGTCACGGGAGGTTTTTGGTCACGGCTGTGGTCGTCTCCCCCTGCAGCTATCGGATGTACCGAAAGAGCCAGACTACCGGTTTCCCCTCCCTAATCACAATCTTCTCAGCACCAAACTACCTTGATGTTTACAACAATAAAGGTGAGTTGCCACCTGCCGCAGACAGACCCCCTTACTGCAAATAGCAATCCCTGTTACAGATTTGGGCCCAGTTTCCCAAAACCCTCTTTGTACTTAGATCTTCTCAGAACCATCAAAAGTAAAGAGCACTAAGAAAATATATTCATTATTCTGTCACTCCTGATACTCAAGGTTAAAGGTGAAGTTTGAATTGAGAGAATGCATAGTTGAGCAGACATTGTTGTCATGTTGATTGGGGTGATTTTTGTTGATGTCAGTGGTGACTGTCTTCAGCTGTAGGCTCCCTCTTGTGGAGGGATTGCTGTAGACTGCTGTAGAAAGGAGAGGGCTAGAGGCAGAGATAGGTGGCCGTTGGGGAAAAGTCGAGTGAAGAGAGGCCTGGGAGGTGGAATGCAACATTCCAGCTTTCATCTGATCCCTTATTTTGTGAGGGTGAAAAAGCAAAATGAAATGGCAGACAAAAGCAACAACAGCCTTCACCCTTATTATATGTGTTATGCTTTCCTTACTACCTGGGCCTTTTTAAATGTCTCTATGGTTTCTCTTCACCACTGCAAAGGGGGAGAAAACACTTGTCCGGTTCTGTGGGCTGTGTTAACGAGTGTGGGCTCCCCTGGGCTCACTGCGAGTTGTTGCTGACAGTGTGGGCGAATCTTCATTATTCCCCTGGGAGATATGACAGTCCTCTTGTCTGGGAATGGACAGTCATGCCATCTCCCCTGGGGTTTGGAGTGAGAGGGTCAAAGCAGGTTGGTGGTGGGGGTTGTGTTGTTCAGAGCTTGGACTGGTTGGGATTATGGGGAGGGGTGGGGGCTTGTCACACCTAGTTGTGACAAGAACATACGATGCTGTAAAGGACTCTGTCAACCCAAGTGTTGGTGACTAGAAGATAAATGGTCTTGCAGTCATCTGTAAGAGTCAATGAGCCAGTTGTAAATAATCATTCTATCAATTGTTACTGTCGCCCAGTCATCTGTAATACACATTACATCAGTTGAAAGTGTCACTCAGTCACCTGGGATATTCAGCACATCAGTGATATCCTCTCAGCTGTCTGCTCTGGTCTTTCAGCAGTTTTAGTCAATTCTGATAATGCAGCGAATATCTACTGAAGCCTTTAAGACACAGAGTCTGTGTGGGATTTTGTTTGAGGAGCTCTGTACATAATAAGAGCAGTTTCAGGACAGAATGAGGATTAGTCATACTTATTAAAATACTGCACCTCTCCAGAGAAATGTTTAAAAAGGACTTGCTCGAGTCATCCGTGAGAAGCAGCACAGGGAGAGAGGTGATGAGGGTATGCCTGTGTGTTTGTGTGTATGAGTTTGTGTGTGTGTGTACGCTTTTGTGTTTATCTGTACGTGTGTGTGTGTGTGTGTGTGTGTGTGTGTGTGTGTGTGTGTGTGTGTGTGTGTATGACTGTATGTGAGTGTGTGCATTAGAATAGAACATAAATATATGAGTTGGCAGTGAGTGAGTCTGTGTATGCTGGAGTGTAGGCTGGGATTGTCATTTTTGGATTCAAATTCAAATAAGGTTTTTTTCAATTGAAATTATAAAGTGGCCATTTGAATTTGTGTTGTAGGTGCACAGCTTTGTCATAAGTGGAATTTGTCTGAAACTATTGAGTTTTGTCAGTGAAAGTTTAGTATGTGAATAAAACTCTTCATTCGTAGCTGAAGTTTTCTCTTATAATCAGAAGGACAACTCTCTCTTTCTCATATGCTCAAAGCATAACATAGCATACTGTTGACATGGCTGACAGCCTGAAATCAACCTCTAGTAATGGGATTATCCCTCCAATGACTTAACAAAGTGCCATTTCAAAATTCTTTGGCTTCTCAGCCATTAATGGTGAGAAACAGACTAATGCAAAGTAAGATTCCAGCTATGCACAATAAGTACAATAGAAACAACTTGAGGAAATTAGTTGCTACAAAGCAACCTCTTGATTTTGCATGTAACTCTATTAAAATGTACTGATATATTGATGTTATTTATCTTAGAAATGTACTACCATGTTGTCCACTGTGTTGTAGAGAGAAAGCATATATTTTGTCTCACGTTGTATTCCATTATGAATATATCACACATAACAGAGCTGAAACTGTCATAGGATATCCCAATATCTTCAATTGTATGCATTTATAAGAAGATAGGTGCAAACTCAAATTTACTCCATTTGTGACAGCTGTAGTGTAGGCACACATAAGCCGGTGCAAGCTTGATGGTGTGTTGTGTGCACGCATGTGCCCCTGTGTACAAGCATGTGTGTGATGTTGTGGAGGGCTGAGAGAGGTGGATGTTGGGAGAACACAGACTGTATCTTGGCCTATAGATTGTCAATCATGACAGCACCTAGTGGATAGAGTTAAGTGTTGCAGATATGCAAAACAACTGACATGCTCTAAGCAGCCATCATATGGTGGGTGCCATAAAGATAGATTAATATGGAGTAATTGTTTATATCTTAAAAATAATTGACAACAGCTTATAACCCTAACATAGAATACAGATAGCTGAGTACTGTGTGCCCTTGCATTGAACCTACAAGCTAATTATCATTATTAAAGCTTTCTTTGTTAAATACTTACTGCTCAGACAGGATATTACTGCTGACAACCCGTGTTCGTAGAGTTGCACAGATCTGGGATTGATCATTGAAAATTGACAGCTTCCTGTTTTTGTTCACAAATAAACTAACTGGCAATAGCCATGCTGTTTTCATTTTTTCACAAAAATATTCCTCTTAAAAGCATTTACCCTTTGTCTTCTCAGTAAGCAGCATTTTAAAGCTTTGCAAAGAGGCAATGTGACATTTTGTATAAGAGTTTTTTTTTCTTCGTGTCAAGGGAGCAATTATTTGTAAACTGGGCAGTAAAATCCAGCTTGGGCCTTAATATTCATGTCATATTTAAATACATTCTTAAGTGAACTGTATCTGTTCAGATGAATTGCATCCATTGAGGCAAATTATGTAAAAAATTCGCCATCTGCCATTGTTCAACAACTGATCAAAGAAGGAGCACTACTATCCGCTGTCACTATTTTAGCAAAAATACAGGAAGGAAAAAGAAAGATTACTTGAGTTTTAAATGCCAATGTTATTTATGTAAATTTGCAAATTCAAATCTGTTCAGTTCTTAAGCATGATAGACTTGAAGGTAGCCTTTTCAAAATAATTGTTAAATCTTGTTGTAATAAATTAAATTTTAATAAATTGCACAGAGTTTTCAAAATGCTGTATATGTTATCTTTATTCTTTAATTCATAAAATGGATAAATTATCATTCAGAGTGCAAAGTCACTTGAATGTTGTACATCTTTTTACAACTGTGGTATGTTAAACCATTACGTTTTGTAAGGTATTTGCTGTTATGATAAACATGAATATAGCTAATATTTCATTTTACAACAGACAATTTTTAATACGTAACACAGCTATGAAATTGTGTGTTATTGGCATGGTGCACAGCTACGTTTTCATAGCCACCTATAGTGTTATGATTGGAAATTACAACTGTATTACACTGGATACAATTGCTCATGTTGGTGGATAAAGTAATGTTGTTGTGTAATGTGCTAAGATTTGCACTGTACATTTATATGTACTTGTTCACACATGTACGGCCCTGTGTGCGTGTGATTGTGATGTTCTGCTGTCTTCACACTCAGCGGCAGTACTGAAGTATGAAAATAACGTCATGAACATTCGACAATTCAACTGCTCTCCACATCCTTATTGGCTCCCTAACTTCATGGACGTCTTCACCTGGTCCCTGCCATTTGTTGGTGAGAAAGGTATGGCCATAAAATCATATTCTTGCTGAAATTAAACAAAGCAATACTTGTCAGTTTGGTGGGAAAGACAAATACAGAAGGACTTCATGAAGGTCAGATGAACAGGCAATGAAGGCCAACATTCCATACAGAAGTATTCCTTATCTAGCATCTACTTATCAATAAGGGGAGCATTAAATTAATTACATTTAGCTTTGCTAACTTGGTGTACTGTCATAATCCCAGAAAGGGACATGTCTAACCCTTAGTGCTAAATAATGCAGAGTGGGAAAGTACACAATCCTTAATGTGAAGAATGACCAGATTTGAATTAAACCATTCAGATTAGAAACTAAATATAGAAGGTCATGGAAGGAGATAAGCCAAACATAGAAAATATTGATCAATGTTGAAATGGAATACCACTGGTTTGTTAATTTGTCACTAACTTAAACAAAGGTGTATATTCAAAAGATAAAGCCTGTTTAAACATGAAACTATACATCATATAAGTAATGATTCAAATGAATGCATCTGATAGGATGTTGACGTGACTGTCAAAGTTGTGAAGATTTCACAGTTGTGACTGTCCTCACCTCCTAAGGGTCTACCGTATGCAAGCATTATAGAAAATACTGTAAGCAGACTTAATAGAAAACATACAGGACCTTGAGTCCTCATGTTCTCAGAATCCGGTGCTCATTGTAAATTGTGTGTTAGGGCCAGCACCAGACAGACAGGCTCTGTTCTGCTGCTGTCCCTTTACTAGGCAGTGCAGTAAAGCATGGATTCATGCTATCGCTGTAATATTTGAGTGCATTTCAGATATTAACCTATCCTTAATAAGGCAATTTCAGTAGGGCCAGCACAGATTTATATAATGATTAATTCATACCTCTTGGGTTGGATAGGTTGGTACATGCACAAAGTAGCACATAGGCAGGCAGGGACACAGGTATACAGACATGCACATGTAATTAACTACACATGCCGGCAGGAGGGAAGGTACCTATTTTTGCCACATGGGTGGCAAGTCTTATCACATCCAGATTCCAGGATTTACTTCTTTCTCCTTCAAAAATAATTGTCCATTGGTAGCAAGTAAAAATACCAAAACAGTAGCCGATACATCAAAAAAGAGGGAGAGAAGAAATGTGGGTACAAAAGGTATAGCAATGCCGGTAATTTGTGATCATTGGACTTACATTATGACTGTTTGATTGTGATTTGGGTGGCCATTGCAATATTTTACTTATGAAACTATGAGTCTTTTCTGTCTCTTAAGTACAATAAAAAAATGTTATGCTAGATCAATTTCAAGTGCTGTTCTCCACAACATCTGACATTCACAACCCTTAATCCCTCTTCAGTTACAGAAATGCTGGTCAATGTTTTGAGTATTTGCTCCGATGACGAGCTCATGAATGACGGAGATGAGATCTTTGATGGTGAGCCATTGTTTTCCTTTACATCTATTCCTTATTATGTTTACATTTGTTAAAGTCAATATAGATTATGTCAAGAGCAATCTCTTCTTCATTCTGAAGTACAGTATGGTGAGGAGTAGATCACTTATTTGGAAATCCACATATGTTGTGTGGTACAGCCATTAGTGTTTAATTTTTCCAATGAAGTACACATTATTCAAATGGTATTCAAAACTGTTTTTTATTATTTAAATGTATTCATTTTATTTTAATGATGTGGAAGGGATTTAGGAACATATGACACCTGAAAAGAGATGTATCCACCTCAAGAATGCTTGTCATCCGAGGAGCGTTACACAGGCAGAACAAGTTCTGTGTTTTTACAATTTAATTTATTTTCTGTTATATTTTAATTGAATTTTGCTCTCCATTCAGCCAATGCAGCAGCTGCTCGGAAGGAGGTGATCCGGAATAAGATCCGGGCCATTGGAAAGATGGCCAAGATGTTCTCAGTCCTGAGGTGAGTGAGTCCCTGAGGGCCCTGAACCCTCCCATGACCCCATGGTTCTATGGTGTTCCACCTGACAGCTGTATGATTACAAAACATGTTGCTCACCAGCCAGCCAGTCTGGCAGTAGTGTGGCCCAGTGAGATTGAGGGAGAAATGAGTTGGTTCTGTATGCTGTTGGCATTGTGAACAACCTCATATCTCCAAAACTGACAACTTTTCTGGGAGTAAGAAAATATATTACTTCTGGCATGTGTGGCATGGTGTTCTGAATAAATGTTATTAAACAAGGAGCCATAAAACACTGTCAGTACTCAGTTGGGTACGCTTGCTTTTCATTAATTTATAAAAAAAACAAAAAAACCTAAGGTCTTTTTAGTGCGTGCACTATACATACTGTGTCCATGTGTTTGAGAGAGGAGGGTTTACATGTGCATGTGGTCAGACAGACTTCTCTCATTAACCTGTTCCATGCTGTTCCGCAGAGAGGAGAGTGAGAACGTTTTGACACTGAAGGGGTTGACCCCCACCGGCATGCTGCCCAGCGGAGTTCTCTCTGGGGGCAAGCAGACGCTGCAGAGTGGTGAGGAACAGGCCCAGTTTGGGCTTCTCTGTGTCACTGCACCAAAAACTCTTTCTCCTTCTCTTTCTGTTTCCTCCTCTGACTTTCTATCTCCTCTTCCCTAACCCTATTTCTGTCTCGTTTCCCTCACTCTATATTTCTGTCTGATTCTTTCTCTCACAGTCTCCGTCTGTCTCTTGTCCTCTTTCTCTCTCCCTCTCTTTCTCCCTGTATATATCTTCCTTCCTGTGTCACTCATTCTGTGTATGCTGACCTCCACTCTGTAACACATCTAATCAGTCACATACACTCTCTAACCTGCACCCGCTGCTGATTAACCCTTCCGCCTGCCCGGTGCTGGTGGCCTGGCGCTCTCAGAGCTGGCTGTTGCGTGTGGCGTTGCTAGCTGGCTGCTGCGGCGCTGCTGTAGTATGTGCATGGCTTCAGGAGTAACCCGCGCCCTCCTCTCTCTGTACCCCCCAGCAACCATCGAAGCCATCGAAGCCATTGAGACGGTTGAGGACGGAGAAGGTAAATTCCCGCTCATTGCACAGAAAGGCCAAACTAAGGGGCTGGGGACCTGCATATCAGGTACACCATGTGAGCCCCCTGTTAGCACTCGTCCTCTTCCTTCAGGGTGGGGTTGCCTCAATCAGTGGCACATTGAAAAATGGGCCTGTCCCCCTATCCGCTACCACCTCTCCCCATCTCAGTTTGCATTATGAGTTATGATGCTGTCGCCTGACTTTGCTCTGCTTTCCTCCCCATGGTTCGACAGAGTGAGACTACAGTAAGCATGAATGTGGAACAGGGGCTTCGCCCCTCCTTCCCCATTGCTCCCACCTCCCCGCGCCAATCACCATGCATTCCAGTCCCACACACTCCACTCACCTTACAACCATCCTGCCCCGCCCAACCCTGAGAAACAACTTGGGGTAAGGGTGGGGCCTGTGGTGATCAGATAATCTTGATAGTGATCATGTGACCTCCGCTCCTGTCAATGCAGCAATGCTGAGATTTGCATCATCACGCTGTGTTAGCAATCCTTGTGTTTCCATTAGAACAGACCATTTTGAAAAAGGGTTTTTTTTGCAACAAAAAGAAAATAAATAAATGGCTTCATATTTTTAGCAGGTCAGCCATAGCATTTTTGTAAACTTCAGGAAAACAAATTAGCATTCCAATTCCATTGATTGATTCATAACAATAATTTTGTTGAAGTTTATTTAATGCTGGCATCATTCTGAAATAGTTATGGTTTACATTAGAAAATCATGAAATCAACAACCTCTTAATATGTGAAGAATTGTCACCTTATATCACCTTATTGTCAAACAAAGAAAAAAATTAGGGACTTTCCCTTAAAAAGCTTATGTTAGTCTTTGTCCACAGACTCATGTTATCAGTCTTGGCATTGGGAAGCCAATGATGGCAGAGCAGTTTGCAGATTATCTGGTCTATGGTCAGGCAAAGTTCTGTGCAACCTGGGTGCAGGACATTCTAAATCAGTGATTTAAATAATTAACTTCAGAAAATATACTTTTAGTGAATGGTAACCATAGTTAAAGAATCATATGCTTTCATACGCTTCCTTGTCATAATATTTTTTGCATTAAAGTCAGTTTGAAACTTGAGTCATTCACTTACGGGCAAGCCCTCCATCAAGCTACATATCAATCAAGTTGGAAAACTACAGAAATCACCAATCAACATACTCATAGAGGAAATCAGGGAAACATTTTGACTAATAACACAATTAGTTATCTAGGTCACTTTCATTTTAAATTCCTTTTATAAAGTACTACAGCCTACCATATTCAGGCTTTGAGAAAGACTGTTTTATCTATTAAATAGAATGTGTGAGAAAACTGTGCGTACAACACTTCAGACAAGTTTCTAATGGAAACGTTACCTTTCTAATGTTGTGTTCCTCTCCCACCATGGCCAGATAATTCCTGTAAAATAAAATTAAAAAAACTTTCCCGAAATTATATAGGTGTGTTTGGAAACAACCAGTGTGGAAATTTATGGACTTTTTTGTTCCTTTTTTTCCTGGGTGGCACCTCGTATAGTCTCACACCTCCTCATTACCCTCAACCCTTGCTAATATCTTCACACTCTGTATGCACAGGGCAAAGATCATGACAACATTGCACACCTCAGAATATTTATTTTCATGTATAAATGTTCAACTTCAGGCTTCCCTATCGTTCTGCATTTGATTTTGGAGTCATAATGAAAGTGGACCACAGGACATTTGAACATACCTACAAAATAAGGAATACAGGTTTACAGAAACAAAGGAATACAGAAACATCTACACAAGTTTAATTTAATATGTAAAGTTTCCACAAATAAAGTGGAAATGATATACATTGATTTAATCATGACATTGTGCCATGTCATTCCGACAACACATAAGCCACAATATTGTTGATTTATGACAACGTGCAAAAAGGCTTTTTAACACATTCTAGTTTTTTTATTATAATTTTCATTTTAAACAGGAGGGTGATGGAATAGACAATGAATTATTACAAAACATTACAAAAAAAATGTCAGGCATCTGTCAGTCACTAACATCAGTTGCTATGCAAAGTTGACATCAGATTTTATTTTGATCTAGTTTAAATAAATTTGACTTATAGTAGTTGTGCAAGTACACATGTCTGAAAGCTATCTGTAATTGGTAATTATTTTAATGGGACACTGCTTCATTAGAGGTAAATAAATGCAAAATTGGTGAATTTTATTATTATTCCACATTGTACTGAACCAAACTGTAATAACAAGGTTCTACCCTTACCAACTTGGAATGTATAGACTCTTTAATGGCCCGCTGCATTCTTTAGTGTTGGAGATGTATGGATCCAGTGTGTGAATGTTCTCAGTGACATAAAGTTAAATCCAGTCTGTGCTAGTCTTGACCTTGGTCAGAAACCTTGCAGGGAAAAATATAATTCAAGATTCATGCATCATAGTTCAGTCAAGATTAATTTATTGTCATTGCACAAGTACAATGAAATTGAGTTTGCAACTCCCTTAGTGAGATGCCCACAAAGAAAAAATGGAGTAAAACATTCTAGAACATAATAAAGAATAATGTGGAGAAAAGAAAATGTAAGCAATAAGGTAGAGTACTATGTAATAAGACATTTTTTTAAGATTGCACTAACCACTGAGATGGTTAATCCTTTAATAAACTAGTATTATACAGAATATGTTAAATTATACTTGCAATGTCAGCTTTCATTGAATTCAGACAGAGAAACTGAAAAGTAGGTTACATTTATTCATATCAACATATGTGTATCTATACATAAACATGATATCCCAAAACTAAAGTTTGCTGTTGCACAATGCCACTCATAAACTTTTTTAATCTCAGAACGGTCAAGAATCAATTAAAAATAAAAACTAGAGCAGTAGAATGTGGTAATGATGAGCATCAATCCCCCTCTGCTTGTCCAAGCAGAATAGTGCTTCAGAGAATGTTATGTTGTCAGTGAAATTTACACATGATGGTTCTAAATGTATATTTCCTTCACTCCCCATCCACCCCCTGCCCCTCCTTCGACAGCAATCCGCGGGTTCTCTCCGCAGCACAAGATCAGCAGCTTCGAGGAGGCAAAGGGTCTGGACCGCATCAATGAGCGCATGCCGCCCCGCCGAGATGCTGTCAACAACGTGGGACACTCCATGGGAAAAATGAACATGTCAGAGTCCAATGGCACGGACGATAACAGCAATATACAGTGATCCCCATACCGCTTCCCCAACTGCAATTCCCATTTCCAGCCACCCCCCACCCCGACCCGGCTTACCCTCCATCACTCTGTATGCAGCCGGACTTTACAGATCATACTTCAGTCCTCCGATCTTTGAGAAAAAAGGAAATAGAAAACTGCAACAAAAAATCAGCAACATCGGCTTCATCAGAAACTGCTTGAATTTTAATTAGAGAAGCAAATTCAGAATCCATATGTATAGCGCTGACAGGCAGTTTAGCCTTTGCAGCTAGAACACAAGAGAAGAGCTCCTGACAGGATGGGGTGGGCGGAGCTGGGTGGTGCAGGACTGCGGTTTTACAGGGGAGGGGTTGGTTGAGAACCAGGAGGAACACTGGAAGAATTCCTCCACCGGGAGGTGGACACAAAATGCAGTAATTGTTACCTGGCTGTCCACAGACAACCAAAAGGCAGAGGAGTTTTAGGAAAAGAGTTCTTTTAGGTTCTCTCACAAATTCACTTCATGATTTCAGAGCACACCAGCAGGTGTGTTGAAAGTGTTGGCACCACATGTATACATACCTATATATATATTTTACAATTCTAATTAAACAGTTTAACTCATTAACATCTTATTCAAAATGACCTTGCTGATAAAACGTTTTGCTACTAGTATTAAATAAAGCGAATACAAAATAGGTCATGTTTATAAATGAATAAGACATTTAAAAAGTGTACAATTTCAAAACTACTTGCAATGCAATCTTACTTGAGATTTTTTTTCTTTTGTTTCCTTTAAGTTTTTATTTTGTAAGATGCCAAGAGCCCCCAGGTGGTTGTGTTTTCGCAACAGCAGGTTCTATGCCTATGCTGTCCTTAGTTATGTGGATCTGAATAAGTCCATAATGCAATCTGAGTTCCTTTGCTGCCAAGTTATTTATACCTAAAGGTTTCTCACAAACCTGATAATCAGAAAAGAGAAGTCTCCACAGTGCATATTGCCAGATAAATTTACCATCGCATAGACAGAAAGACTAAATGAAGACAATAATTTGTACAGCATCTATACAACGCATCAGTGCATGCGATTAAGTTCCTTATTGATATGTGAAATTATATTTGTGCTGTGTTTCAATATAGTAGGTCTGAATTATTTCCCACTTCATATTATATTTGTAAATTTTTATTGTTTTTTTAAAGTAATTTTTAATTATAATTTGCTTTATTTTTATTTTTTCATGTTTTTCATTATTATCATAATTTTGTTTATGTTATTATTGGTATTTATGTTTTGGCTGTACAGGCACTGAAGCTCTTTTTAAGGTGTTAAACCTTGTGTTCATTTTGTTTTGTTGATGTACAGAAGTTGTTCTATAGCGTGAATGAAAATATTATTCAGTGAAAAGCAACATTCAGGCTGCCAAAAGCATGATCGCATGGTTTATTCAAATGTAAAACTAATTAGACACTAATCCTGTGTCTCACTTTTAAAAAGGAAATATATATTCTCATTATAATTCTAAATAATCTTCTTATTCTTCTTATTCTTATTCTTAAGCTTACTGTTCATTTTTCTTCCACTATTTACTGATCCTTGTTTGGTCCTCAATGTGGTTTATTTTGAAAAATGAAATTCATGGGATTCAACTTGTGACAATTTTTTCTTGTATTTTTCTCTGGAACTAAGTTTCGCATATGACTTCCTAAACAACACAAACATTGTAAGCATGCCCTATGGGACGGACCACTTTTTTTACTCTTGAATAAAATATGCATGAACCAGTGGTGTCTACCAAGAACTTTCCTCCATGCTCAGAGATGGGTACACATATACATACATGTGCAAACACATGTGTACATAAATAAACACACACATACACAAACCTGTGTACATATGCATACACGCATATGCAGTCAGGGACACATACACCACGTGTAAATGTACACATGTTCAATTGTATACACATTTATGCATATAATTTATGCTTCTCTTTATGTCTGTTATATCTACAGCTCCTCCATTTTGTTGATAATAAATATACATTAAACAGATATCTCAAAACATGGCTTTTATGAGCCATGATGAACAGATCGTCCAGTCCTTCATTTACAACGTTTCAAAGCAAAGATCATCATGGCTTGTGTTACACCAGTGCCAACACAATATAACAACCCTTGTCTCATTGTAAAGGGTGCCACAGGGGTTAAGGATAACGGGTAAATGTAACACAGCAGCAAACCAAGTGAAAGTGTGGGGAAGCAAAAGGATCAAAAAAGCTGGTGTGCACTGCTTACGAATCCTCCAGCTCTACAGAGATGATACGTACAAACGGAATAAACAATGTGATGATTTTATGACGATCTTTTAACCCCTGTTACTCTATGACTGTGCCCTTATCAGACAAAAGTCCACTTTCTCAACAACAGATATGACTAGGGGCGCCGTATGGGGGGAGGGAGTTAGGACGATTCTAAGGGCCTGTAACTGACAGGGGCCGGAGAGAATTATTAGAACATTAGATATTTGTTTTAATTATCAACCTAACATCATTAATAAAACATTTTATTTACGCGTAGTAATAAAACTAACGTTTTCTTTTCTTGTCTTTGACAAAAAGTTAGCACCCAGAGAGCTTCTGTATTGCCCAACACCCTCCCTCCTCTCCTCTTCCCTTCTCTATTTATATGAGATGGTTCAATCCTATCCCAAACCAGACCGAACAGTACTTGCTAGCAGTGACCTACGAGTGAGAACTCAGTGCCGGTGGAGCTTCATAAAAGAAAACTCTGGCTTTCTAAAACGAAAATGCCGCTCGGAACAGGTGGGGAGACCAGGTGATGTGTTAGCTCTCAGACAGGAACTCACACAGTAATTAATTAAAAAGGCAGGCTTAGCATTGCTGAACAGCTAGATGAAGGCTACAGGATCGGCATTAGAAGGAACAACGAAGATGTGACAAAAAGTCGATACATCCTGTCCAGGAGCCTTTGAGTTGACTTTGCGTGGCCATGATGAGAGTGATAGCTCCGATAAGCCCGGGATGTTCCGTAGGCTGGTGGAGTTTGTTGCCTCCCTTGATGGAGTGTTGAAAGAGCATCTTGAGAACGCCACTGTAATTAAGGGAACTTCAAAAGCTGCGCCGAACAAGCTATTTGATTGTATGTTGTCTGTTGTGAGGGAACACATCATCAAAGAAGCCCAGAGCAGTGACTTTTTATCAATCCTGGCAGATAAGACAATGGATATTGCCACACAGCCCCAACTTGTGCTTGTGCTGCGCTACATTGATGATAAAAAACGACGTGTAGGGAAGATTTTTTGTCTTTTTTTCAGTCAGCTACAGCTGAGTCCATTTCTACAGCACTATAAGAGCGTCTTGCTGCTATGCTTCCTGAGGATGAGAAAAGTAAGCTCATTTGCCAGGCATATGATGGAGCCACCGTGTTCAGATGAAAATACAAGATATGTACCCACTGTTACCTATATCAGCTCTACCTGATAAAAGAAGAGGCGAGTTTATGTTGTATAAATCAGACACAGCCCATGTTACACTGGAGTGTATAATTTTTATTTTAATCTGTGGAAGGATGTTTGCAAAATTTTTACCTACTCTGTGTCGATGAAATGTGACCGAATGTATAATTCAGGAGCACATTTTCATTTTGCATGAAAAAATCGTCACGAAATCCTCTTTTAGAAAAGGAATTGGTGCTTTTAATGGTTAGATTAGGATATTGCTTTACTCAATTAGTAATTCATTTTGAAATTGCAGTGTTGAAAATTTTAAAGTAAATTTGAAAAACAATATCTATTTTAAGCATTAATTTAGTGGTAAATTGTGACACTTCTTTTTACTCTTCTCAGTCTGTGCCTGTCATTGCATGCCTCTTAATCTTTCTGTGATTTCAGTACATTAACAGCTGCTGTCCTTGTTGATATAAATCAAAGATAGTATTAATGTGTGTTCAAGCTGGCATTGCTCTTATTCTCACCTACTTAGCTTTGACCAACAAGCTATCCAAGGCTGCAACTGCATCTGCAAGGCTGGAGGACTAATGGCTGCTGATGGCTGGAAATCGTTCCCATTGTTCTTGGGAGTGGTGTGGGGTTTCTTTTAATGGTTGGAGGACTAACAGTTAGGACTACATTGTTTGCCTAGGCACATGAAAGAGAAGAGTAGGTTCTCCTTCCTTCTCAAACCACCTTGTCAGTGCCACCTTGCTGCCGGGGGACAGGTTTGAACAGTGCAACACAGCATTTCCTGAGATGCACTGAGCAACACCTTGAAGGCCTACCTAATGCTCAATGGAAGCAAGCTGAAGACAGAGCTTTGTTTCATCTAGAGCAAGGAAGAGTTCAAAGCCTGTCATGGTGCTGCGGACCTATTCCAGTTGTGTATGGAGAATAATCCTAAAGATTCTCATCGCCACACCCATGACCACAGTGGAAGCTGAGAGCTGTTTTCCAACCTTGAAAAGAATTAAAACTTTTCTCAGAAACACCATGACCCAGGAGAGGCTGAATGCATTGGCCATGCTGTCAATGAAAAAGAGACTGGTAACTGAGGTGACTGAATTTAACCAGAAAGTCATTGAAAAATTTGTAGGCGAGAAGGAAAGGAGGGCAAAATGTACTGTCAAGTAGTGCTACTGGCCAGTGTTTAGGCAACATTACAGTGTTTTGCGTTGTGTGTGAGACTGAAAGTACTCAGCACATAAGCTTCTTCAGCTGTACGTTTCCCCAGAAGAGGTGTTCTGATAAAAATAAAACATAACCTCCACTGTTGTCTGCCTAATCGCTGCTGTAACGGCAAGAAAAAACTTCCACGCAATGAATGAAATTGAAGGGCCACAAGTGAACTTTAGAAACATTATAATTACTGTAGACAAAGGCTTAACAAATTCACAGTTAAATTCATAATTATTACTGGCACAAAACTGGGAATGACTGGAGTCTCAAGGTTAAGGTGTACAATATGGTATTTTCACAGCTCACTGTCAGTAAAAAAAAAAGCCCCACCCAAGACAGCAGCTGTCCGTCCCTGGATATGACCAGTTAATCTAAAGCAAACATCACACATTGTGAATTTACAGTGCCTATCATAAGTATTCACCCCCTTGGATGTTTTACCCTTTTATTGCTTTCATTAATCAATCATGGTCAATAAAATTTGGCTTTTTTCACACAAAAATTTATCGGAAAAAACTCTTTTATGTCAAAGTGAAAACAGATTTCTACAAAGTAATGTTAATGAAACAAAATTATATAAAGAAAAATAATTGTTTGCATAATTATTCACCCCCTTCAAGTCAGTATTTAGTAGATGCACCTTTGGCTGCAATCACAGCACTGAATCTGTGTGGATAAGTCTCAATCAGCCTTGTACATCTGCACACTGCAATTTTGCTCCATTCTTCTTTGCAAAACTGCTCAAGCTCTGTCAGGTTGCATGGGTATCGGGCATGAACAGCCCCTTTCAAGTCCAGCCACAAATTCTCTACAAGATTGAGGTCTGGGCTTTGACTGGGCCACACCAGAACATTTACCTGGTTCTTTTAAACCATTCCTGTGTAGCTTTTGCAGTATTTTTTGGATCATTGTCTTGCTGGAAAATAAATCTTCTCCCAAGCCATAGTTCTCTTGCAGACTGAATAAGATTGTCCCCCAGGATTTCGGTGTATTTTGCAGCATTCACTCTGCCCTCTATCTTTGCAAGCCTTCCAGGGTCGGCTGCTGAGAAACATCCCCACAGCATGATGCTGCCACCACCATGCTTCACAGTGGGGATGGTGTGTTTTTGGTGATGTGCAGTGTTTGTTTTCTGCCAAACATAATGTCTTGTCTGATGGCCAAAAAACTCAATTTTGGTCTCATCAGACCAAAGAATCTTCTTCCACTTGACCATGGAGTCTTCCACATGCCTTTTGGCAAACTCTACTCGAGATCTAATATGAATTTTCTTCAACAGTGGCTTTCTAATTGCCACTCTCCCATAAAACTTTGACCAGTGAAGAACCCGGGCAGCAGTTGCTGTATGCACAGTCTCTCCCATCTCAGCAGCTGAAGCTTGTAACTCCTTCAGAGTAGTCGTAGGGGTCTTGGTGGCTTCTCTCACTAGTTTCCTACGTGCACGGTCACTCAGTTTACGAGGGCGGCCTGATCTAGGCAGATTCACACATGTGCCATATTCCTTCCATTTCTTGATGATTGATTTCACTGAACTCCGGGGATGTTCAATGCCTTGGGAATTTTTTGGTATCCATCCCCTGAATTGTACTTTTCAATAACCCTTTCCCTGAGTTGCTTGGAGTGTTCTTCTGTCTTTATGGTGTTATGGTAGCCAGGAATACTGATCAACCAGTCTCTGGACCCTCCAGACACAGGTGTTTTATACCTCAATCACATGAGACACACCCACATCACTCAGGTTATCTTCAATTCACTAATTGTGAGACTATTGGCACCAATTGGATGGACCTCTACTGAATTTGCCCATTAAATTTAAAAGGGGGTGAATATTTATGCAAACAATTATATTTCTTTATATATTTTTGTTTCATTGACATTACTTTGTAGAACTCTGTTTTCATTTTGACATTAAAGAGTTTTTTCCAATAAATTTTTGTGTGAAAAAAGCCAAATTTTATTGACTATGATTGATTTATGAAAGCAATAAAAGGGTAAAACATCCAAGGGGGTGAATACTTATGATAGGCACTGTATATTTAGTTTGGCCCTAGACCACAGTTCCCTTATTGAACTTCCTCTGGCCACAAATTAAATTTGCCATTTGACACTCAGAAGACTTCACTGTCACAAATACACCTCTGGCCTTAGAGCAAGTCACTGAAACAAGCCAAGCCATACTAGCAAAGACCAAACTTCTTGTTTCTGTGTTTTCCTGGCCTCTGTGTCTTTACAGAATATAAGAGTAACTAGTGTTTGAACCAAACAAGCAATCTTTTTTGTTTTGATTGTAACAAAAAAATAAAAGGTGTTGTCTGATAGAAATGTGATTTTTATGTAGCACTGTCAGCACAAGTGCGAACAGTCCACTGTAAGAATGAAATGAGAACATATACAAGTACTTTGTGTGTGAATGAAAAATAGCATTCCTTACTTTTGAATTGCTTTACTTTTGAACTGTCATGCTAACCTGGTTAAACAAGTTTTTAAACAGTAAACAAAGTAATTATGGATGGTAGCTTGAAACAAGATGTTCTGAGCTTCAAAATAAAAAA
Organism: Albula goreensis; assembly: GCA_022829145.1. Taxonomy (NCBI): domain Eukaryota; kingdom Metazoa; phylum Chordata; class Actinopteri; order Albuliformes; family Albulidae; genus Albula; species Albula goreensis. Next base: position 20,089,241 of record CM040746.1, on the reverse strand, counting down.
AGGTTTAAAATCACACAATTTAATATAAACATCAACCTTGCCTGTGTGCCTCAGACTCTGTGTGTCTATACCACTTCATTTCAGTCTCCACCCTTCTTAGGCACAATGAAAGTGAAAGTAACTTTAGCATTCTTTGAAAAATTTCCCGTCTCTTGTTTTCCTGTCAGTCTACAGTCCTCCCAGCTAGTGGTTAGATCTGTATGGCATTCAGTTCTTTGTTAATCTTTAGTCTCATTTCTGCATTATAAATTTAAGACTGCTGTTCATTGTATGAAAGATTTGGTTTTGGACATCAATTATCTGAACAAAATGTGAGTATATATAGATCTACCATGCATCTTTATGGTTCAAAAAAAGCTCTTCGGTCTTCAGTTTTCCTGGTTCAGTCACTCCAAACTGGTTACATTGATTGTGGTTTATTTTGATTTGGTTTATCTCTTTGCGTTAATGAGTATACGGGTGTGTTGATGTGACTGTGTATAAATATGTTAGTGAAAGTCTATTTTTATTTTTGTGAACATTTGTATGTCAGTCTTTCTGTATGGTGTATATGTTTAGATGTTAAACTCAATGTGAGGTGTTATTGAGTGAGTGAATGAAGCTTTATGTGTTCATGTCCGCACATGTACAATTGTACTGTGTACAAGGAATAAGTAGATGTAATAGTAAGTCATAATTCATAGTGTCCAGTTTTCAGATTTACAACAGTTATGTTGGTGTACTTTTTGTACATTATTATTTACAATTGTTGACAGCTCTTCCCACCCTTTACTGCGTTGTCTCCTTCTCCACTTGACTGATTGAACTGGATCTGCAAAACCCACTTCATATTTGCGCGTCCTGAAAACAGAGACATGAAAGTTACCAACAGAAAGAAAAGTAATTGTTGAGGGTGGGAGCTGCTCCAAACAAGACTTTCTGAGCTGTGTGTGTTTGTGTGTACCACTTCACTTCAGTCTTCATGTTTGTTTTACGCATAGCCTCCTCTGTTTCTCCTCCTCCTCTGTTTGGGAAACACTAGCATTTAACAGGAGGTGATTGAGATAATTTGTGTTCCACCCGCTTGCAATGGGAGTAAGTGGAATGTGTTCAACTATTATTTCCTTCATTAATTTATTTATGCATTGTAATGCACTGCTGCTACAGAAGTAAGAAGTCTTTGTTTACAGGAACAAAAACTAAAAGCATTTGTTTTGAAAGAGCATCCCTTTCAAAGTAGCCAATAATCTGTTCTGTCAAAGTAGAACAGATTATTGGCTAATTAGTTTTTTTGTGTGTTGCTCTTCTATGGCAGATAATAACAAATATGGATTGTGTTCTCAAATTACAAAGGACAATGAGCCAGGCTCTGCCACTCAAGGTCGGCACATATGATAAGCGTCTGAGATGCTTCGAGTCCAGTATTTTCCCACCAGCTTACATTCTCACAAACAAAGGATTACATGATTCTTAAACAGAATACACATTATATGGAATTGTCGGTAAATACATGTACAGAATAATAACACCAGTGTATATTACTACATGAATATAAGATAATTACTTGTAATAGGTTAATAGCAACACCATGCATTTGTATACTAAGTGGAAGGTCAGGGGTTAATAGCAGCCTGAATGGGTATGGACACACACACACACACACACACACACACACACACACAGCTTAAGAACCACCTAACACTAGACTTGTTTCACTAAGGGACATCAGACCTGACAAAGCCTAAGAATGTATCTCTTAGCTACATAAGCAAAAGCCTTTTGGCACAGTTTAAACAGACATGCAGAATTTATGAACACAGAACAGTGATTTATAATGTTGAATAACACATGAATGTAAGTAAAATCATTATTTGTGTGACCAATACAATTTAATAGTTCAATGCATGTATATGGATAATTCAGATTAATGACTAGTGATAAAAAATTAATATAAATGAGTAATACAAATCATATTTCCATCACAAGGGGCACATTAACATGTATAACTAAACAAGATGGTCATATAACATCTCACCACACCTCCACTTTTACCTGGTAACATCAAATGAGAATCGATATCAGCAATCATGAGTTTTAGTGCTGTTTTAATTAATTGGTTGGTTTTAAAGTAACTCATTGCAGACTTAAACAAGGGCTGCTTATTTTAAGTCTGAGCCATTTACAACAGCGGGCCATTTGTCTTTCCTGCATGTTGTGTCTATGTCTATCCTTGGTGTGGTCCTGAGCAGGGCAAAATAGAAGAAACAGAGCAAAGCAAATACATGTAAATGTATGGTACTGTTCTTATAGTGAGTATGGTATCAGAATGAATTTGTTTAAAGATCAAAAACTTACACCACTGAAGGGTGTGACCTGGAATGTTGGCTCCAAACCAAGTTTCATAAGACCAACGTATGCAACTGTCAGCTGTACTCCTGAATAAGGGGTTCTTTGCTTTTCAATTTTAAAGACTCTAAAAAAAAGTTTTATGAACTGCCTGCCATAAACAATTGTTATGAAATACAAATTATCTAAGAGTTCATAACAATACAATATTACTAGGATATTAGAAGGATTACTAAATATTGCTTTTTAATAAATGTGAATTGTAACATTGTTTAATTCTGGGAGAGGCAGTAGAAGTATGAAATAGAGAGAGAGAGAGCGAAAATGGGACTAATTAGATTCCAGTAACTGTTTGTTATTTTTGTGTGTTGTTCTTTCCTATTTGCAGGGGTGACTGTAGTCCTGGAGTCATGGAGATTTATGACCTACTCCAGCTGAACGCATCACAGGAGTTTAAATAGCTTAATGTGACTTGTGGCTCTGAGGCCCCTCTGTAGATAATGAACAGTTCAGGGGCTATAGATTGACTCTGAGCACATCCATCTAAACAATAGGCTATTGTTAAGGAAATCAGAGACTAACCTCATGGCACATCAAAGGACAGAATGAGGGATGTGCTGGTGCATCACGTGGTGAACAAAGCAGCCCAACTGTGTTGAGTTCAAACACGGACACATATGCAAAAGCCTCAAAACCCCTCATCAGATTTCTGTGTACTTCTGCAGGGCTACTCAGCTTTTGACTTTCAAATTTTGACTAATGGTGAGACAAAACATACATCATTAAGTCACAGACTGTTAAGAAATGGACACAAGGTACTACCTTCAAAGGTGCTGTTACTGATATCATCCAGTATCTCTCATTTTATCACATTATTTTACCATGGTGTGAGGCAGCTTCTGATGGGTTCTCCTTTTCTTATGAGAAATCCCAGAGGGAAAAATTGATGGCTCCGCCACAACAGCATGCAAGTGCAAAAGATTTTATTTACAGTGCTCTCCCAAAGTGCAAGACGTGAAAAGGTGGAAAAAAAAATAAAAATATATATATATATACACACAAAAAAATATAAATATATACAAAAATGACACAACAGCAACTCTCCACTTCCTACAACACCCTGCTACTTTCAGGTTTTCACACAATACGTTCTCTCTCTCTGTCTCTCTCTCTCTTAACATTTACACTTTAAACAAGTGCGCAGCTTGGTGACTCGTCATGGTAAGGTACAGTTCCTGTGTGTGGATGACCCCCACATTCTGTTATTAAATCCAGACTATTTTGGCAGCAGTCCTGCAGAGCAGTGATTCATTTGGTGTAGTTGAGTGCACAATGGGGGATTTCATTTGGCAGTATTTGTACAGTGACGATGAGTAAGCTTTAACTGTCATATCACTGTTTGGAGCACTATAACTATATGATCAGAGGATTGTTCAGAGAATTGTATTAATTTTGTTGTTAATTAATTTTGTAAACACTGTAAATCAATAGACTGGCTATCAGTTGATGAAGGCTAACTCGACTTTCCTCCTAAACTAGCTTCACTTCACTGGTGGATAATCATTAATATTCTGTACTTTCTGCCTGATCCTTAGATGAATCATCTAAGCCGAGGATCGCAACTGATACCACGGCCTCGTGGGAGACTGCCCTTGTTCTGCACATGGGCGATGACTGCTGTCATCCTTTCCATGGCCTACTTGCTCATGGGACATATGCAGTTCTGCAGGCAGGCCGTCCTGGCAGCGCTGGGCCTGGGTCTGGGGGCCATGCTTCAGGGCCTCTGTCTCCTGCCAGAGGAGTGTCTCCATCACTTTGTGACAAGGTCAGACAAAGCGCTAGCATGCAAGCAAGTTTGTTCTCCCATTTGACAAAGGGGACCACATAATGATGTGTTATTTCACTAAAATGCAATTAAGGCTTCGTCCCAAGCCCAAAAATACAACAACATGTACCAGCTATGGGAAAAAACTGGAAACTAGCTCCACTTTTCCATACTGCTGCCCTTAGTAATGCAGGGAAATATAAATAATGCCATCATAAAGTACCATTTAAAATACAAATATGCATGTCACATAAACACATTGTGTTGTAAGTGTGTCAATCCATGGGCTATAGAAGAACAGAGGTGACTTTGTGCTTGTTTTCCCTGTGCACAGGTATAATGGCCGTCTGCCATATATGCTGAGAGACTGCTTCAGGAGCACCTCCACACTAGTGTTGGTGGTAGTGGTCCTGGTACTTTGGGCAGGGTTCCTTCCGCTGAAAATGGAGGAGTACTATACAGTGGCTGTGAATTGTGGCTTCTCCCTCCTGCTCAAGGCCTGTGGTGTCCTGGTAAGTCCCTTCCATGTTATAATTCTCTGAAGGCCAATTTCTGAAGAAAAAGATAAACTCCCAGGTCAGCAGTATAAAACAGCTGATCTGTTGGTTAAGCTGCATGGTTAGTTATAAGCAGTGGGAGTGTAAAGATGGGTAAACCAAGCATACCCAAGTTTTCTTGACCACTACTTTATCATAATCCTTTCATGTGCTTCTGCAAGGACTGAATCTGTAAACTGAATGATATCAATGTGGTGACAATAATAACCGAGTGACCTCCATGGGAAAGTGTTTGGTTAGTCATCTAATAAATAAGATAAGCAAACATGCTGTCAGTTTATAGCTGCAAATCCAGATATTAAGATTTTCGGACAGCAACTACAGATGGGCCCTACACAGAAAATAAAACAGAAGTGTTCGGAAAGCTTCTCTTGTTTTTGAATGTGAATACAATTTTCCAAACACATCCATCGGAATAAACTGTTGTCACATATCTTTTCTGTTAAAGCACTCCCCATCTCATTTGATCAATTTACCCTTTATGAAATGGACAAAACATCCCTCCATCTGGACCATGAAGAAATACAGTATAATCTAAAAAAAAATACAAATAGTTTCTCAGAAATTAGCAGAATTACGTTATGAGGAAGAAGTCTAAAGTCAGTATCTGAATATCAGTGACTCCAAGAGGCAGCTCTGTTCTGTGATTGGCCCGTGATCTAGATGACTCCTGGACTTGTCTTTTGGTAAATCCCCTCAGTAGCAGAAAGTCCCGACTGGCCACAAATACTCTCCCTCTGTCTCTTTTTGTCTCTGTGCTCAGAACCTCAAGACCTGTGCACCACCATATAGTCATAGCAAATCCCTGAGCACACTTTCACAATTACAGGCATGCTGCACAGATGCCTTGATGAAAATACATAGAGAACACACACTTACAGTCTGTTTGTGTACAAATATGGGAATCTACAGAGCAATCATAACTTTAGAAGTATCAAGATTTTTCCTCAAGATCTAGCAATATATTATTTGTATTATTGGTCATTCCATTCATTGAGTTGAAATTTGTACTGAAAATCCAAGAAACCCTGAGGATAATTTGTGACATGTATTCACTGTTGCTGAGTGTTTTAAAGTAATCAAATTAATAGAGCATACCGAAACAAAGAATCTTTCATTTTTCAAAAATTAATACCTCCCCAAGTTTTCACTTTCTTGCAACCAAATTTTGATTTGGTGTTGTATTAATATAGTTCTATCACATCTACAAGTTCTTTAATCCTGTATAAAAATGTAGTGCCACAGATCTTGGTAAATATAGCTTCAGAACTGAAAAAAAAACACACTTTTTAACTGTATATTTTCCCAAGAAGGATTATTGTAGTGAAGTTTATGAAAAATTAGCTATTTTCAAAATATTGTTGAATGATGAAGGAGTAATATAAAATCTTTAATTTGTTTATATATCTGCAATGAATATTAACACTTTCCCATAAAAAGTTTAATGGAAATTGCAATAATCCTACTTGGGAAAACAACCTCTAGATGTGATAGAACTATATTAATACTACACAGAATCAAAATTTGGTTGCAAGACAGTGAAAACTAGTGGCGATCATTTTTTTAAAATACAAGATTCTTTGTCCGGGTATGCTTTATTAATTTGATTCCTGTAAAACATTCAGCAACAACAATGTACATGAATACATGGGTTTCTTGGATGTTCAGCACAAATTTCAACCCAGTCCACTGAAAATGAATCAATTGGTGAGGCTTAGAGTACACATACAAAGAATCGCAAAAATGCTCCGAGGCCAAACCTGAAAAATTCTGAACTAAAAAAGTATTTGGGGCAGAGCTATAGGACTTTGCAAGGTCCCATGAATTTAATGGAAGTTTTTACATGAATTCTTTTGGGAAAATCCATGACATGAACTGGGGGTCTGTAGTGAATTGGCATGGAAAGACCCATATATGCACATAGATTTCTTTGGTTTATTCTGAAGATTGGCACTTTCTGAGAAATGTACCTTGCCTTTTCAAATAAACAGTAAAACAAGAAACACAATTAAATGTGCACAGTGTGCAGAAACCTAATGGCTGGCCTTATTTGTCACTGTCCTTTAGGGTTAATAGTAATTCCATGTCAATTCAGTAAATTTACTAAACTGCAATTCTTGATCTATAATTGGCCATACTATTCTGTGAGGATGTTTAAATGAATAAAATGTAGTTCATTTTTTAATTCATTGAAATTAAATGGAATTGACTTAAATTCAAACATTTTGAGGTTAATAAACTAAATCACTTTGATCATTCTTCAGTTCCTTTTCCAAGTCTTAACAGATGATATTAATGATATTTCAATATCATTAGGCCTGTGTATGTTATCAGTGGTAGGTTTTAATTTTACAGGAGACATATGTATGAATCATTTGACTGGTATGGTTACCTCCAGATTCAGCAAAACTGGTTTTACAGTTTTCTTCTTGCCTTGAGGCATCCTACTTCCTCTCTGCCCACCTGTTTGTGTTCACTCTTGCTCATCTGTGCTCACCCAGGGTCCTGCTCCTGTGGAAATTCAGCAAATCTGCGAGCAGCAAAAGATGAATGTGGCACATGGACTGGCTTGGTCTTTCTACACAGGGTACCTGAAGCTGGTTCTTCCAAGTACGAATGCTACCTTCCCCTTTTTAACAAACTGACATCACTATGTTGCTGTTCTATTATTTATAAAATCTTTATTTCACCATTGTCTCTGGCACAATGTTAGCCTCTCTTCAATTGACTTTGTGCTTCAGAGTTCTGCTATCATGGTTACCAGGTTGCTGTGGTTGACAGATGATTCTCTTTCACCACATGAGGGCAGTAAGTAACCATTAACCATCCCAATGCTAAATTCTCTTTTTCTGTAGGCCTGCAGGATGCCTACATTTTCAGGATGGCTATTAGGAGCTATGAAGCAGGACACAGACCCCCAGAGAGACATACAAAACCCATAAAAAATGAGAAGCCCAACAGCCTCCTCCCCATGCCCAAAGAAAGATGTATGAAGCAACCTGAATGTCCGTGCTTCTCCTATGTACTGCAGGGCTGGAGAACTCGATTAACCAGTATCGTGACCAAAACAACTCCAACATCCTGAGGTACAGGGACTCTTGGAGGCTCCACATCCTGGTTCCACTGAGTGCGTTCATCCCTGACAAGATAGAGGAAGCTGATCGGAATGTCCACTTTCTTCATAACCTGCCAGACATTGTCATCAACAGGGCTGGGGTCAGGAACCGGGTCTATAAGCACAGCATGTATGAAGTGCTGGACCATCTGAGACAGGTAGGTTGCTCCCTGTTCCATGGTTCATATATGGAGACTATAATACTATGCCTTCCTCATGTCACTGGTTTGAAAAGCCTGAGGGTGATGGAATGAGGATTATCAATACAGTGCTATATTTTGTGCAGATGTTTACATAGTTTTTGTAGTAATAGCACCATCTTGTGGTTAAGCACTGTCAATGGAGCACAAATGTTTCTTGTCATATTATTGTATGTAATTTTGTTAGTGCTATGTGGAATCTAATATATCATTATGTGTGTGTGTGTGTGTGTGTGTGTGTGTGTGTGTGTGTGTGTGTGTGTGTGTGTGTGTGTGTGTGTGTGTGTGTGTGTGTGTGTGTGTGTGTCCAGCCTCACCACTGTGTGGTGGAGTACGCCACTCCCCTGCAGACACTGTATCAGATGTCCCAGGACAGTAGTGCAGGGTTGAGCGCAGAGGACCGTCGCCAGCAGGTCTTGCTCTTCTGCCGCACTTTAAAGTCCATCCTTGAGGAGTCTTTGGAGTGCCGGAATCGATACCGACTGATCATACTGGATGGTGAGACCCATTCACCCCAAAGTTAGAACCCTGGAGTCTGAGGGTCATTTTCTTAGCATCCCAGAATGGGGACAAAGGACTTTCTATTGAATACGAGACCTTGAGACCTTGTTGAATACGAGTCTTAATTGCTGGTGAAAATGAATTTCTGTGGCTATAGGTTTGGGAGAGCTGACTTGAAAAATGATGGGTATTCTGAGAATTTGACAAACATCAGATAAATGGGAAGATAAATGGGAATTACGAAGATAGACAAATATTGCTGTGTATCATGTATCATTCTGTTTACCTTTCAACTCTTTTATGAGTGTGCAATAACACAGTGTGCTCCTGCCCTCTGCTCCCCCACTGCCACTTGTTCCCTACTCATAAATATATGGAGGAGAGAGGGGGAGGAGATTAGCAGGAGGGGAGAGATTGAAGACAAGTGAAAAGAATTGAGACAGCTTTTCAAAGTTTTGATAGCCCAAAATAAGCCAATTACAGTTTTTAAACATAGGTGCTAGCCTTTTTTATGCCAGAAAATATGAATGTCAAACACACCTCTGTTGCATCTCCCCACTCTGCTCTTTGAATTAACACATGTACAAGCAATTAAATAAACCTTCAGATACAATAGCAAACTAAGCTTTACTGTAGGTAATTGTCATTTGGGTTTTGAATGGCTGCTCTTTATGTGGGCACCTTTGAAAAGGAAACTGGAATGCTCACATGTTACATTTCTTTCAGCTAGCTACTGTATACTGTACTGGCACCAACCTTTATGCTCGTTCATTAACATTCATTAACATGCTAGTTCATCTAACATTCAAAATCATGGTAGCCGATCAGCCACTTCCTGGTTAAAGCGGATGAAAGTGAAGGAGAAAAAAGGAAGGATGCATTTTTAAAATACTTATGTCCTTCTGTTCTTTTCATCCCAAACATTTCTGGCAAACTGCAGCAATAAAGATGTCTAAATTGCTAAGGAAGTTACGAGGGAAAGTATTTTGCGTCCTTCCCTGCTTTGGTGATGGAGGCACATATTTCACATACTCAGAAGAGTTTTTGTGTTTTCACTTATGTCAAGACCCAAAATGACTTGCAACACAGGATCAGATAAACTGCACATTTGTTTGAAATGGGGAAGTGCAAAGTGGTGCCTCTTGCAAGAGTTTTGCTTGGATTTCTGAATTATGATGAGTGGATTCCTCTATTCTACTCCTCCTCTGCTTCATCCCATTTCTGTCTCTTTTTGACATGTTTAGAAAGAATCAAGGTAAAAAGAAGAAAGGTAAGGAAACGAGAACAACTGATCAATAATTAATATACAGTCTCCAATGGTGCCATTTTTCTACTTCCTGTAGATGACCAAGAGGCAGAGCAGGACTCCCACTTCCTGTCCAAGGAGATTCTGAAGCAGCTGCAGCAGGAAGAGAAGGAAGAGTACAGCCTGGCACCTCCTGAGGAAGCTGCCTTGAATGCAAACATTGGGCCTCAGGTAGCATTTATGTCCCGGGCCCCCACCCTCATGATCAGCAATGACATGTCCAACAACGACCTGCCCAGCCCCCTGAAAGAACCAGTTGAGACGACTGATCTGAGTCCTGTACTTGCTTGGGGGAGATAGACACTCTGCCTGACTGCTGCTGTCATCACACTGCCACAGAACCCCAGCACCGGTTTAATAATGTTTTATAACAGGAGTCTGTCAGTGTGTGTTTACAAACACTAGAAATTGAAATAAACTCCCAAAATGTGCATATGATTCGTAATTTGTTCCGTATACGTGGTACATAGTTTTTGATAATGACTAACACAGCAGAGAGAATGGTGTGACCACAACTACTGCAACACAAAGAACATTATTACCTTAACTGTCACTTCAGTGGGAGTCTCATCCAGAAACATGTCATTAAGGTAATGTTATAAATTGTTAATGCTCTTCATTGTCTGGCCACAACATTGCATCCTGACCACACCAGTTCCAACTGCGATTAGCAGCCCCATGATGCTAAAGCTTCGCTCAAGAAGAACTGCCCTCATTTCCCTGTGCAACAGCTGTGCATTGTCCACACCTTTGACACACAGCTGCATCACAGCTCAGCTGGTGGACTGTAGAATGAAAAGAAGTCGAATTTCAGAAGAGAGTACATGCCTGTCTGCAGTCTCACAAATTAACAAAGGATACTGAATCAATGAGACAAACCCACAAACACAAAATTGTGCTTTCAGGTCAGAAAAAAATCTGGATTAAAAACCATATTAAAAAGTGTTCCATATCTGTGAAATTTAGAAGCATTTAATTACAGAACAATAAATCATCTTTCAAAAAAAATGACTGCTGCTACTAAAGTTTTACATAAACTCTTGAAATTAGGGGCACTTTCATTGGTAGATAGATCTTGTTCTTTGTGACATTTGGCCTTGGGCCAGGGGGAGCACTGAGACTGATGCAACATAAAGAAACTGTGTCATAGGCTGTTATCTCCCATCGCTGTTCCTCTATCACATGAACGCACCACATAATCCCTTTTTCAGAGTTATCTCTATGGAAACATCAGAGAGCTGCCACTATCACTGACAGGCACAACCTTCACTTTGGCAGATTTATGTGGAGCATGGTGGTGGTGGGAGGGGGGGTGTTTGTCATGAGAACATACATGTGACTCCCCACGAGGTAACCTGCAACTCATCCAAACAAGTCTGCCTGGTTCCAATGTGACCGTGCTGGAATGTGGCCTGCAGGTATGGTCTAACTGATGATATGGGAGATGGATAGGCTGGGGGAAATTAGACTGATACATGCAATGAAGAAAAAGGGTCCCTACACTTCTCACATCCAATGCTCTTCTGTGACGGTGACAGTAGTTACAGCAGTAATAGCATCTCCAGGACAAAACATTATTAAGTGCTACTGGGATATTTGCACTACACTGACCAGCCCCTCTTGTTGAATATGTTTTAAGTCAGTTCAGAAAATTTCTTAGCATATCTCCTTATTAAAGCAACTTGAAATTAGTTTAAACATATCCACTTATACTGTAATTTAAATTAAGCATCTATTAAGCACAACTGGGTGCATTGCTTAACTACTACACCACTGAGCTACTGCACTCAAGTCTCCCTTGTTATTCTGAAAATAATTAAGAGACATACCTCACATACAGGCTCACACATGTCACAAATCTATGTCACAAATGCTAAAATGTCACAAACATAATGCGAATGTATTATTCCCCCTGTTCATCTTAAACTGGATGCTATCACAAAGTCATTACATCAAACATACAGCAGGAGTGTTGGAACTCCAGGTTATTACCAGAGGGTCATGGGTTGTGAACCCTGGATAAATTATAAATTATGTTGGTGGTGTCTGGGAGTCTACGCAGCTTCAAGGTGTAAAAAATAAAAAGTGTAAAAAGAAAAAAAGTATTTACGTAGGTCACTCAAGATGATGATGCCTACACAGCAGATAAATAATACTGGCGTCTGCCTCTGAGTGGCTCATAGGGTAAGACTTTCACCTGGGAGCCCTGACAGGTGTGGTGAGGTCAACCTGTTCAGTTGAATAAGTTCAGGTTGGGAAAATTGGGGGAAAATCTGGGTTAAATTTAAAAAAATAATAATTATTTTTTTAAATTATTTATATTTTTTCTCAAATTTTTCCCAACCCAAACTCAACCGACCGTGTTGACCTCACTGCAGCACCCACTCTGACAGCTTTTTGGAAGAGAGGCAGAGTGCCAACTTTGTGTTGTATCATGTTGTATTGTATTACAAACAAGATAGTTGAAAAACAACTGTTCCTAAATTTCTCTATGTGTGAAAAAACGGCATCATGTGATTTAAGCAAGAAACTCAAGACGTGTGCTGGTGATGATGGCAACATGAATCATTACTGTGCAGAAGTGTTTTAAAGCTGCCAAGGTGGGGGTGGGAGTAAGCCTTTAGAATTGTTTCAATGTGCACAACTATGCATTTGTTTAAGGTTTAATCCCAGCTATTTAGAATTTTAAAAATAAACTTACATTTGTTAAGCACTATGTCATGAGTGACTGCTTCAGGCTCCTTCCTAGCAGGGAAGCCCCCGACTCAATATTGCCAAAATTCATGATGACAGTAATAAAAATCACTATTCATGAAACTTCTCTTTTTTTGCCCTTTTCCCTTTTTTCCTCACCTGAATGTTGCTGTTTTTGAGCCCCACCAGGTGACTTTAAACCCAACATCCAGCGCATAACACACAGTTACACCACAAACAGGTGCTGTTACAAACTTGAGCCACAGCCAAAAGTCCACTTTTGCAATTTTTTACACAGTCAAGTCCCAAGCATCAAGCACATCAGCAAATATGCCACTATGTTAGCAAGTTATGAAACAATCTTGAAATTGTTTGTAATACAATACAACATTATACAACACAAAGTTGGCGCAACATCCTAAAATATGTAGTAAGAGGGGTCAGAAGTGATAGATCTGATATGGGGTGTGGAGAAGTGGTCCATTGTATCTCATGCAGTTTAACTCTACAATACAGATTTTAAAATAGACTTGCATGAGTTAAGATAGCCATGGGAAAGATGAAAAAGTCCCATGCAAATTACCTGTATCTTACATTGATTTCTCGACAATCAACTATATCCCAAAACAAGCCTCGCCAATCCTCTGTTAAACCCCCACACAAGCCCTGTCAATCCAATAACTGCCTGACGTCCTCCATGAATTACCATCAAAACCTCTTACTTATCCCCCCAGTAACCCATCAGTAACCACCAACAACTGCAACTAACCGCCTGTATGCACCAGCTCCACCATCAATGGCTAAATTGATCCCCTGTCCATCCCCCTTCTTTCACCAGCCATCAGAAGGTCTCTGTCAGCCTTGTCAAACATCCTTGTGTTAAATGTAAATCAACAAACAATGTGATTCAAGGCAAATTCATTGAGGTTCTGGCCCAGTGCTAGTTCATGAGAATTTGATTGAAAGCCTTGCACCAGGACCAGTTAGTGAACACAATGAGGACGTGCTGCAGCGCATGTCAGCCAGAGAATTATTCAGTAAATAGAGAGGAAACAGCCAATGCAAGCTCAGATGACGGTTGCATCAGTGTTTCTCAAAGCACTCTGACATCACAGCGCATGCGGTAACTGAAGTTTATCTGCCTCGTCCTGTTAAACCACACACTTTACACTTCCATTTAAGTTCTGAAGAGATGACGCATCGATCTTTAACATTCCCTGCTGGTAATAATGCCTTTGGACAATACCGATGTGGTGAACTATAAGTTATTCATTCATTAAAGCGAAAAAGTCCCAGGACGGTGACTCAGGGCAAGTTTTGTTTCCACTGACAAGTCTGTAGTCGCAGTAGTGCAGGCAGGCAAGGTGGGGGGACGTATCAGTAAATTTACTTCCTTCCCGGTAAGTCACCTGGCCTCACCTGTGATTCATGATTTTTCACACTGTCTGGACCGCATATGTTGCTAGGTACGAAGAATGGTAAAATATTTGCAATTAATAATATGTATTGGTACACAGACTATATCAGAGGACAATATATTTTGCTGTTATTTTAAAGTGTCGTTTTTACACAGTGTAGCTCCACGGGCTATGTGACTGGCCTGACCCGCACTGATAGATAAATCTAAGCTGGTGAATTACTTCATAGAGTGACATTTATGGTAGGGTCAGGCATTTGTCCACAATGAGAAACGAAAACGAATGTGGACTAGATTGAAATGGAAATCGAAAAGGAAGCAAGATGAAATAGTTGGAGATGTTACACAGCCTCACTTACGTAGTATATGATTTAACTTCACACGAGTGTTGCTTAATATCATACCTCCATGGTTACAGCAGACGCCGCCCCCTGCTCGTCCCTCAAGCTTGAAGAGAAGGAAACCCTGAGCGCCAGCTGATGCAACCGCGATCAGTATTTAAACGAGGAAGAGCGCTCTTATTAATCTGTTAGAGGAACCGAGGAGAATTACGAATGGGAACACGGTAACAACGACAACGGAGAGTGGTGAAACTCAACAAATACAGATGGTATACACACAGGGACTAGTTTTCGGGAACGGGATGACCGTTGTGTCCGAAGAGGACAGAATAGTGGAGTTTATGAGGAAGTTTGTCCTCCCGTTTACTTCCATTAGTAAGAAAGATACGCACAATCGGAGCTCAGAGGCAAGCTGTGAATACACAGAAGCGATTAAGACCTCAAGTAAGTACATTCTGTTGTGGAGAACTATTTGTATATCGTGAGGTAATGGCCTGAATTTCTATATTTTAGCCAAGTAAATTTAAATGACCTGGACGTCTAAACGTAGCCTTCTTTATTCGTGTCATTGCTGCTACAGTTCTGTCGTTGAATGTGAGGACCAAACATGTAACCGTATCTTGCTGGTTACAGTGAACCACAGCCAATCGAATCACAAGGATGTTTTGTGGTCTAGAATGTTTAAGCAGGCTATTTATCATAATAGTACAATGCTGAGAACGTCTAATCCATTTGGTCACGTGGTTAATGTCCCCGTCACCTGACCTTAGTACCTTAAAGATCTCTATGCGCTTTTAATGATTTCGATCATATGATGGAAGATAAAAGTAGTTTTGAGTTATTTCAGGTCCTACATAAAATATTCACGCAAGGGACTGTGAAGTTCATATCACCAGTGTAACTGTTTTATGGTGAAAACTCACTGAATTGTAATAATATAGTTTGACAAATGAAACTTAAAGCTTGCGAAAGAGACATGTGGTGTGCTATATGTTTTATTCATTGTAATGATAGGCTGCCATTTTAGGGAGGAGGTGGGGTTATGTTTTAAGAATGTGCTGAATGCCCTATGGAAACACAAAGAGGAGGCAAATAAAAATCAGACAAAGCTTAAATGCTCATCTGTTATCCTTTCATTTTCTATGTCACAGGTGTTGAGTGGCTGAACTCTAGCATGGAGGACTGTGTAGAAGAAGCGCTTCAGTTGGAGCTGGCTAAGCAGATCGAGCTGTGCCTGTCTGATGCCAAGATGTCCTGTCTGCGATGTACAGAGCTGCTCCTGCCCTGCCGCCTCACTGCCCGCGTTGCCCGCGACATCATGCTGTCCTCTGCTGACGAGCCGTGCGGGCTGCGGGGGGCACTCATCCAGGTATTGCTGGAGACGAAGGGGGCCCTGCAGCTGCTGGGCAGTGTCACGCCAGACCGCAGCATCAATCCCACATTTGAACTGACCATCGTGTTCAAGGCTGACCCGGACAGCTGGGCTGCTTTGAAAAATCTGTTTGTGGCCGATAAGGTGCTGAGGCTTCGTCCAGGTTATAGGCTGGTCAAGAGAAAACTGTACTCATCGGCAAACCCTGTCATACGGGACTTTGATTGACAAAGCACTCTTTGTACTGTGCAAATTCGTACGATGGCATACAAGTACATACAACATTGATAAACGGATAAGGCACTCTGCACTTTGAGAGGGAATTTAGGGGATGTAATTATATATAACTGCATTCCATTGACACTTTTGTTACAATGCAGTACTGGAGATTGAGGTAGAAAAAGAAGTGGCATACATTGCATTGCAGTATGAAAACATGTATGGAACATCAGTGCTGTGCCAATGAGAGAAACCGTAATTTGCCTGGGTTGTGATGAATGTTAAAGGAATTCTGTACTGTCAGATATGGACTGGGGGTTTCTTTTTTCCAGGTGTTCACACAACTATAATACAGTCCTGTTTTTAAATGGTATGACTTAGACACAATCACCTGATCTAGGTACACTCACTTCAGTCAGCAGTGACTCAGCCTGTCGTGACGCACCGTCTCAATGAATGCAGTAACAGGTGGTTGAGCAATTGCTGAGTGTGAATCTCACTGCTGACCTCTAGCGTGGAGAGTATTACTGCTCAAAAGCTGCTGTGTGTGCAAGAGTGTGTGCATTTTTCCAATGGTATAAGAGTAACTGGGAGATTTTAGTTTGATGATGGGCCATTTAAAAGTGATTGTATTGGATAGTAGGCCACAGAAGGCAGTGCTCCTTTTATAAATTGTGTCCAGTGTTATATGTTTTGATATTACCATTTAAAGGATGAATTACTCCATTTGTCTGTATGGTAACCTTTGCCTTATCCATCTAATATGGCAAAGAGTACTGTTTTTGTTGTGTAGCACTGTCTAATACATGCTGGATAGGTGTTTTTAAGGTACAAGTGTATACATAGTGTCAGTTTCAAGTTTCATCATAAAGCTGAATTTTAGGAAGGAAGGAAGGATTTTGCAGTAAAAAAAAGTCAGGGACCTTCTGTTGATTGTATTTGTGGGGTCTTAATGGCACTTTGTGCCAATAGTAATATAGTTTACACTAAATGTTTAGCTGAAATGTTAAAATGCCACAAGGTATTTTGCATGTTCTTTTGGGGTAGCTATTGGTCCTAGGGCCACACTGCAAATTTAACATGAATGTATTTAATATGCACTTTGTTGTTACTTGTGTGAAACCATGATAACCTCACTTTCAAGAAGTAAAGGAAGGCAAGCAGGTCTTGCATCTCAACAGATTTTCAGTAAAGTTGTTGTATTATTATATGTCTCAGTACGCCGTTATCTCCTGAAAAGAAAATAAAACATTTTTCATGAATGTTGTCTGTTCATGTGCCTTTTTGGAACAATCAGCTATTTAAATTTATGAAGTAGTTTAACTATTTGGAAAGATTAAGTTTCACTTGTCATAAACCCAAAATTAGGCCATACAAATCACGTTGGTCAATCCAGTTAAAATATAATTGCTTATGTTGTGCATTTCCAACTTAACTGGACCCAAAAAGAAATTAGTCTAACCACACACGTTTCACCAATGTGGTGTGCGCAACAAAATAACATTTAAAAGATGAGCTCATGGGATTGCATTGTACTCAGGTGTGACGGGTGCAAGCAGCACTGTTCTGTACCGGCGTCTTCCATCCGACCATAAGCAGACGTTAACACGCCATTGGGTCCAATTCGCCTTGTAAGAAATGAACGCTGTCCTTTTCCGGTTCCTGTTAGGTATTGGACATGGAAAAAAATGCAAGCTGCAGCTATTTTTGGAACCAACAAACATTGCTAGCTAGTAAGGTAGTGTTTCTCGCGCTGTTCTTCAAGGTTGTTCTGTTTTCTTTGACTGAAATCCAAATAAGTTCTGTCAAGAGAGGTTGTCTTAGCTACTCAGCTATTAGTAAATGTCAGTCGCGTGAGTAATTACGGCAAGAAAATTAACAGTATCTCGCTACGCAGAGCTACAATGCTGTATCAGCGAGATATCTTAGTAGTGAAAAAACTTGGAAGGATAACGAGAGCTGTCGGCTAGTCGCTGAGCCTGGATATAAACAATAACTAGCGAGCAACACAAGAAAATTACCCCATATCCTCACCTCTTCTTCGTTATTGCATTGTCATTTGAGTTGAATGTCAGCCGGCTGGCAATAAACCGGGAGTTAGGGATTACCAGATATTAGCTGTAAAAGCAAGCCACATACACAGCATTGCAACTGAAATTCGTAATTTGTTAGCCAACGTGGTTTAAGAGAAAGTATAAAAATGGACAAAGAAGAGTCTGACAGATTAATTGAAAAAGCTAAACTGTGTTTGCGATCTGGAAGGAGAGATGAGGCGCTTCAGTTACTTTACGCAGCACAAAAAGTGTGCCCCAGCACGCGATCAAAAGGTAATTGCACCAGACTTAATCAGTTTATTAAATGCAAGTTATCTCGAAATGTGTTTAAAATGCATGCTGCATGTCCATGCAAGTGTACAAATCACGTTAAGTCCAAAATGTTGTTATGGCTAGTGAGCATTTTTTTTTACATCAGCATTTACAGCCTTACATTAATCACGCTCCAGAGCGAGGGCGTTGTCTTTAGGTAAATTGATAGAGCTGACAATGCTTTATGAGGATAACTGATCATCACTTGGCTTATTTTTCAGAAATTTGTTTCACATGCTTTATTTTATCCCATAGGCAAGAAATGCCCGCCTGGCACGTCAAAACCACATCATGTAGGGATGCATTCTTGAATTTTAAACGAGATGTTTAAATCTCGATTTATTCTAGATTTATAATTTTGTTTCAGCTTTGGTTTCCTGAACTGAATGTAGAATGATGTTTGCTGTGGATTTTGCGTATATTGATACATTTAAATTATTAAACTGAGATGCAGTACACATGGGGTAGACTGGTACTTGCCCTCTACTACAGTAATAATAGCTGCTTTGGTTACTTCAGCTGATGTAAGACATTCATTGTTTTACATTAGTGAGGAAAAAAAAATAACTAGACATGGGAGTGTACAAGTCAATACCAAAATTTGGCAGGCATGTCATGCACTTCAAAATGAAATTTTTGCTTTGGGTAATTAGGCTTGTATCTTTGAACACCAGAGTACTGCTGGGCATGTGACGCCTTGGAGGGGACACAGAGGGCACATCCCTCATTTTAAGTCTACTTCAACACATTTTCAAGATCTTACCCCTTCTCATACCTCTGTTTAAGATCTGCCGTTGTGTCCATTTTGTTTTTGATATCATATTTACCTTTTGGATTTCTCAAAACCTATCATGATTTTTGAAAAGATTTTTGATGATTTTAGTTTTTGTATGCAGGTTCTCATGACACTACCTCTCTGCCCTTAGTTCTGATTGATGCCATTTTGGCAAATGGCAGTGCAGCCAGTGAAAAGGCAAGCGGCCAAGACTTACGTGGCAAGCATGCGAGTGAGGAGCAGGAGGAGAAGAAAGGTGGAGGCAAGGAAGTAAAGGGGTATACAGAAGAGCAACGTCAGGCAGTCCTCAGGTTTGTTTCCTACAGAGGCACATTCAGTACAGCAGAGTGTACACTTTTCCTGTAAGTGTGGAAAAAGCAAGGCTAACACAGCTCTGTTTTTGATGACTTTTTGAAATGCAGTTGATCAGTCATGCTGGTTACATTCATCTCTTGCTCAAATTGTTGCATTGATTGTTGAAAGCGACATCACAGTCTACTGTACAATATTGCTTTGTTTCTAAAGGAGTTTATTTAGATGTTCATCTGTTATGAGATCTTCTGTGAAAAAAAAAAACACATTTGAAACCCTTATTTGAATAAGTGTTGGATACCATAGCAAAAAGGGGGAAAACAGCCAAATCTTATATTAAGAAGTTACCTAATTACACATTTTTCCTAATTTGAAATTAATTTCCATGGTCATATACAAACATTTCAGTAACTAAAAAACTTTAAAGTATATGAGCGTGAGGGCTGTGATTTCATTTTAACATAGGAATGAAGTTGTGTACATTGAAGTAGGGAAAAGTAAAAGAGAGAACCACTACAAAAAGTAGGGTTCTGATAGATATTCAGAACCAACTTCATGAACATTTTGCCAACAGAATAAAGAGATGCAAGGATTTCTATGAAATTCTGGGCGTGGCCAAAGATGCTAGTGAGGAAGATCTAAAAAAATCCTATAGGAAGCTGGCACTGCGATTCCACCCAGATAAAAACTGTGCTCCGGGAGCTACTGAAGCTTTCAAAGGTAACTTGCATGCTGAGTATTGAAAGAACAACAATAAGAAATGTAATTTTCAGTGACATTGCTCCCATTGTACCATCACATTCACCTTATCAGGTAAGGTAAAGTATACGTTAATGTAAATACAATGGTATACTAGTTGTGGTCAATCGAAAATGTGATGGTGAAGATTGTCTCAGAATGACTATGGTATTGTTGCATCTCCTCTTCATCCCACAGCAATCAGTAAGGCCTACGCCATCCTGAGCAACACAGAGAAGCGGCTGCAATACGACCAGTGTGGAAAGGAGATGCCAGCAGAACAGCCCTCCCATCCAGATGGCCACACTCACCCTGGTTATCACCGCAAATTTTACAGAGACTTTGATGCTGACATCTCCCCTGAGGAGCTCTTCAATATCTTTTTTGGAGGAAGGTTTCCTACAGGTGTGTATGTGTTTTCACTGTGTCTGTCAACAGGTTATGTTTAGGTGCATTGAAGTGAAGCTTCTAATCATGGTTTGATTACTCTAGGCAACGTCCATATGTACAGCAACAGAGGTGCCACATATTCCCAGTACTACCAGCCCCGGACACGCCACACTACTGATACGAGACGTGAGGAGGAGGCAGAGAACAACAATCAGAGTCAGGTGGGAAACACATAAAAGTACACCTATTTTCACACACTTTCACATGTATGCATACTCTTCTTACAGCACAGGCAGGCATTCACATGTACATGAACTCATGCACACATATACAGACATTCATAAATGGTAACATACAAGTACATAATGATGAGAACAGGATGCTCAGCATTACTAGGCTTGTCATTAACCCCCACAGAGTGTCCTGCACTTGAGTCATGCTACACAGATATTGATGTACACATGCAAAAGCAGGCACACTCCTGGGTTTTAACATGTCCATGTTTTGCATAAAATTTAAATATTTTCACCCCCTGTTTTTTGTCAACAGAATACTTTTACAGCCTTCCTGCAGCTTCTGCCTGTGTTGGTGCTTATCTTCACCTCTGTGGTAACCCAGCTGATGCATACCACCCCCCCTTACAGTCTCTTCTATAAACCGTAAGTCAACACCATGGACCACAATGCAATATGTGACCACCACTGTACACTGAAGCCTGCTTCCTACTCAATGCATATGCACTGTCAGGGAGGAAAAAATGTAATAGTTTTCTGAATCCAGTTGCATTAGCAATTAATGCCCTTATTAAACGTCTGACATGCTGAATACCAAACAAAAGAAACACTAATTACTGAAGCTTGTCACTTTACCAACAAATCTGAATTGACTGTAAATTAATTAATGTTATTATTTAAAATGGTCCTGAACTGTAGTCATTTTTTCATTGTTGTTAATGGGCCACTCACTTACATTTTCTGCCTTATCTGCCATACGATAAAAATCCAATATGAGGAATTTTTGTATTTATTCAAGTACTTTGAGGAATCATTTCAGCCCTACACTTCTGCCACAGATGTTTCTGCTTAGCTTAAGTGAGTAGGTTTGGGGCACTTACAACAGCAGGTTTCTCTTTCTTGCATGTTGTGTTTATGTCTGTCCTGGGTGTGGATATTAGCATATTAACCTCATAAACTGGGTTTGGATGACCAGGCTGAACTAACCATCTGTGAATGATTTTAATTCAGGTATTGAATTTTGTGCCCAAAGTTCCATCCTTAAATTGTACATAAATTGAGATTACATCTTTCTACCAAGCAGCCTTATCTGTGTAAGCATTGATTATGCACCAGCCTTTAATCTCTCGCTGCACGAGTTCTTGTTGCTGCACAGTCCCATCATGCAGATATGAAAACTTAGAAGAACTGTATTAACTTGAGATGAGCTTTTCAGTGGGTGTTTTCATGTGCCATGCTGTCAATGCCATAAGCAACCACAGAAACTACACGCAACCAAACATGTGAGACCTTAAGGTTCCTCTTTTCTTCCCTACTGACCTCTGCTCAGGCTCTCTCATTTAAATGGAGAACTTTCCCCATCATTCACGTAAAATGCATATTCGGCAAAACTAAGAACAAGTGACCAGTGAAAAATGTCCATGCAGCTCTTCCTTAAACATCTGAGGCATCCCATGTGGTTTAATGAGTAACCAAATCAGGAAAAAAGTGAAGGAAAAAAAAAAACCTTGAATTTTTGCACTTTTAGTACTGAAGCACTGGTAAGCTATGGTCAAATCTTTGTTGGTCTCTCCATCTGCTGAGGCCAGTAGCTGTCTTTCCATCTATCCATGCATTGTGTGAGAGGTATCTGCCAGTTTGTACATGTTTGATGTGATCAGGCCCCTGCCTCACAGGTCCATGGGCCTGGTGGTCTCACGGGAGACTCAGCATCTGGGAGTGCCCTACTATGTTGACAAGGTGTTCCACAAGGAGTACAAGGGAGCTGCCCTGCAGGAGCTGGAGAAATCCATTGAGAGTGATTACATTGACCACCTGCAGAATAGCTGCTGGAAGGAAACACAGCAGAGTATGTCTACCTGTGCTCCACTCCCATTTACTTGTTAGTTTGTCCTGTGTAGTGGTTGGGGTAAGGTAAATCTTAAGTATCCACAATGTATTGTTGCACCAGGTGCAGTAGACTCAGTGATATGTGATGAAAAGCAGCTTTCTTTAAAACACAGTTGATACTTCTTTAGAGAATCATTTAAAATCTTCCTCTTTAAAAACTTATGTTTGTTAGTGATGATATTGTTGTGAAATGTGCTGGTTCATGTATTACAATCAATGTCTTCTTCTCCTCTCAGAGTCAGACTTGGCCCATTTGGCCCGGTTATATCGTGATGACAGACTGAAGCAGAAGGTGGACTCCATAAAGCTGGACAACTGTGAGAGACTGAATCGCATGGTGGGGAGGCAGAAGGGTAACTGAGGTGGGTGGGCAGGATGTGACAGTAGGGGTGGGGCTACATCATAGGAAAACTTTCTCCTTGAGAAACACTGTTACATCTTGGATAACATTTCATAAGTGACCCCTCCCCCCAAATGTATTGAAACACTATTCATTTTAGTTGTCCAGAACTTTTATGCTTGAACTTAAAGGGAAATGTAGTAAAAGCAGGTAACACTTCCTTAAGATTTCCTTAAGATTTCTGAACCTCAAAGTGGCCTTATTGAACATTCACTGTTATCAGTTTCAGTCTCCTGGACTACACATGCGAAGCAGCCACTCTTTGATTTGGGTCTTTGCGCTTGCGAAGTCCTTCTTCAAGGAAATAGAAGAACCTGGGGAAATACTTTCCTTCTTCTGGAAGCTTCTGTGCTGTTTCGTCTTGAAAAGCAACTGAGATAAAATGCCTTATATTAGGTGTGATTGTATGGAGAAAGGATATTTTCATTTCCTTACATTAAGGAAAAGGGCTAATCTGCTAGCTCATAGTTCTGTTTTTTCACCTGCATTGTTTGTTATTCAAGTCACCTGTCAGTGCAGTTTCAGTGTCTGTGTCAAGAAAAACGTGACAAGTTTTGTGTTCCAAGCTAGATTTGGGAAGTGGCCACATCTCAGCAGGAGTTGTTAGGGCTCAGCAGGTAAGACTTGAGTTTTGCCAACTGAGCACTTTATGGAGAAATGGATTTACAGGAAATGCAGAGTTTCAGATATGAATTGCAAAGTAAAAGAATGTGTATCACAGCAAATCGAGAGGGAAAATCCATGACAAGAACATTGAGTGGGAGAAATCAATTACAGAGAGTGCGCAGACTGCCTCTGAAGGACACTGATACATTTGCTATCACTGAATTTTGAATTAAGTGTCTGAGTCAAGGGATTTAGTGTCACTGGAAAGTCAATCCTTAAATTTGTGCTATTAATTTAGTCAAATATTCCTTTTTCATGACAAATATAAGCTGTTTTTATATTGCTTACAGAATTCATGTTGTTCAGTATTACGGGACATGAAGATGTAGAACATGCTTTGTAAAGGTACATTAAATACTCCAGAACTCCAGACAAAGTGCAACAAGGCAGCATATTTGTATAAAGAATTTGTAAACAGTTGTTTGGGCAACAAAACTGACATTTTTGTTCATTTCTTCTATGTACTGGTAATGACTTTTCACAAGGCATCAGCATTAATTTTGTTAGTCATTAGTCACCCCCCACCCCCATTCCAAGGCAATGTATTGTTTGGCCTCATTTACAGTGTAATGGACCCAGTGCCAGAGGAATCTATTCACTTTGTCTGGCACTGACTAATAGAAACTCATATAGTGCTGGTTTAATAAAACATTACAAGAGACACTTGTGTCATGTTAGTTTCTGTTGTGGATAATGGCCTCTGGGTGAAGTCTTTCTCTGATTAAGAAGGTTATTGGGAAGATATTGACCATTTGTGAGTTGTATTTTGTTATCTGCCAAAACAGTTTGTTTGTTTCTGCAGGATGTTCATGTTGTGTGCAACTGCATGTTAAAGCTTGTATCCATTTGTGTCAGTTTTTAGAAGTGCACACAGAGCATAAATTGCAGAATATGAACAACAATCAACTGCATTTACACCCGACAGAAATAAGTCATTTCAATCTGTGCTGTATATTAGTGCAGTAAACTTTTATTGATGGAAAAATTATGAACAGCAAAGTCTCAAATGTGAATGTTAAGAAAAAAGCTTATCAATCTTTGCGTATCCTATGAAAACAAAACCGGTTTATAAACAATTTGTCCTCCTATAGAGAAATCTCAGTGGCAAATTCACAATCCTAACCATAATCTTAAATAGCAATATATTTTTAAGCACACAAATTAAGTCCACAGTGTGTCTAAGTCAACATAGTATCTGTATAAAAATAAAATATTTTATCTACATATCTGCAATATGCACGACCTGGGTTGAAATGTTACTGAATACAACAGCAGAGCATGTGCAAAGCGGAAATGATTGTGCCCGCCATTCTTCTGAATCAGTTCTGGCTTCAAGGGGAGGAGGCACTCTGGTCGCATGACTGAACTTCATCTATCAGCATCTGAAAAAACAAAAACTTTCAGTGCTTAGCCCTCATCCTGTCAATCCCCTCTTCATTAACTCTGTCTACAGAGTCAAATACCCTTCTCTCTCATATGAACATGATGCAGGGCCTCTTCCTCACCTGTACATGCTGTAGCACCTCCCTCTGCATGGCGCGGGCTCCATGGTATACTTGGCTGTCTGCACTGTTGAACATGAGCGCATTCTGGAACATGAGCATGAGCTGGTGATTCAGCGTTTCCAAGGTGTCCACCCCGCCCCGGGTCACATTTCTGCGGATAGTCTGCAGGTCTATAGGCCTGATAATGCATTGTGAGGGGGAAAGGTTCTAAGTTAAGACAGACAGATGGAACACACAAACTCAATAATCCTTCCAATAAACACTTCCCTCCCTTTCACCCACATACACACCTTTTGATGACACTGTAGTAGTGTGGCGCAAACTTCTCATTGACAGGCCTCAGGAAAAGCTCAGCATATCTTAAAGGAGTAAGGAAAGTGTTAGTTGCTTGGCTTTTTCTGCCAATGTGTTCACAGTATTCAAAAAGCATACTACGTCAATCTGATTCACATTCAGGATTTCATAGACATATAAGGAAAATAGGTGGGCACAGGATGACCATGGAGAGGAAGAGAACGCCAGAAAACCGACGGGGAGTGCACCGAGGTCTAGCTGAGATTTACGAACTGTATCTCACTTGTGTCCAGCAATGTCATTACAGATGTCACGCAGCAGTTTCCGGAAATCCTGACAGGAAGATCGTCTGCCTGGACTGGTGGAGCAGGAGTGGAATGGAGAGGAGAGAAAGATTTCAATTCACTGGTCTTGCATGGTATTGAGATAAGGATGATGTGGTCAAAGCTAGATCATACCTCTCTGTAGTACAGGGGGGTCCATCCTCGCTACAGGGACTCCCCTGCTCAGAGACACAGTGGTCCAGTCCAGCTTCAGAAAGCCCCCCATCCACCTGAGCATCAGTTTGCATCTTGGTCGGTGTGTCCACAGCTGTCTGTGACTCCCCATCTTCCTGACTCCAGGAGTTTTGCGACTCCTCGCCCACCCCTTCCTCTCTCTCCCTCTCCCACTCCTCCACCACCCTGCTTGCTCCCTCCTCTTTCCCTTCCTGCTGTGTTGTAGGGCTTTTGATTCCACTGGCCTGTGCTCCCTTTTCTGCATCCATCCCTTCCTCTCCACCCCCAGCTCCCTCTGTGTCCATCCCTTCCTCTCCTCTCCCACCCCCAGCTCCCTCTGTGTCCATCCCTTCCTCTCCTCTCCCACCCCCAGCTCCCTCTGTGTCCATCCCTTCCTCTCCTCCCCCACCCCCAGCTCCCTCTGTGTCCATCTCTTCCTCTCCTCTCCCACCCCCAGCTCCCTCTGTGTCCATCCCTTCCTCTCCGGCCCCAGCTCTCGCCCCTTCTGTGTACATCGGGCCCTCCCTGTCTTTCTCTGCGTGGGCAGGGCTGGCCCCTGCTTCCGGCCCTGTGTCCGTCTCGCTCTCCGTCTCTCTGTCTGTGCTGCTGTCTTCATACAGTGCAAGCCATTCCCCCTCTTCAAACTCCTGCTCGCACAGAGAGTCCTGCAGGGAGGGACAGTGCCATTAACACATGCACACACACACACACACACTCATGCATGAATGTGCTTACAGACATACATGCATGAACATGTTAACAGTCTTACACAAGCACACAGTCACGCACACACAAACAATGTGTATGCATACGCATATGCATGCACACATGGCACACGTATGCATTCATATGCGCACACATGCATGCACACAGGAAAACAAACATGCTTGCATGTATTCACACACTAGTATCTCAATTTCCTTGTGTCATTAAGTTAACATAACAGTTGCACTTATACTCTTCATAGAAACAACAATGTCAAGTTTGTAAATTCATATTTATTTTTTTATTAAACACATTTGTAATACTTAAAAAGCACCATCTGTACATGAGCAACATTACTGTACAAAAAAACTACACACTGTGTGGACACAATAACATTACTGGCACACTCACATATTCTTCTTTTGCAAGCTATTTCCCAGAAAGGCAAAATCTTCAGTTTGGGGCCATCTAACATCACCATCAATGCCTATTGTGTCATTATTCCTAGTTTGACCAATATAAAAATGTCTACATTCAGTGGAGCAAGATTAGGGAGAGACAGAATTCCCATGTTAGCTCTCAATTGCTGCTCATTAACAGGAAATACTTTGGCCAATTTGACCAATCCAGTAAATCTCTGCCTCGCTCACCCCAACCACCACCTCCCTCCCCACCCCCGCCTTTCATTTCTTCATCTTGAGGTCAGCTTCGATGGCACACCGGCGCCCCCTGGTGCCACCATCCTGCAGATGAGACAGGACAGAGTTCAGAGAGCAGTATCACAGGAAGTGATAAGTGTTCAACAAGATGCTCTAGCTAACAGAACAGGACGTTATCACTCCACAGACATAAAAGCGCCACTCTCCCTTTCTCTCTTATGCATACACATACACACACGCTCCACACACTTCCTCTACACACAGACTGCCTACAACTGCCATACTGCACAGACACCTCTACACACACTACCTGTTTTACCCACCTCTCTCTGTGCCGTTTGCCTGTGTCCATCTCTCTCTGTTCCTTCCTGTTCTGCCCTACCTTCCTGCATGTCTGCTGCTGGCCGCCGCAGGACCAAGAGAAACACTCGCCCACACCCTCGCTCAGACTGCTACCCCACCCCCTTTTACTGCCATACCAGAGGAACGCCTCCACTGTTTCACCATACACACACACCGGAACACACACGCACACATACCACCAGTCCTCAGGTTAATCTAAAGGAGATGCCTTTTCAGAAATTTTTATTCTTAAGCAGTGCTGAGGTGAACCCGTTTTAACAAATAGATGCATGCACGAACACGCAAACTCTTACGCTTCAAAGTTTCAAAAGCTGACAGAGAGTTTAGCATGTTATTTTGTTGGTCTTGTTGTTTGAGTGGCTGTGTTTTGCAAATGCTTCACAAAATGAAAGAGAAAAGCAAACATGGACAAAGTTTACAGTCTGCAGATGTGTATCTAAATTGTTGTGTGTGCATGTGAGTTTGAGTGCATACAGGAAGACAGTGTGAGGCTGATAATGAGTATGTAAAGAGTTTGTGTAAGAAAGAGTAAGTATGTAACAAGGGTGTTTGAATGAGTGAGTGAATTAGAATGTGTATAGGGAGAGAGTGCACATATAGGAAGAGTATGTGTAGCTCTGCAGACTGGATACTTACAAAGAGAGAGAGAAGGAAAGCAGGAGAGGCCATGGGGACACTGTCCTGTGAGAGGACAAACAATACAGTCAGAGAGAGAGGAAACTACAGAGAACACACACCCACACAAGCATATGGGAACTACAGAAACACAGGGAAAAGCCACACACCAATACAAAAAACACATACAGAGGAGACACGCACAGCCAGAGAGGAAACCATATAAGGAGAACACACAAAGAGATCCTCCACTGTACATGCACATACAAAAAATTTCAAACACTGAGACCACTCAAGTGCAACCACAGAGAGGAATCTACACAAACACACAAAGACAACACAGCAAGTGAAAGTATGCAAAGAAAAAGGAAATACTTAAAACACCCACGAAATACAATGAGATACCACACATACAGGGCACGTTTCATTCACAAACATGAAACTACCAACACACACAAAAGAATCCTTACACAAACATCCTCATCTGCAACAGAGGAAGAACTAAAACACACACACACAAACCACTTTACAATGAAACCTGTCACACACAACCCAAACAGCACTACACAACATATACTCACATGCATACACATCAAACACACACACACACAGTGCGATGGATAGGAAAAACACAGACATGTACTCAGCAGATACAGCATGCACAGAATTTGAAATGAGAGGGGAAAAGCAAAGTTCAAAGGGACTGAACAGTTAGCCATCGCTCTGATGTTTTCAGTGTTTTCATGTTTCTGTTCTTTTACCCTATTCTTTTAATTTATAATTAAGTACCCATAAGTAATGATTCTCCATCTCAGACACACAGTCATTTAATTATGCCAGTACTTGTAACACGGCTAAATGGAGTTGTTCAGTAGCTGCACCCTACACTCCACCAAACGTAGACCAGTGTCACAGCTCATATCTGTTTGGTGGAGTGTAGGGTTTAGCTGAATAACATCTCCAACTGGCTATAAAACAGTCATTTATTGATGTTCACACTTATAACACTGTTTTATGGAGATGTCAAACAGCTGCACTCTACCAAACAAATAAGGGCTGTGACACTGGTGCATACCAACCCTTCAGCACTTTTGGACACTAGAGATGTGATGTTAGGCTGCATAAAATCCACAGCTTCACTGTATGAGTTACAGATAATGTGGGCACAGTAACCGGTCCCTAAACAAGGACAGTTGCTGACTTAATAATTTACCATGAAAGGATTTTTCCAACATCAAAAGAAGCTGTTAAGACAGCAGCAGGCTGACAGTTGCTGTTCTTTCACTGACTTCTAAGGGCCATAGTATGACGGACCCTGGACTGGAAAATCCAGCATTACAAATGATGTTTTCAGTGAATTTGTTTCTCTTTTCAAACAGAATTCCTGCTGAGCAGTCCGAATGACCTCTGCTGATTACCTTTCGCATTCAATATATGAAA
Source organism: Albula goreensis (assembly GCA_022829145.1). Lineage (NCBI taxonomy): Eukaryota > Metazoa > Chordata > Actinopteri > Albuliformes > Albulidae > Albula > Albula goreensis. The sequence goes on along the minus strand of CM040746.1, from coordinate 20,059,521 downwards.
CACAGAAGGTGCTTCAACATTTCTATCAGAGTGAAATGCAGCTGTTCTGTTCAGAAGGGTGCAGCACAATGGGGGGAGAAGAGGGCAGGGGAGAGGTGAGGGGAATAGCAAGAGATGGGAATGAAAGTGATATGAAAAAAATTCAGTGACCTACCCCTCTACAGGGGCCAGTAAATGTGTGAGAGTGAGAGGGCAAGACAGGAGAAACTCTGCAGGAATACTGTGTGTGGGTATGTACAGGGAGCCCTGTCTTTGTGTGTGTGTGTGTATGTGTGTGTGTGGGGGGGGTATGTACAGGGAGTCCTGTCTTGTGTGTGTGTTTGTTTGTTTTTGGGAGTAAACAGAAGGAGGAGCTGTGACGTGTGTATGTGCAGTGTATATGTGCATGTTCGTGGGTGTATGCCATAAAAAGAACTGCATGTATAATTGGAGTGGTATGGAATGCATGTGTGTATGATACACGATGACCATGCATGCGTTGATCAGGCCCACAGCATGGATGGAGGCTCAGCCCTGTGTCGCACAGGGGTGAGATGGGGGCAGATGGGACGCTGCCCTGAACTCTTCAAGCTGACTGTTCATCTCCCAGCACAAGCACGCCCCAGGCATCGCAATAAACTAAATGAAACCACCCATAATTACATGGACTTAGTGAGAGACAGGCAATATACACAATATACGATGCACGAGAGGGGACACATCCAAGCACCTACTCATGCATACGATGAATGCATGCAATATGAACACACTGACACGCAACTACCAACGCACGCACTTCAACTGCAGCCTGTGTGTGCGCGTGCATGGCAGGCTCACATGCTTATTGAAAATTTCCAAAATCATTCCCACACTCCATTCGACTGCACTCTCCCTCCACTTTCCCTCACAGCATGTAACCTTCTACTTCTTTTAACCTGGCACTCTTCCCCTTTTCTATCCATACTACCTTTCCTTTGATTCCCATTATCATGTATGTAAACTCTCTTACACCCTTCTCTTGTATGTAAACTCCTGCTCTCCATCCCAAATGTGAACTCTGTCCCTCACCTAGAATATAACCTCTTGTTCTCCCTCACCTTTGTACATAAACTCGGCTCTTTCTCCTCTTCTACATAAACTCTCCCTCTCCCTCAATCTGATCTTCTGCTCTCTGCCCCTCACCTTGTCTGTGGAGTCCTTGCGGGTGGACTCTCGGCCACGCAGGCTCTTGGCACTGATGCCAGACTCGGATGTCTGCATGATGAGCTGCGTGGCGAGGAACTGCTGGATCTGCTCCAGCACATCACGCTGCATCTCCAAGGCCATGTGGTACACGTCGTGGTCCGAACTGTTGTACATCACCGCGTTCTGGAACATCAGCATGATGTCACGCTGGAACTCTGCTGTGGTGCGGATCAGCCCTGCCTCAATGTTCTTCTTGATGACCGAGAGGTCCATTGGCCTGGATGGACAACACGGGTGCACAGATAGAGAGGGAGGGGCCAGACAGTACAGATGGACAGGAACGCAGCAGATGGTAAGTTAGATGAAGTGTAGCTAGTCTCAGGGTTGTTCATTTTAAACAAGCATGAGCTAGACTGTAGTGCACAATGTACCTGTGTACAATGCTGTGGTACCCTGGGGCAATGTCATCCGACACTGGCTGCAAGAACACACTGGCATACCTGTCAATCACAACAGTCCATTTCACTTACTGCCAGAAGTGACAATCACTGCTTGGTGTTCAATTAAATAAGGAGAACTGCAGAAATGCTGGCCATTGATTGGGATATGAGGAACACAAACCTGTGATTTGCTGCTGCTCTCCACACAAGCATGATGGCTTTCTTCCAGATTTTCTGTGCCTGGATGGCCTCTTGGTCCTCACTGCACATGGAGCTGGGAAAGAGAAAAAAGAGGGAGCCAACATTACAGCTTTCAGACTGAAATGATACTGATGATGATGGCAGTCACACAAAAACTGTAACCCACGAGCTGGATGGGATGAGACTCACAACTGAGAGGAGGCGGGGCTGCTGGGGGCAGAATCTGCCGTGGCGTAGCGCTGCAGGGAGGGGGTTGGGAGGCTGAACCCATCCTCACTCTCGCTGGCTGCTGGCTCTAGCTCAGACAGGTAAGCTCCTTCCCCCTCTCCCTCTCCACATTCTTTCATCTCTGACATGCTCCCCTCATCTGCATCACTGCCTCCATCCTCCTCCTTCACCTCCTGCAGGCAGAAAGAAGAGAGTGAGCATGAAGGAGGAAGAGGAAAAAAGAGAAGGGGGACAGGGAAAGGAACATGATGCTATCTCAGGTTTGCATGCTATATTTGCATGTTGATGTGTGTGTTTTAATGCCAATCTGTATCAAAAAATAAGGTACCCTGGAGTCTTTCCCTGACGCCGAGCTGTCCTCTGAGTCTGTGGAACAGAGAGAAAAAGCATGTTAGAGACACCAGCAAAATAGCAATAAAGATCTTTGTGTGTAATGATGTGAGTCTCTGTGTGTAGGTGTGTTGAGAAAGGTGTATTTGTGCACTTGCGTAAGGTCTGTATATGTGAGATACATGTCTAAATTTGTAATGCATGTTTGTGTTGGTGTGAAGATACAGAAGTGAGTACATGTGCAGGTAAGATTGTTTTACACACCTGCACAGGGTATCTCCACTCCTGGCTGGGTCCACTCCTCACTCTCACACTTCACAGAGGGACTTGGGGTGCCTCCCTCTTGCCCTCTATCCTCCCGGCTGGCAACAGTCTGGGTCTGGGGCTGGACGCCTGAAATTTCCATCTGTGCATCATCAGGGATTGCAGGGGGTGAGGGGGCAGGAATGAGTCCAGCCACATCCTCTACCTTTTCCCTGTTTTTGTCCTCATCATCCTCGCCTGGCTCCTTCATATCCACGTTTACATGTGTGGAGGAGGGGTCAAGCAAGTTTGACGAGTGGTCTAATGCGTTGGGGGAGGGGTCTAAGGGGTCTGGGGCGGGGCCAGGGGGATCAGCTGGCTCCCAGGGCCCAGAGAGGGTGTGGCCAGCGGCAGCATCTTCACAGAGGGAGAGGGCCGCCTCCACTGCGGCTGCATCCAGAGCCTCAGCACAGTCATCCACCTAGGAAAACCAAACATTAAACATAACAGCAAAAAGTGAGAAAGATCCTTTACACATCTGTGTTTAACTAATTATCATCACTAATCTCTCTCTTCTGAGACTTCCTCTCTGCTTTTTTTATAGCAGTTCAGGCATACTATTCTCAACAACTCTCCTTTTAATGTCTTTTTTTATCTCTGATCCACATCCAATTATATCTCCTGAGCTCTCTGAAACCCTTGCAGTTACAGGATTAAATGGATGGACACAGTGACAAACCCCCATACAGTTGCACACTCGTTCAAACCCAGTAGTAAAATCTGCCAATGAGGTGCCTGCTTTGTACGTACCTTCTCCTCTATGATGGCAATTATGTCCCCAACTGTCTCCAGATCCAGTTCATCCCCCATATAGGACACAGCCACGAGGTCCTCCTCTCCCAGCTCTGCCGCCTTCCCCTCATCCGGGACTGGGCTCACTACAGCCTCTGCACTAATGCCTGCGTCTTCTCCTGTACAAACACACACACAAAGACACAATGCAGCTGTAGCTCTCACACCACTCGGTAGAATCAACTACACTTTTTAAAACCCAAGCTAATTTAATAGAAGGGCCTCTTGTGGCTGAATTTGGATTAACAAGAGCATGAGGAGACAGAGGGTTGGTTAACTAATGCTTTTTCATTTACCATTTTAATGATAAAAGGACTCATTTTCCTATGCAATCATTCAAGGATTAACAGCATTTCAATTGTGGCTTAAAGTTATATGCCATTTAATTTTATACCACATCGGAGAGCAAAGCAAAAAAACAATCACTCAGAAAAGGTGCAAAAGCCTACTTTAATCTGCAAGACTACGTGACACAAAAATGCTGTGTATTTAGCAAAGACACTTGAACTTGGGATTGCACTCGGCAGACAAATACACATAGTTGAATGACAGAAAGAACAGGAAGATCCAAACCTGAGAGCAACCAAAACTGATACCAAGACAAAGAGTGTGATTGAGGAAGAAAGGAGGCAGAAAAAATAAGGATGTGTGATGGGAGAGAGGACAAGATAGGAAGGAGGAGAAGGAGGGAGGGATGGAGAGAAGGAGAGACTGCGGGAAGGGAAGGATGGGAGGGAGAGGTGACAGAGAAGCAGTCAGAGAGAGGGAAAGCAAGAGACCTGTGTTATGCGAGGCTGCGCTGTCCGCTGTAAGGGGGGCTGCAGGAGTGGGAGGGGCATTGGGGAGTTCTGGGGCAGCCATTGGGCCCAGAGGGGCAGGGAACTGGCCAGGGCTGGCCTCCAGCAGACGAGACAGCGTGGGAGCACCTGGCACATGGTTGGACAGGCATTGATCCAGACAGACAGACGGAGGACACAAACACATGACAGACAGCGACAAGGCCTTGAGCTGAAAGCAGACACAGTACTGCACTACTATCAACACAATGAGTCTCAACTACCCAGCTAGTAGCATGCACAGTCAGACAGGTAGCCAAGCTAATAATCAGAAGCAGCAACACTGACAGCAGACATCTCACATGTCCCTAGCCAAAGGCACACACACACAGAATGAACAAAAACTACCTACACAAACAACCAGCAGCAAGGATCACTGCCTGTGTGTACACGCATACATTCTAAAATACTACACTAGGCACTGTGCATATTGCCAATATAACAATATTTAACATCTCTATAATCTAGCCACATGGTTTTGGCAGGCTGATTTAATCTATTTTAAACACATGCACATATGATCATGGGCCAGCACATTTACCTGTAGTAGCTTGTCCGGCGGCAATGGCTGGCACCCCATTTGCGAGACCAGCAGGGACATCTCCCTCTCCCACCTGCAATGGCAACAGGTTTTAAGGCAGGACTGTGCCACACCAACACAGGCTGGGTCTCCCCTCATCACATCAGCACTTTACTCAAGAACCTACGGCTTCATACACAACGAAATAAACCACAATGCATTTCTAGATATGTGGGACCCATTTCTCCCACAAACTGAGCCATAGCATGGCAGGTGTGTTAAAATCTGGCCTTTCAGACCATCCCTCCCCTCTAATCAATACAATTATTTTCCTTCTGTGGTATGTGGCAAATTGCAAGAGGACCAGGAATCTTTTCATGGTTTTCAGTTTCTCTCCCTATCCTGAATTTACACTTTGCATGTCACCATATCCAAAAGGCGTTAGGGTGGAAGCGCCTGACTGTAAAAGGAGACATACATAAAGCAATGCATATATGCAAAAAGGGTCCTGTGTTTGCAGCTCTCTCATAGTTGTTAAGTGCAAATACTCACACACAATCGAGAACAAAATGACAGCTCAGAGTATGTGGCCATTATTTTAGGTATCAGCCACATAGCTCTCTTAAAAAGTATAAATCAGGCCTCATTCTTACCAGACGAGGGCTAGCAGACAGAAGGCTACCCTTCTTAAGTAGCTCAGATAGTAGAGGTGAGGCTGGCGGCGTAGCTTTCTGGCTTAGGAGCTTCTTCTGTGGAGAGTCCTCCAGGAGATTCCCCAGGCTGGCTTCTGTGACTCCAGGCCCTGATGGCTCTGACAGTGGGATGAAAACTGTGGGCCCTGGGGGCTGAGGGATGACAGCAGTGCAGAGAGGGGAAAGGATAAGGAATCATCAAACCTAACCTGGTCTATGATGGCCTTATGAAGCCTCTTGTGAAATGCACAGGCACGGAGTTAAATATACAGTTCATTAAAGTAAGGTGATATGATTCTCACATTGGGCGTGGCGCAGGGTTCATCTGCTGTGGGTTGAGGGGTGTCAGCCAGGGGGGACTCTAAGCCAGGCGAGCTAGCGCCCAGCGGGGAGCGTACGGTCACACTGGTCACTCGTTTCGGGGTGTTCTTCACTGCCTGCCGAACTGAGAGAGGAGGAGGAAACTACTGCCTTGAGTCTCACACAAATAGAACAAACACATCTTACACAAAGAAACATCCAATTCAATCTACTTTTACCTTTTATAACCACATTTCAAAAGGCATTTATGTATCACGATCAGTTGTAGTTATAGTATTATCATTTTGTTGTCACAATGAAGTATGTTTTTAAAGACTGAGAAAGTACACATTTGAATATGAGGGGCTGGGAGAATAGGTGGGCTGTACCCTGATACACTGAGACAGCTTAGGTCTGAATATGAGGGGCTGGGAGAACAGGTGGGCTGTACCCTGATACACTGAGACAGCTTAGGTCTGAATATGAGGGGCTGGGAGAATAGGTGGGCTGTACCCTGATACACTGAGACAGCTTAGGTCTGAATATGAGGGGCTGGGAGAATAGGTGGGCTGTACCCTGATACACTGAGACAGCTTAGGTCTGAATATGAGGGGCTGGGAGAATAGGTGGGCTGTACCCTGATATGCAGCATCAGTGGCCTTCCTCTTCTGCTCAGCCTCCTCCTCTTCCTGCTTTTTTTTTCTGCCAATGCAATAAAAAAAATGAACACATAAAGATGATTGATTAATCTTGAAAGGAAACTAAATATTAACAAGTATATAAGAATAAGATACATCTTATTTCAGACAGACAAATAGAGATGTGAATAACACAAAAGACAGACAGATGGCTCTTACTGTACAATCTCCCCCCACAGCTCCTCCAGTTTTGTGTCCAGGTGCCCGGCCTGGATAAGCTCTGCCTCCTTCTTCAGCTTCCTGTGGAGAAGAAACTGAAAGCTGTACCACCACAAAGATCCAAAAGCCAAGACGAAAATCTCATATTTAAGTATTCTTTGCTCCTCTTACAATATCAAATCAATGGTAAATCTCATGAGTACTATATCTGATGCAGGACTGGTGACTCCAGGGGCAAAGGGGCACATACCTGTATTTCTCCTGTGTGTCTCTGAGCAGCTTCTTTAGCTCCTCAATCCTCTCAGCTGTGAGCCTGCGCACGATCACATCCTCTACAGTCTCCACCACCTCCCCCTTCTCTCCTCTCTTCCGCCTGTAACACAGAGACAGACATTGCCGCCACCACCACACCTGCCTCTTAGCAACGACAATACAATCCCCGCTGCTCCAGTAAATCTCCACTGTGACAGTCATTATTGTATAACAAGCAAGTTATGATACTCTGTCCCTTTACACAAAGCTTGTCCCACAATACCACCTAACCTTGTTATCACAATTTAACATCATGTACATATCAACAAACAACATGAACATGTGAAAATAGTAACATGATGACCACCCCAGGCAGTGAACCCCTGAAAAGTGGTTACTCACTTTGGGGCCTCTGTGGTCTCCAGCAGCTCTGAATACTGGGAAGCACAGTGCTGTGGGAACCAGGGAAATTTGAGAACGGTGAGAAAGTCATAATATACGTTTTATCAAAGCCAAACATGCAACCCTGAGGTGCATTTTGCCAAATCCGGCATGACAAGGAGGGTTCCTTTACTGTTCTAGGTTACAATGGTCTGATAATCTTTCTGAATAATGAAATCAAATTTGTATGACATACATAATCATGTTTCAACTACGTGGCTTTTCTTATCTTTTACATTACATGAAGGAAGCGAGAAATCTTAGACACTACAAAACCAAACACAGAACAAAAGCATTTCTCATTATGCTCTAAAAAAACAGACTCATTAAATCCCCACAGTCAGCTCAACCAATAAGGAACCTGCTTGAGTTTTGGAGTGAGAGCTCAACACTGTACCAGCCTGTGTGGATGCCCCACTGCACTTCTCTATAACAGTGCTATGTGACACAGTTTTTCTTACCTTCTGGGAGAACCAGTCAGGAGGACGTCCTGGCTCTGAAAAGGGCTTTATTGCCCTGCTGACAGATACCCTGTGAGAAACAGAAAAATATGTTTTAACTTTGAGGGTTCTCAAATACCTATGCTAAAGAATATAAAAACACACAGACATGAAGGTAAAGAAATGGGAACAACTTCATTGCCTTTGATATAACATGTACTTTCAGAGGATTTTTTATTCAGTACTGAGCATATAATCTGAAATATAAAAGATCAGGGTGGCTTATCATACCAACATGATAAAAGGAACACTGTGAATCCGTGCAGATTTTGCAACTGGAATAATCTAAGCCAACAAACATACACACAAACACAAGTTAGCCCAGACACCGGGACATGATACATACCAGTTCTGGTCCCCGCTCCTCATAACGGAAGACGCCAAGCACAACTTCTCTCTTACTGACCAGGGCTCAGTGGGCCCCAAGGACAGTACCTTGTGTTCTGTGGAAGGAAGCGGAGAAGGAAATTATTTCAATTGTGGAGAAAAACAGGAGAACAAAACAAAAGGATGACAATGGAAAATTAAAAGATCAAGTTTAACGAAAGTGACAGATTCCACACATGAGCATCCATGACAATGAGATTTGGGGGGGGGAAACAGTTATACTACGTTTCAGTAAGGTACAACATTAATTACGTTTAACGAACACTACTGTATTTACATGTCAAATTTATTTGCTTAGCATTCTAGCAGCTATAACGTTGCATGAGGAATGAAATAGATCACCTTTGCATGTTGACTTGTGTCTACTCATTGCAGGCAACCTATCGTTTGTGAAGCCTTTGTTTTACCTTCACAATGGTTAGCTAGCTAGCTATGTAGGTCATACCGGTAACTGGGCCATGAATGAAAAAGACGTACATTACGGGTACTTTTGCTAGCTAGAACTGTTTGGCCACATTACAAAATTAGTATTGAATAATGATGTTACAGAGCTAACCAATTGACAGCTGATCTTGAAGGACAAGTTGGCGATACCGTTGTCAAGTTTGCTAATGAAAGCTCAATGGTTTCCGCCACACAGCTTCCTCGCTAGCTATGTCATCCAGCTTTATCTGAATCATTCCTTATTTCGGATAAATATGATATAGATCACCAGTAGCAACACAAGCTACGCAATGTATAAGGCCACTCAATATATACTTATTATATATAATGAGTATATACAATAAATATAAACTAATAAGCAACTAATTCTAATTTTTGTTATTGCTCTGAAAAGGAACAATACTCACTTCCAACTCCGGTCGCCATTTTGCTAAGACTAAACTCCGCCTTCCTTGTAGACTTTTGCGATTGGCCCATTGCAGCCTAGATAAATGTTCAATTTAGCTATTATTCCCAGTTTTGCAACCAGGGGGATTAGCTCAAATGGTAGAGCGCTCGCTTAGCATGCGAGAGGTAGCGGGATCGATGCCCGCATCCTCCAATGCGTTTTGTGTTTGACCCCATTACGTGAAGGAATCGTTTCTTTGTCGTTAATATTATTTATCTCAGTTTAAGAGTGGGACGTACATGATAGTTGGCGGCAATGTACATCTATGCGATTGTAAAAAAAAACATTTTTAGCGAAAATTCAGTGATATAATACAGCATCATGCAAAATCACTCTTCTCGGGACAGTCAGAAGACTGCCAAGTCTCAAGTTAAATGATAGATATTGTATGTTATTTCTGTAGGATTTTCCTCTACATAGACAATTTTATGCTGGTCCAAAATTTCTCATTCTGTGATTATTAAAATACTGAAATTTTATCCACAACAGAGCCTGTAAGCTTTGAATCAGGAAAGTTTGTTTTGGGTTTGTGTATTGCACTTCAGGACTGTTCCTTTCTTTAATTTTCACTCCAGTGCAACATTTTATTTTTGTATTTGTGTTTTCCACTTCATGGCCACAAGTTTTTGTTTACATATGCTGTATCCAGGGGCATAGCACTAGGGAGAAAAAGGGTACTAAGTATACAGGGCCCAAGGGTTTGAAGGGGCACATGAATTTGAATTCATGAATTTTTTTTTTATAGAGTGGAGGGGCCCAGAATCTCTAGTTATGCCCCTGGCTGTATCTGCACAACAGGACTGCTTCTTATTATTTTTGAACAATGGATCTGCACTTTAGGGATTCAATGTTTTTGTTTTTGCTTTTTTTTTTGCTTTGGTACTTGACACTTCAGAGCCATCGTACTGTGATGTGGAACATTGCAGTTTAAACCCTTGAATTAAAGGAGCCAGTGGGTTGCCAGGAACAAAACTCCCAATTCCTGCTTTACAATGTTACCTTCTGGACCCTAGGGCGACTGCTGATACTGGTGTGACTGATCAAAGTCTCAATGGCACAATAAATAAATGGAATTTTCAATGCCATGCAAATGGTATGGAAGCCACAGCACACCAGGAACTCTAGTAATCGTTTGACAAATGTTTTCTCTGTGCGGGCCATGGGTGGATGAGGATGTTTTTTTTTCATTAGTGTAGCCTTAGCAGGGAGGTTTGGTCAACCCTGGGGGTGTAAAGAGCAGATATTTTTGTCTGGCTTATGATGCTATGTGGTCTGTATGGACCTCATTAAGTGTCCGTGGGGATGGGAATAACGCTCCCAGTGCACAGCAGATGGAGCTATCTAATTTGAAATAGATGAATGCAGTGAGTGGAATATGCCTGTTAGTCAGTTCTATTTAGTACACTACCTTTTTCCTGTAATACCTAAAATAGCTCGAACTGTTCTGCAATGGCTGTGGAAATTCCATCCTTGCATCTTTTTATTTTAATTTCTTCTGTAGTTTCACAGTTTCATGCTTTTTTTTATTTCTGTATACACTGGACAGAACCTAGAGCATTTACAATGCAAATATATAGCTGACATCAGAAAACAAAGTCATCCATGAACAGGCCAGTGTTGTTTGCTCTCTGTAGTGTTGGAGGCTTATGCTCACATGGTTTAGTTAGCAGAACCTGTGACAGCCGGAGGGAACTCATCCAGGTGTGTGCTGTGCAGCAGCTGTCCGCTGCAGGAGGGAGACACTGTGATATCATTCAGAGGTCCCGGACATTACAGACAGCCTCACTGCTGGAACCCAGGGTTTACAATCCACATCTGCTGAGGGCCTGGAAATCACTTAATTAGAGCCTGAAATTAACAAGACAGCTAATTTCCTTTCTACAAAGAAAATCTCATGCTGCGTCAGCCCTATAAAAAGACAGAATGTAAAACACTTATTCTAACATCAGAGAGGACCCATCAATTTCACGCATGTGATGTGTGATTATTGGCTAACAGCAGATAGGTGAATTTATATGGTTTCAATCTATAACGGTTGACAACAAAAATATATTATTCCTATTTTAATTTTATTTGAAAACATCAATAAGTTATAGCTTGTATAATTACATGTCTTCTCACCTCATTAAGCTGTTTTCTTTGATGCATTCAGTTTTTTAAGGGGTGTTTTTTGTAGCGATTTCACAGCTGTCATGGGAGAATGAGCAACGTTAAAGTATAAAATGCACATCATCACTGCTTTCAGAACAAGGACATACTATTTCAAACTTAAAAAGAGACAGCCAAGACTACCATACTGCCAATGTCTGAGAGAGTTATATGTACAGCCTTGACACATGTAATGTTGCTAAACCTATTTCTTGCCTTTTTGCTACGCTTTTTTCAAACACACAACTCTATTGCTTGAACTGAACCGGACACGCACATCTTCACGTGCGTATATGTATGATAATATCCCTGTATCAATTACCCTAATATCATTGGCTGTATTGTCAAAGAGAATCCGCCCTGTGCGTTGATTGGTTGGGTAACTCGGCGCGAATTTTGAATTGGTTGGATATCTGCGTTCTGATGTAGAGCGCTGTCTGTTAGAGCTGTAGAACATGGGAGACGTTTTTATTTTTGCTGTACAGCTAGAAGGAAGTCCACCAAATATCGGTTGGATAAAAATGATGGATTCAGCTTTATGGATTTGTACTCGTTAATATTTTCTACAACGAGATTTAAGTATATAACGCTATCATCTATACTACACATCCGTGTTTTTTTTTTTTTTTTTTTACTTTAAGTTGAACTTTTAATTTACATTGCTAATAAAGGGGAAAGCCAAAGCCTTAGATTGCTACAACTGCGTGGTACCCTTGGACATTGGGAGAGGACAACCAACGTCTGCTAAGTTATTTGTTTGATAGAATTTTTAGTAAGCAAGCAACAGACTGAGAAGTGAGTACCCAAACAATGTATTGTACTTTAGTCATTGTAGCATGTCAATAACCTAACGTTTGTCTTTACAGGATCGTCTTGGCCTGTGAATTTTCTTTTAGCTGGTTAGGGAGCAGTAGGTTATTCCGATACATCTATTAACTAACAAAATATTACTGTTATGTCTGTTATGCATGTCATGTATTTGCCCGCAGCGCTGAGAGACTAGCTGATACAGTAAGGTAATGTCCTGTTTTGAAAAGAGAAGTGTGACAGGCAAGGATGTTACTGACAAATCATTTAAAATTCAGAAACGTGTGTTGGTTGCGTCGGTTTGTTTTCAAATTCAACGTTAAGTGTCGACTTGATTAGAATCAGAGATGAGTCATTCTAAGCAAGTGGTTTATTTCTTTATTTGTATGTAGGTTACTAACGTCCTCTGTTTAATTAGACTGTTTCGTTGAACCAATCGCCTCGAGCACCATGTTTTCGAAATGCTGGTAATGTCCTCCACATGTTGACTTTGTGGTTTGCCACAAGGGGAGGCACATGTGTTTGTAGCTAACGAACCAACCATATGCAGTGCAGCTAGTCCTAAAAATTTGTTTTATGGTACAAGCATAACCGTCAGGTTACGATGAGAGATTATCTCACTCACAAAATTAGTGCTACGTAAAATGTAGGCCCATGACATTCCCTGCTTAAAAGCTATGTAGAGCTCTTTGATCGATTCTGCGTTATGACACGTGTAAGTGGAAATTCCATAATCTTGGTGTTACACTGCACTGCTTTTTGTCCATGAATGGAGGGTCTGTGTCTGCAGTTTCGTCAAAGTTTGAGTCACATTCTAAATTCCGTAGTAGCGTAACACGGCACGAATTCCTGAGCTCTGGGTTTTCTTGTGATTTTTCTGACAAGCAGTATTCAAGTGTCAACTTTACTTTTACCCAAGACCTTGGGTGATAACGTTAACAAGTATCACCAGTTTCTTATGAACAAACGTATGTAAGATAAAAACAGATTGACACTTCCCATTGTGTCCTTGTCCCGCCCCCTTTTCAGGTTGTTGCCATGGCCCTATGTTTTGCTGCACCTCCTGGACTGCTGTCAGAGGAGGAGGATGGAATTTATGAATCAACCTCTACTAATGTAAGCGGTCTCACGGGGTCGCAGTACCTGGCAGACAGTTTGCACGAGGCCTCTCTAATCTTCCCAGCAGGGGTTCCCCAGACCATGGGAGGAGAGGTTAGACATACAGTGTAACCTAGCATTAACAATGGAACAATTTCCCTGAACCATCAACCTCCTTGTTGTCCCTGAAAACCAGTCTCCTTTGTCATGAAGTTATTTTTGTTCCTTGTCCGAGTTTGGCTGGTTCTTTTACTCAAATCACAGGGCAACGTTTACGTCCATCTGTGTCCTGCTGAAGCACTTCTGAACCCATTCATTCCCCCAGTTCACTAGCCCTAGGGATTCTCTGGTTTGTACTACCATCTTAACTTCCTTCACCCCAATTGGTCACATTGCCTCCAACCACTCCCCCACAATGAACTCCCTTTGTGTTTCACACACATTGATTTATGTCCTGATTATTTTGTCTGGCATTTTATAAACTGTTTATTTATCTAAACCATAACCCTCAGGATCACAGTTGCTCCACCATCTTCTCATCTGTTCACTTCCCATTGCTGCCTTTATCTCTGTCTCATTCATGCCTAGGCTTTGTAGAGTCTTTTTCAGGACTCTGTTAAAGAGGTCAGACTAATCTGCACCATACTCCCTCTTAGGTGGAGCACCTGAAGGTGGGAGTAGACAGACGAGGAGGCAAAGAGGAAGAAGGGAACACAGAGAGAGTGCAGGTGTTCCTGCGCATTCGTCCTCTGATTGAGGGAGAGAAGGACAGGGGGGAGGAGCAGGTGGGTAGCATTTGGTCAAGGGCAGTATCAGGAAAGCTTGGTCATTTTAACCTTGTGACCCTATTTTACCTTGCACAGAAAAGGAGTTGCCTACAAGACAAACAATTATTATTTGTTTGTTGGTGTAAATACAGATAGGGAGGTGAGGTGTTGGGAGAGGGCATTTTGGTGAAATTAATAAAATAAATAAAATGTATGTATGGTGTTAAAAAAAGCCCCAACACTCTGTTTAGCTTTTTATGGTCCCAGTATTTGCCTGTTGAAGGCTGCTACATGCAGTGGATGTTGCTGCAAGTTTGCCTTGCTGAGTCTGAGTTGGTAAAACTGCCTTAATTATCTAAATGACCATCCCTGTATTTCTCTACTCTTGAACAAACTTCAGCTGAACACAACACTCTTAGCCCAATTTGAATGAGTCTTTGATTATCATTGGGTTCGGAAATGCTTGTCTAAAAATGTGATTTGCTGAACCCATTCTGTCACTCATGAGCTGACCATAGATTGAGCCTTCCCCGCATTCCTACTCTGTTTGTCCCTCAGGGGTGTGTGTGCATCCAGGATGTGGAGACTCTGTTGTTACACCCCCCCAGGGAGCCTTGGAACATGAAATCCACTGAGAGAGGAGTCTCGCAGAATGTGCACAAGTTCACGTTCACCAAGGTAACATGGACACTGTCACCTAGGTAACACTAGGGGACACTTTCATTCACTTGACTAACATCAAAATACTTTGCATATGTACAGCAGCTTAGACTTGTAGGTATTGTTACCTTGCTGTCATATGGATAATTCCTAATGAAGAGAGATGGGTGATCTGATACCTCTTTTCGGGCAGATTTCAGGCCCGGATACAACACAGCTGGAGTTTTTTGAGCTCACCATGAAGGAGACTGTGCGGGATGTCCTGCTTGGAGAAAACCGACTGCTTTACACATATGGCATCACCAACTCTGGCAAGACCTACACCATCCAGGGTGAGGCAATGTGGTAATAACACATGTTCTCATAACTCTAATAATCAGTTAATCATCCACTGATGAAAAGCCCACCCTTTGATATGAAAAGTTGTATTAGGTATTCAGATGGAGCAAAAGCAAGAAACATCTCTGGCTATCCAGGACCATGGTTCTTTATTTCTGAAGTAGTTTCTTGTGTGATGGTTCTGTACCTCTGTCTGGCCTGTTTAAAAATGACCTCAAGTGCAGGCTTTGTATTCAGCAGAGTATTCTCTTAGGCACAGGACAGGAAGCAGGACTGCTCCCCCGGGCACTAGTCTCTGTGTTCAGGAAGCTGCAAGGACGACTCTATGACTCTCTGGACCTGAAGCCAGTTCTGTGTCAGGAGGTTCGCTGGCTGAGCAGCACTGAGGTCCAAGCTGAGGAAATGAGACGAGACTCCCTGCTCAAGGAGGTGAGGGGATTTGCTGGAAGGTTTATTTTCTCACTTTTGTGATGTTCTTGCTAGCTCTTACTATGGACTTGCAAACAATGTGGTGATGCACTTAGCATTGGCTCCATAGCTATCTGAATACCTCATGCGGATAAGGGAATGGTATCACTGGGCTGCTCTGACTCGCACTATCCGTTTAACGTCTGCTTTCCTGAAAGCATTACTATTGTGGTGGTTTTTCCGAGAACACAAAAGACGTTTGACATATTTAGAGCAGTCCTTTGACAACAATGTGACCGTTTCTATTCCATAATCTCAGGAAGAGAACATGTTTTCCCAGCATTCCAGGCCCAGAGGCGGAGTCAGCGTCAGCTGTGACAGTGGTATTGGGGGTGTGTCCTTAGCCAGCTGCATGGCCGCTCATCTGGAAGGTGAGACACTCTCCTTAGCTGTTGCATGTAAACCCGAAAAAGACGGTATCACTGATCCTTTCATCCTCCCCTGCAGATTCAGACAATGTGTGCCTCGACACAGACATTCTGTCCCACAGTGGAGAGGAGGGTCTGGAGGAGGGTGTGCAGTTTTCAGTCTGGGTCTCCTTCTTTGAGATCTATAATGAGTTTCTTTATGACCTCCTGGAGGCTCCGCCTACACTGCCCCCTAGGAAACGAGCCACGCTGCGTCTGAGCGATGATCGCTATGGCAACCCCTATGTCAAGGGTAAAACACAAGCATGCATAGTCCTAAACATACTTGTGTTCACTTGCATGCCAGCAGCAAAAGGCCCGAAAGAGATTCTCAGGTAGTTTGTGGTTTGTTCTTGTTGGACAGACCTCACCTGGGTGCAGGTGCAGAGTGCAGAGGAAGCCTGGAAGGTACTGAGGATTGGACACTGCAACCAGAGCTTTGCCAGTACTCACCTGAACCACACCTCCAGCCGCAGGTACATACATTGTCTGTTTTACCAAAAGTGTGATGTTATAAATATGCCAGTGTAAATGGTCAATTTTTCTCCCCACCTTGTTTGTGAAAGGTTTGAGAAATGTGTTTCTTCTCTTGCTCTCTCCAGTCACAGCATTTTCTCCCTTCGCCTCCTGCACATCCATCCAGAGGGGAAGTGTGGGAAGAGCACCCGGATTAGTGAGTGAGTCACACCCACTCCTCTGCCACCTTTTCCCCTGTGCAGTGTGGTCTTTGGTAATGACTGTCTCCTTGTTGTCCAATGCTATTTAGTGTGTCCTGTCTGCCCAGACATTGTATGCATTTGCTTTCATCATCATTGTATCCTTCCTGTTCAGGCTCTGTGTTTGTGTGGATACATGCAAGTGTGTGTTTACATGTGCACTTTGTGATTGAGTTTGTTCCCTGTGTCCTGCTGTTTGTGTGCTATATCGAGGCAGTTTGAGTCTGCTTTCTGAATGAACCCATTCCGTCTGTTCAGGCTAACAGTGTGTGACCTGGCGGGGTCCGAGCGATGTAGGGACCAGTGCAGTGGAGAGCGCATGAAGGAGGCAAACAACATTAACACCTCCCTGCTCACCCTGGGCCGGTGCATCGCTGCACTCAGGCACAACCAGAGCAACAGGTACACATAGTCATTCACTCACACCTTGCAGTGTCAGTGTGCTAGAAAAGGGCTTGGGACTTTAACAACAATTAGACTGTTGGAGTTACAAAATGATACATAAATAACTCTGAATTTATCCTTAATGTAACTGAAAAGTTATGGAAATAATTGATCTGATTTGAGAAGGAAACATGCACACTAGACCAATGTTGCAGTCTCATTATGTTGTGCATTATAGACATGAGATGTGTGCCTGTATCTCAGGTCCCGGCCCCCTCTCGTGGTGCCATTCAGGGACAGCAAGCTGACCCGAGTTCTGCAGGGCTTCTTCAGTGGGCGTGGCCGCTCCTGCATGGTGGTCAACATCAACCCCTGTGGCTCGACCTATGATGAAACACTACAGGCCCTGAAATTCTCTGCCATTGCTACCCAGGTACTGCTGCCTATCACCTGTACAAATTCCTGACCATGTGACTTGTAACTGGTGTTCAATCTTTATTCTCAGGGTGTCTGTAGGTAATCTGATCTCTGAATATGAAGGTTCAGAGTGCTGGCACATGGTGCTGTCCTCCTGCTCTACTGAATATTCAACAAGAGTCCTGCATGGAAAGCATTTATATTTCCCACTACAATGATTCTATGCCTATAAACAGCATTTGAATAATTTGTACATAGCATGATCTTATCACCAGTGAATCAGCTGAGTTCATGCTGCTTCCCATACAACTTCCTCCATGCCTCTTCCTAGTTGGTCCATGGCCCACCCACCAAGACGCGTGTTGCCTACATCCAGTCATTACTGCAAGAGCATGTGCTGCAGACCAATGAAAGCACTTGGGAGGAGGAGGGAGAGGACAGCCCAGATGAAGAGGGTGATATCACTATGTTTGACTCTGAGGTCAGTTTCTCATTTTACAGGCACACCTGTTGAATCAGGAGCTGGTCTGTAGCTAGGGCTAAGTAGCTTAACATAAACCAATGTTTGGATGAAACCTAAACTGTTAGCACAGTCCACATCCAAGTCATCAGGATTGGTATTCTAGTGAAAGGTCTGTCTCTCCACAGTCGCTGCTACGTGCCATCAAGGTACTGAAGGGGGAGGTGCAGAGGCAGCGGGTGGAGAGGGAAGAACTTGAGGCTTCTGTGAGGGAGCAGGTGTGCAGCGAGATGATGGTGGTGATCACACGCATGGAGAAGGACTTCAGGTATGGAGAGAGGTGTGGGATGGAGTGATGAGGGACAGACTGAAAGAGGGTACTGAAACTGCTGCAGGAGCAGGGAGAAAAGGATGAGGCTTTAATTCAGCTGATATTTATGCTGTCAGAGGCTGATCTAAGACCCCTGGCTGTCCCTGTGCAGTGAGACACTGGAGTCAGAGAGAGCACTGATGGAGGAGCGCTATGAGGACAAGGTCAACAACCTGCAGAAGAGCCTAAAGAGATTCTATATGCAGGAGATAGAGGTGAGAGATATTCTACACCCACCATAGAGAGAGTACAAAAACCACAGCTACAGGCACTATTCTAACCATAGAGATTAACAACACCCACTATAAAAATCCATACATCCATCTTTCATCTATACATGCTTCATCTAGTCTAAGGTCTTAGGGGTGCTGGACCTTAACCTAGTGTACAGTGGGCAAAAGGTAGAGACACACCCTGAACAGGTCATCGGTCCATTGCATGGCTACCATAGAGATGTTACAACAAAACTGGAGAGTATTACCATGAACAATATTGAGAAAAGTATGATAGGAGAGGTATGCTACACCCACAAAATGGTTTCTAATGCAATAACTAGTAAATTAGACTATACAAACGGCAATCAGCCTCAGGACAGTGCCTTTCACACACAAATGAAGTTCACTAAATTACAAAACAAATGGAAAACCACATTCCATATGTGAGTGGGACAGAAACATGCAAAGTAAAGCACCATCTGGTTATTAGCAGAAATACATTGTGGCTGATTATTTTGTTTAAAAAGCTGTTGAAATTTGCCAGTGTACTCAAGGATCTGTGAAGGACATCCTTTGCTTAGCCTGATTGACAGAATGCTGAGATGGTTTCACTTTCATTACAAAATGTAAAATATGCAATATAACGAAACTATATCAATTTAAATGAATACAATTAATCTTGACCTGGGTTTTGCTGCAGGACATTAAAAAAAAAAAAAAAAAATGTCCACTTCCCAACATGCAGTATACTGAAAGCAAATTGGACAGCTGCCTGTCTCAAATGGTGGGACAGTTTCTACACAACTGTGTTTTTGAGGATTTGTTAGATTTATTGTTTTATAGGTTTATTGGTTATTAAGGGATGATATTGATTGTATATCTTCCTACTTTCTAATTTGCTGTTTCTGCATCATATTAATCATTATTAGTATTTTATGTTTTCTGGCAACACATATTTTCCATTCTTGTAAAGCAAGAGTGCCATTAAGTGTGAGAGAGACCAAGATTAATGGAAACTACACCCAAAGCAGCAAAGAGGGATAAGAGAGATTCTTTAGAAGACTCTACAGAAGAATCTGGACAGGCAGCAGTTGAAGGGAAGTGCCAACAGGACCTTCTGCCCTGTTCCTCTCAGGAACGTGATCAGCAAATAGAGCAGCTGGCTGCTGACCTGCAGAGAAGTGGAGAGGCGGAGTCTGGAGTGAGCAAGACACCCCCCAACCCAGAGGCCCCCCGTCGCTCCCGGCACCAGGTGTCCTCATGCTCCTCTAACTCCTCCTCCTCTTCCTCCTGCTCCTCCTTACTGGCTGAAGAGTTGAGCAAGGTGCAGGCAGAGCTGGAGCTATGTCGCTCTGAGCTGCTTGAGAAATCACAGGGTGAGGACATGTGTGCTCTGCTGGGCTATTTGGTATTTTTGTAAAATGTGAGTCATACACCTCATTCACACATGTGCTGAATAAGGGCTTCTGGCATGCTAATTGTTTCCAAGAAAAACTGCTAGTTATGGTCCTGGATGCTGACTGGCCAATTACACTTCCTAGCAACGTCACTATTCTTGATCCAGCATAACTAAAGCAGAAAAGGTGTAAGAAAATAATTTGCAATGGTCTTGTTTTACTGTTCTGTGTCTCAGCATATCTTTTGATCTGTGTATAAGGCACTTGACTTCACAAAGTGGTGGTGTTGATCAGATATCATTCTCTGGTTGCTGCTCTGGTGTACGTTTACTGCAATAACTTTGAGTTGTTAAGCTGTTCTGGGTAAGAGCACCAACCATATGAGCAAGAAGAGGAAGGTGTGTTAAAAAGAACATTTGGTAGTGATTTTGGAACTGAGTATGTCCCTTCCCTCATCCCCTCCTCCCTCAGAATTGAGGCATTACCAGGGCATGCTCACCCTGCCTGCCCCATCCGGCACACTCACCACTGCTGTACAGCGCAAGCTGGAGGAGGGCCAGAAGGTCAGTATAGTGTGTGTGTGTGTGTGTGTGTGTGTGTGTGTGTGTGTGTGTGTGTGTGTGTGTGTGTGTGTGTGTGTGTGTGTGTGTGTGTGTGTGCGTTCTAATGGAAGGGGATCCTTGTAACGTGTCTGTTAGGTGTTTGCATAATGGTTTTTAGTCTTTCCACTCTCTTCTGCTTCATCACTTCCACTATCCTTCGCACCCTCCCTCTCCTTCTCTCTCTCTCTCTCTCTCTCCCTCTCTCACAGAGCCTGCGGCAGCTGCGGCTGGATCTGCAGCGTCTGGGCAGGGACCTGCAGTCAGCAGAGAGGGCATGCTGCCACAGCACCAATGGGGAGAGGCTGCGCCTCGCACTGGCCAACGCTGACAGCACTCTCACCAAGCAGGTAGAATTAGACCCACAACACACACTGATGTACACACTCAGGCCCATGGCATACTGACGTGCACACACTCACAGCACACTGATTCACACAGTCAGGCCCACAGCATACTGACCTACACATGCATGCACAACTGATCTCCACACAGAGAACACTGATCAACACTCACAGTGGGTGCTGATCTGCACACCCTATGGAGACCCCTGTAATATAAAGCTGCCAGTATGAAAGGCCTCTGTAAAGAAGCTCAGCAGAGTTTTATGCACAAAACTTTTTTTTTTTTTAAGCCAAATCAGCACAAGTGTCTGAGGTGGTATAGCTGTTGCATAACTGCCTACACCATAATAACTGTCAGAACTAGGAACACTGCAGTCCTCAGGAGCAGTGGACTTTTGTATCAGTTGATCTTCTCCTAAAAGAAAATTATAGAGGGTATTTATGAGCAAGGGGTTTCACTAGGGATGACCACAGTCACTTACCACTGCACATTTCATACACAACCATTACTTTCAACCAACGTATTGTTCTTCTCTCTCTCTTTCTCTCTCTTTCTCCCTTTTCCTGCTTTCACCATCTGACCACCCTGATCTATCATATAAGTTCTGAGAAGGACACTAAAAACAAACTTAAATGAAACCAATTGACAAAATAAAATTCCTATAGAATGCCACGTGAAATAGCATTGAATGTCTTTTTCAGACTCTGGCTGTATATTTGCCGTCTGACCACATCATGCGCTTAATGCGACCACACCATTGAGATTCAGTCACAAGAACAAATCAATGGTTCTGAAACTCTCAAACACTTTGTTGTGGTCAAAGGGCAGAAACATGACCCTGGTCTTCCATCCTGTCGTTCCCCCTCTCTTCCTATCCCCTAATCCCCCCCATTTCAACCTTCACACTTTTCTGACCTAACTTCTCCACATCTCTCTTTCCTTCCCCCACACTCTCCTCCACAAACCCCCCTCTGCCCTCAGAACCAGGCCCTGGGGGAGCTACAAAATGGCTTGCTATTGGTCAAAATGGACCTTAGGAAGAAGACTGACAGACTGGCTAAGCTTCAGACCCCGCCCATGCCTTCAACCCCACCCAGTTCTTGCTCCTGTGTGAAGAGGGGTTGTGGTGGAGCAGGGCCCTATGCAGAAACTCATCCTCCATCCTCATTCCTCCGCAACTTCCTGCCAGGACGCCCCCTATCCCAAAAAGCCCCTGCACCCTGCACAACCAAATCTCCAGGCACACCCTACTCCAGAGTCCTACACACACGGCAGAGATCCCCACCACCCAGCCCCACCCCACACCATAAAAGCAGGGGGGGTGTTTTTTGACACTGTTCCCTCAATGCCTGCTTCGGCTGTTAGAACCCAAAGCCAATGATTCTAAACTTAAAGGATTTCCCACTTGTCTGGGTGAATGAGTCATTAGGCTCAGTTGGGACTTGCACATTATATTTGCACACACAGTCCCAACTGGGCATACCAATGAGTCAGAAGAACGAAAGGAACTCTGGGCAAACTTAAGGATCAGTTGTTTATCAGATTAGTTAAAATGGCTAACCTCAACAGCTTGGTTGGTGAAGGCACACATTGTTAGTTTGAGCCTGGTCTATTCCAGTGAAGTAAGCCTGGTTCACATCAGTAGGCCAGTTGCATTGCCTCTGTCACACCTAATGTATATACTGTTGGTGCCCAGTGTGTCATTAGATTTTTAATCCGGGTATTCCTGATGGTTTTCCAGGATTCTACATGTAGCATCTTGACAGACTGATCCCATTGTCTCCCCTTGCTTCCATCTGCCCAATTCTATTGACATTTCAGATTACAAAAATCATCCTGTCTGGAGTTTTTGGCTTTGTGTAATTCCTGCCCAGTTTTTCAAGCCCAAGGCACACACGTTCAGTTGGACCGCTCATCATGAGTGGGTGGGGACTTTGCTGAACCTGCCCAAGGTGAGGCAGCTCTCTTAATTTGAATGTTTTTTTTTTTTTTTTTAATGCATTCAAATGTTACTTTTCTTGTGTCAATTATGTATATTTTTGTAAAACACCCTTTGCTATTCAACTTCATATTTAATGTTCTCTGAAAATGGCTCTGAAATTTGCAGCTCCTCAAAAAACAAATCCTGTTATCAAGACTTTGGGGTTTTGCTTCTGAGCTGTGCTGAGTGCCATGTTACTGTATTTGAAGTGCTAGGAACTGATCTTTTATGTTAGAATCAATATAGCTAACTATACCATATTTTTACTGTAGTGAAAAAGCCAAAGTAATGTGTATACAAGTACCAGATATGTTTTATTTTTTTAACACTAATAATATACACTTCATATAAAATGTGCACTCTTGTGTACCAGCTTTAAACGTTTGTGCTAGCTAAGGCTATAGTGGGACCAGTTAATAGGCTTTTGCACATAAAAGTATCTGAGTACAGTTCTCACCCAGGGGTTTAAAACACATGAAGGAATGCTCTTCCCTCCAGTTAGAAGACCATAACTGAATCTGGAAGGACAGGCTCATAGTAACTAAGGTTTATGAGAGAGGCCAGAGCTGGGCTTCACAGAATGGCTGCACTCATACATGGTTCTGCTGTAGAGACATTCCTCCCTCAATGTATCCTCAATGTATTCCTGAGGCAAACCTATAGTAGGGTCCCTGGCATAGTTATGATTATCTAAAATCATATTTGGAAGGGGGGAGAAATACAGGGCACTTCAATAATCATACTTTATATGCATGCCTAATTTTTAAACAATGCTAAATATTAGAGTGAATTTATGCAACTTGATAATGTAATTATGTTGTTGTTGACATTCTGCCAGTTTTCCTTCTTTTTGCCAAAGGTTTAGTTTTGTGCGGTCCTTGCCAAGAATTTAGAGCAAACAACATGCAAGATCCAGCATCCTGAGAATTAAACCAAATTCAAAAAGTCAATTTGGGAGAGTGAGGTCATATGAGCACTAAAAGAGGAGCTTTCATATGTTATCAGTGGCTCACAGATTTGAATTAATTGTAATGATTTTGAGTTTTTTGATTTTGTTCAAGTCAGGACTTGGCTCCACCAGTTATGGAGTGTATAAAGCCTCACTCTTCCATTGGTAGCAAATGGGGTGCAAAGTTGATGGCAATCTTGGGTACGATAAGGGCATAGTATCAACATGGGAGGAAGGACCTGAATGCCCTGTGGAAGTGACAGATGTTCATGTTCAGTGAACATCGGTTTGTTAGTTATCTTTCAGTCCACTGACTGACTGCTTTAGTGACTTCAGTGCACTTTTGGACTTTAAGCTAAAATAAATATTCATGCAAAGTTTCTCTCTTTACACTTGCCTCCTACTGACTGGAGCACATCAGGAGCTATATTACGACACACATAAAAGTTATGCATATTAAACATTTATTGTTTGTTATTCTTCAGTAAATAATATTTTGCTGTGGCAGTGTTGAGGTGGATGCTCATGAAGGTGTGTTGTGTGCAAGTGAAAGAATATTTGATGCAATATTGATGCTGCCTTCTTCTGGTTACTATATATGTCATCTGTCCTTTGTGATATCATATTGTGTTAGTATTCTCTTCCCTGTGCAATATGCATGTGAAATATTTTGTATCTATGTACTACTTAAAAATAAAATATTGATTTGTATTTATTGAATGAGCATACATGGATGACTAGTGTGTGGAGTAATTGATTATTTATGCAAACATCAGTGGTTAGTATGTGGAAGTAATTTGTTATATATAAACCGTATAATATTTTGCAACATAGCATTATAGACATGTATTTTAGTTTATGCATTTTAAACATGCAGCATTTTAGGAGATGTCCACTTTCTAGAGGCAGTATGTGCTGTAGAATTCTCATCAATCACAACATGGATATTAACCAAGTCATTTTTACATCATCTCATACCTTGAAGTATTGAAATGAATTTAGCATTGCCACAGCTCCAGTGTTTTTCAAGTGTCATTGTGTCCTGAGGGTGCCCTTTGTACTGTATTTGGACACTACATAACATAGGTTGAGTATTGCTGATGGATGTAAAACACATTGCCCATAACACCATACTAGCTGAAATACATTGTTCAGTTTAGAGTTGTTTAACTAAATGATGTCTACATGCAAGGAAAAATAGGATATACAATAACACCTCAGACATGCAAAATGTCAGCTGATTGTAGTATAAACTTGAAAGCAGAATTTTCATAATACCTTAGTTTCAAACTCAATACACAACAGAAGAACAAGCATTGAAATGCATCCCATGCAGGGTACATATATCAGGGTACATGGCTCATGAGCCAAAAGCAGTGTCCTCAGTGGACTGGACGTGGTGCTTGAGTTACACCACTGGACTCTGACTTAAACAACGTCTAGTCATCACATGACAGGCATGCTTCATCTTATTTTCAGCAACAGATGGCAGCATTTACCTGCCATGATAGAAATCCTGGAACGAGGAGCACATCGGTAGTCATGGAGCCTCATGGTCGTCTTCGATGAAAGTCTCTGTGCCTCTGATTAATAATTTCTGACACAAAGTACAACCCTTGCTTCTGTGCACCATGTGTGTATTAAAAATGTTTAAAACTTAGATTTAGACCCAGAGGTTGTTTGTGCCAAACCCTCTACCTGAGTCTGTCAGATCTATATTATTTGAAATGTATTTAAATGTAAATGCTTTTCTTTATTTACATTTTAATTTGAGGCAGTCATGCAATCTGCACCAAAAATATCCCTTGGATAAACTGGATGCCACTTTAAATTGCATGATCATTTTTGAATATATGGTGAAAATTATAAGGGTTTTTGTGAGCTGAAACTCCCTGGATGAGCCGGGGTTGCTGTGTGGAGCTTGGTCTCCGGCTCTCTGACCTCCTGTGTGCAGCTCTCAGCGAACTCCTGTCTCCCCGTGGAGCTGTGGTGCAGATTGACAACAGCTGGGTCCAAGGCCGAGCGGGGACAGTGCTGACTGACATAGAGGGAGCAAGCAAGAGATGGAGAACATGCGGGCGCATGAAAAATCAAGCATGTCAACTGTGAGCTTTTGAGCTGTTTACCCATAAATATGTTCCTTTACATTGGGCACAGATAATCATCCATCCTCAAAGCCTGTAAAGAGTTTCTGCTAAATTCAGCCTCAGGCCTGTTTCACTTGATAAATATTAATTGCCCACTTAGATCAGATGGAAAATTTTAAAAAATATTTCTGGCCTTAGATATTTTATAATTGAAAGGCAGACAGGAATAAACATGCTTCCTTAATTCACAGCCTATCTTTCTAGTACACAACCATAAAATGTTTTATTGTTAGTGTATTGTGTCTTATGTTAGATATACAAATAACAAGAATTTGACTTTGAATTAAAAGGACAGTGGTGCCTGTGGATGTTGCATACCAGGCAAGATTTTTATTAGTCCTTCCCGAACATCAAGGGGTGGAGAGGGAGGCAGGATGGAGAGTGAGAGACAGAGGGAGGAAATTGAACGAGGTAATGGGAGAGAAGAAAGGTATGTGATTTCTATTATGTGTCAGGGTTGTACATGCATTTCTTGTCAAACCTGTGATCCAAGCCGCATGACCTGAGTTTACCCCCTCCCTGCTCAGGCCCCTAGCCCTTCCTACCTTTGTGTATACATATACACAAAGAAAACATCCAGTCATTACATCTTGGATTCTCATGCAGTTTATTTAAAATGAACAGCAATAGACAGTGAAAAATGGTGTAGTGTACTCAGCTTTCTAACCTCAAAGGGCTATATTTTTATGTTAATGACAACAGGTAATGTCCGAACAGTTCATTAGACACATGGCCATCTCTGCTGTGTCCTTCCAGTGACCTCTAAACTGGAAGCACCTGGATGACAGACACTGGACTGTGTTTCCCTCCACATCCCTCTCCCTCCCTCTCTCTACTCTCTGCTTCCAATCTCTCCCCCTCCCTCTTGCTCACCCCTTGCTCAAATTCAAAAGCAGCTTTATTGGAATGACAAGGTTATTAAGTATTGCAGGAGAGTTTACAATGAGTGCAACTGAATGGTTCAGTGAACAGAATGAATGAAGCACAGTAAGACATTACAGGTTATAAACAGTGTGCCCCCCCTCCCCCTCTATCTCTGCCTCTCCTCTCTCTCCTTCATTCTCCTCTCCCTCTCCCCTGTCTTTTTCTTTTCTCTACTTTCATTACTTCTCTCTCCTCTGTTTTCCTCCTCTCTTCCCCTATAATTTGCCCCTCTCTTGCTTCTCCATCTCTTCTCCTCTTCTCTTTCCCCACCTATATTTCCTCATTCTTACCTCCTTTTTTGATCGTTTTCTTTACCTCTTCCCCTCTCTCCCTCATGCTCTCTTTCTCTCAGCACTGGCTAGTATAGGGAATGATGTATTAGGACGATCAGTTCATCAGCTGTTCCTGGTTACTGGGGCTCTCTGGTTTCCTTCTGCTCTGTCACCATGCACCCCCAACACGCGCACGCACACTCCAGCATGTGTGCGCAGGCGCAGGGGCTCGGTCCCCGCAGGTAGAGTGGTGCGTGGGAGCTGCTGAGGTGGACTCATTTATGACTGCTGTGCAATTAATAAGGACAACATGCCATTAATGCACGTCCCCCGTTCCCTCCCGCATGCCTACAGAACCATTAACTGCAGGGCCCTAAGCTGTGTACACTCAGATAGGCTCCCCTACCACTCACTGAAATGCTCTCATGTTCCATCTTATTTTATTCCCCGCTTCAGTTGTACCAGTCTAATGACCTTATCCTGTGTCTCTGTCTTACCAATCTCTGTGTCTGTTTGTTATCTGCATGTGTATGTGCTGTGTATATGTGAGATTGTGTGCAGATTGTGCTTCTCTTTGCCAGATCTGTGTTGACGTCAGCCTCTGAATTCAGGACAGCCAACACTGTGGCCTCGTTAAGCTCGTTAGGGCAGTTCCCACCTGAGCCCCTGTACCAGAGAGACAGCCAGCACCACACCACACTACCACATGGATAAAGCACATGCGCATGTTTCAGTCACGTTCACAGACACACTCGCACACATATTGCATTCGCATGTGCATATTCACTGTCCAAGGTACTTGAACAATTATTCATACTGTACAATGTGAACATTCAGTATTGAACACATAAACTCACATATTCCTGGAACATATATATATACACACACACACACGTGTGAGTGTGTGCTCTTTCCCTTGATAAACAAAAACACATAGCAGCCTACATTGTCTGTCTCATACATCTGTATAAAGTGTTAAACTAATTTAGTTTCACAATACAAAATCCTTGTGCAATAAAATATGTAATAATTTTCAATGTTTGCATATTTACATGCATTCTTTTGCTTCAATGACATTTTTAAAGGCATAAAACCAACGTAGATTTATATCACCTTTTCCCCTCCCAAGGGAACTGTGTGATGTAATGTCTCTGTGTCATCCCCCTCTATCTCTTCACAGCCCCCCTCTACTCATCTCGAGGGACATTAACCAATTTCCCAAAGTGCTGCCCCCCCATACACCCTCTCCTACATATTAGACATTC
This sequence comes from Albula goreensis, assembly GCA_022829145.1. Classification (NCBI taxonomy): domain Eukaryota; kingdom Metazoa; phylum Chordata; class Actinopteri; order Albuliformes; family Albulidae; genus Albula; species Albula goreensis. The sequence continues at coordinate 20,031,251 of CM040746.1, read as the reverse complement.
GCCCGTGTCATTAGCAACAGCCCAACACCTCGCAGTGACACCTTGCCATGGCAACATAGAATGCACCCGCTCACAATGGTAGCATTCCCTCACAGTGTGCATATCCATATGAGCGTTTATCTTGTGCATTTGTAAATCACAGTGAGTGTGTGTATATTTCTCTGAGTTAGAATAGAGCAATAAAAATGTAGTAATAAAAAGCACTACAAGAAAATAAAGAAACAGATGGACACAGCAGGGTAGGAACAAGAGGATGACAAAAGAAAATCTCGTCCCCAATTTGTCCAACAGAGACGACATCTTCATCTGTCGTCTTGGGGGGATGGGGGGGTGTAAATCCCACACCGCTTTGAGGACCGTAAGGGAATGGCTGCGCGCCAGAGTCCCCTGCCAAATTTGAAAGGGAAAAAGTCTGAATGGAGAAACATAGGGGAGAGGAACACACTGCCATCCAGGCAAGTTGTTGCCTGCTGCCTCAGCCTATCTCTTTTGTATCCCCTCATTGAATGAGTTGTGCTTTTTACTTGGTGCACTTTCTGAGAAGCAGAAATTCTATCTCTGTCCTCTGATCTTGACCACTGGCAGGGTCCCAACATCCTAAACAGATGGACAGAGAGAAGTACCTGCTCTGTGTTTGTTACTTCTCTATCTCTTTGTAATTTGTAGAGGTAAAGAGATGGACAGTGAGGTGGAGAGATCTAAGAATAAAGGTTGGAGGGAAGGATCAAGAGGTAAAAATAGAGAATAGGGAGCGGTTAAAGTGCTAAAATATAGGAATGTAAAAATAAAAGCAGGAAAAGATTTACAGAGAGGTAAAAAATGGATAGCTAGAGAGAAGCAACATTAAAATCAAACAGAGGAAAGTTATTTGAGAGTAACTGAAAAGGAGAACACATAAAATTGAACAAAGAACAAACTCAAAGAAAGTGTAATGAAGAGAGGGATAATGGGATGGGTAGATAGAGAAAGACAACAAGTAAAGATGTACTGTGAGATTTGAGATACACTTAATGTAAACTTTTGCTTTGGTAATACCATGCTAAAGTGTGGTCATGCCAATAAAGCTGATTTGAATTTGGATTTGAATTTGAGAGAGAGGGAAAAGGTAAAGGTTTTGCAGAGAGAGAGATGTCACAGCAACTCATCTGTTGCAGCTCCCTGCACTTGAACAGCTGCAGGCTGCGTGAGATTTTGTACAGGCTGTGAGAGGCTCCCGATCACTCCCTGCACTCCCAAATCCTGCTGTCTGATTCTAAATAAGGCCATTCCTCTTTCCTTTTTTACTTGCAGTGCTGGGTGGCCAGGAATATGCAGTCTGAGGAAAATGCTATCAGACAAGGTCAAATACATTCACTTCAACACTTGAAACAGTCAACAATAGTTACATACCTGTGTATATGTGTAAGTCTGTGTATGAGGCGATGTTTGTGTTTATGAATTTGTGTGTCTGAATGTACATGTGTACCTACACTAGTGTATGTGCATTTGTGTGCATAGCAATGTGTGAGATGATATTGTATGTCATGCATTTGTATGTGTGTGTGTATATGATTAAGTATGCCTATGAAAGTCAGTATTGGTGCCTGTGCAATAGTGTGTCTTTGAATGTATGTAAGTGACTGTATATTTGTGGTCTGTCCTTGAGGTCATTCAGATGTGTGTTTCCTGTCTATCACTCAGGATCTTCCCTGGGGACACTGGGAGCTGTGGTCAGGGAGGGGGTCATCTTTCTAAAACCATGTTTCCCAACAGATGTCACCCATCAAGTGCACTGGAGAGCCCAGGGGCAGAAAGGACAGGGGAGAGGAAGGGGTATGGACGGAGGGGGGCTGTTAGTGAGTAAAGTGGCATCAACCTTGAACGTCTGCTCCTTACCCTGCTGCTGCCCAGATCCCCTTTCTCTCTTATAAGCCCCAATGAAATGTGGCATCCGGCTCAAGGAATTCAATGACTGAGAGACGAAGGCAGAGAGACAAGGAGAGGAGGGAGAGAGTCAGAGAAAGGAGGGAAACAGAAAGAGAAAGGAAGCATGTTTTTGGCTTTTCATTTTCAAAAATGCTCACTAATATTGGTTTCTGGGTCGGTAATAATTATGTATGTGTACATTTCTGTGTGTATACATGTAGACATGAGTCATGATCACATTGATGTATTGTGTGTGTTTCTTTAGGTATGCATCCAAGATTTTTCAGTGGCCGTGTGCATGGTTTTGCATGTGTGTTTCTGTGCTTGTCTGTGTGTGTGTGTGCGTGTGTGTGTGTGTGAGGACTTTTATATGTTTGAATCAATGTTAAGGACAATATTTGTCAGTGCATTGCAAGTAATAATCTGGTCCTTCCTCCCACCCTCACAAGCTGAAAGTTGTCCAAACAGCTGTTGTAAATCTCCCCTGGAATGGTTCTTGCTGGCTGAGGCTGGCATTTGTGGACTTGCCCCAGAATGAGAAGAGCCAGGGGCAGATTTCCTTGCCCAGGGGACGTGAGAGCTCAGATTACGGGCTCCTGCATGGGAGGGGGTGAGATTAGGGTCCGCCATCGTCTGTTCCCAGCAGTCCTGTTCAGCAGGTTAGTGTCCTTCCTCTCTTCTATTTTTACAGGCTTTGCTGAGCTTCTTCTTTGCCCATTTAAATACACCTATTTTCGGTGGATACTAGCAAAGCCACAGCATCTTACAGAGTTTTTTGTGGGGGACATCATTTGGCTTTTGTCTAGATTTGGACTTGAACGAGGGATATGAGGAAGGTTAACGGTTGCTCTGGTCCAAGGCTACAAACTTATTTGTCTCCTTCATCTCTGACAAAAAAGCTAGAATTACAAATCTTGATTAGAATGTACCCTCAGAATCAGAGTTTAAGCCCTTATGTCTCAGGAGAGTTGATACTTTGCTGGGTACAGCCAAGTACAGAACCAGTCCCCAAGCCTGTTTTCACTGACCATGGACCATCACAGATCCCCATGTTTTAGTCAGCTTTTATCTTTTATATTTATCTTTTATATTCTTTTTCATCATCAAAATGTGGAGTAACCAATCTTTTCTGTCGATCTGTCTACATGTGGATGCGAAACATTCTTCATAGCAGGAACCTCATATGCATCAGGAGCTGGATCCACTACTGGATCACAGGACTGGACATGGTGCTGAGACCCAGCGCTTCAGCAGAACATGTTACTCCATTACCCACATTGAAATTACACAAAAAAATGAAGGAATAATTTGTGTAAAACATTGTTCTCAAGGGTTTAGTTAAGATCTATCGAGCTGGTTATTGTGCTATAAACAAACATATGTCATGAGAGAAATGGCGTGAATTCTACTGTGTGCCCATTGGCAGAGGATACAAATTATTGTCGCACAGCTAGGAAAGCATCCAAACTGAGCAGCTTCTGCTCTCTCTAATTTTCACTGTGGTTAAAAAGCATTAGCTCTACCTCTCACTGTCTCACTTCTCTTTCTTTCTGTCTCACTCTCCATCATTCTCTCTTTCTATTCTTTCTTACTCTATCCTGCTCTCCCTTTCTCTCTCTTCCTCTCACCTAGACTCCTCCCAGACCATCTACCTCAGTAGGGGGAATTAGTATAAAGACAACACTAATAAAAGAGCAGGAAAGCGGAGCTGGGTGATTGGATTAGTGAGATACAAATGTCCCCTTGCTAATCTGGGGCATTATCTGCCGGTCTGTGCATTAGGAGCATTAGCCAATGGGCTGTGGAGCGGCGGGAGCAGGGCCCGGTACCTGCCGGCCCGTATCGCATCTGGCCCCCTGGGAGCAGCAGATATCGCCCATTACTGTCAACCTCGTCTCTGCCTAATTGGCGCAGATAGGAGCCCGCCGCTGCCAAAAAAGGTCCCTGCGATTCAATTTAGCGCTGCAATAGGGCTCTCTAAATATTTAATAGGACAGCTAAAGACATGCCGGCAAAACGTAGCACAGCGCCTTCTTAAACATTAACATATCTGAATGAAAATAGGGTAAAAAGAAAGAAGTGTATAAAACACACATATTCAGTCTTGTTCCTTCCACCTCTCTACTTATGTTTTTTGTCCATCTTTTTCTGTCGCTTTCATCTTTGCCTGTCTCAATCTCCTGCCATTTCAGATTCAGATTTTCTCTCTCCTTCACAGTCTATCTTTCTTTCATGCTTGCACAGATTTCCAGAAAAGAGAAATCAGTTTCTCTTTCACACACACACACACACGTACAGACCCACACATTACTGCTGCCATCATGCAGGTGACACGGGCGTGAGATTGGGCATCGCTTCAGGGATTCAAGGCTCTAATGAGGCGCATGAATTTGAAATGCACCGGGCACGGCATGCAGTATCATTACCGTCATTATCTCCCTGCACTAAACTCTTCCTGCAGGACCACGCAAACTCCAGTTGCAAATTAGTCTAGTCCTATACTGCAGCATTGAGGCCCTCAGAACATTTTTGGCTGTGCATTATCAGAATTATGGAATGTGTCTGAGGGGTACAGCAGCTCTTAACAGCTAAACATGATACTGATGTGTAAAATTGTTCAAACTGCATGACTGGAATGTTGTTGACTCCCATGAGCCTCTGATTACTTACTGAGCACTACTGCTGCTGAGGTATGTGCTGCAGGTCCCGTCTTCAACAGGGAAAAGGAAACAGTTTTCAGGAATGTATGTAGTGAAGGGGAAAAGAGAGCTTGCACAGTAAGTTCAACTTGTAATGGCATGACTGCATCTACTTTGCTTTTTACATTTCAAAATACTGTATGTCTCCAGTTATGCAATATTTATAAATAAGCAAAACCTGAAACTCTAAATGATGCTTAGATGGTTGTGCTGCAGTGCCTGAAACTGAAACCATATTTGCAGTTGGGCTCCTCTTGGTCCTTTCCTTAATGATATGCAAGCCCAAACTGCTTGCCTGGGATGCAGTATGTTAGTGTTGGCATGCTGCAACATGTGTATGCTGCATGTATGTTTACAGCGTGTGTCAGTTAACGTGTGTAATTGAATGTTGCCCTTTTACGTGCCTCTGCATTAAAGTGTCTCTTTTGTGAACCTGGCCGACTAATGGCTTTGTGGACAAGACAGGATCCATATTAGTTTTTCCATTACTCTCTAGTTTAATTAAATGTAGCACTGATAAATCTCATGTTTACAGTAGAGGCAAAAGCTGAGGCCAGCATAAATAAAGATGCTGGATTGACTCCAGTGAGGAGGAGAGAGTGAGTGAGGGAGAGAGAGCTGTGGACAAGGGAAGAGAGAGAGAGAGGTAGAAAGAATAAAGAGGGAACAAGATGAGGGGGTGGAGATGTGGGTGGAGAAGGGGGCGGAGTGGAAGTGCAGGAGAGGTGGACTTTTTGATTGGCTCTTAATCAATAAGTGTGATTGGAACAAGAGTTGAATTAGCAAGGGGAGGAGCAGAGGTCATGCCCCAGTGTCAGTACTCAAACACAAAGTGAGTCAATGGGAACATATCAGCGATTGTTTTCCTTTGGCAGAGTGGAGGGAGGGTGTATGGTTCCCTCTCACTGTTAATGGCTTTTGGTATGTAATTATGGACGCCATTATTTTTGCAGCGCTGAAATGAAGTCTGGCCTTCAAAATTATGATGCAGACACATAAACAGGTGCAGCTCAGAGAAACCTATGCACAAAAATATGTGCATGCACACACACAAACACCATTTGCAGTGCATACATCTTCCTCCAATGTAAATAGGAAAGCACACACCTCAGCTATCATCACCATGTCCCAAACCCTTCCTGTACCTACATCACACACTTTCCATCCTCAGACCTGCTGCTGCTTGCTCAGTCAATTATCTGTCTCCCATGCTCATCTGACTTTTTTTCCTGGGTCTTTTATTTCCTTATACACTTTTACTTTTATTTATTTATTTTTTCCCTGTAAATTATTAGTGTGTCAGCTTTAGCAAGTGGTGACAAGTAATAATATGGGCGATATCCAGGCTATTAACTTGTTGACACTTTGGGGTCAGTTTGACAGCAGGCTAATGCCGAGTGTGACAGTGCGGAACCTCTTTATTATCCCACTGTAATGTTCTCAACGCTGAGGGCTCTTTTCTCTCTCCCTCCCCTTCTCTCATTCCTCATCCCCCTCTCCACCTCTCCTTCATAAGGACCCAAGAGTGAGTGCCTGATATGCACTCATCATCTCCCTCTCTCCTTTCCCCCTTTTTGTCTCTCTCAACCCTTCTTTCTTGTTCCCTGTACTTTTCCTGTATCCTTCTCATTTTTTTATTCTTCCCCCCATCTCATTCTCTCTGCAGCACTTGTGGTCCTTTTAAGTTTTATTTCAGCCTATCATATTTCTCTCTCCCTCCCTCATTCTTATTCATCTCATTATGGCATCCCCTGAAATGGCCCCCATCATTCCTCTTCTCATCACTCTTTTGTCTTCCATCATGTCTCGTTGCCTTATTCCCTCTAATCTTCCTCTCCTTCTCCCCAGCTTTATAAATCTAAGCTTTGCATGTCTGGAGTGGCCTCTTCTGTCTGTGACTTTTTCAGTCTTCCTCTCAATACAGGGAACAACACAATAAAACAGATCAACAGAGAGCAGCCCTTAGCACTACATAGTGCAGAGTAACACTATAGAGCATCACAGAGCACCATATAGTCAACTAAATAACAAAAATTACACATTGGATTGTCATGACTCAATTTCATATAGTTAGTATTGAATGTTAACAGGAGTCAATCAGTGAATTATGGATGTCCAGAATGGGACAACAAGTTCTCAAACAAAATGAACCCAATGCTAAATTAAGATTGGGTAAAAACTGTATTTTTAACATTTCTGGCCAGCTAGATAGCATTTTTATGGGTATGATTATCAAGAATCTAAAATGAAACATTAATTTTCAGGTGAATTTCTTAATATGCACACCTGTGTAACTTACAATCAGAAAGTTAAACAAGAGCTGATACTTAAAAAGAATGCTGTGCCATTTACTCTGCATTCATTTACAACTATCCCAAGCACAAAATGGCTATAGGTGCAACCTCATACCAACTAGGCTCAAGATTCTAATGGAATATCTTTCTGTGCTTTGAAAAATATGACCAGTGTCTGCCTCACTACTTGTCAGATGGTAGGTTTTTCAGCAATAATGTCTTTCCTGTTGTCAGCCACATTGATTGTTTTGTCCTGCTTTTCCCTTTGCACAAATTCAAATGATCCATCAGGACCATATTTTTTTCTCTTCTAAAATAACAAATGTCCATGGAGCCAATTCTGGCGGGCTTTACAATGAGAGAAAATAACATGTTTATTTGTATCACTCAGGAGACTGGCGGATGGCAGGCAGCGAAGGCTGATATAGTGAGGCAGAAAGACAATGGTTTCCTATGGGAAGACATTTGTTCATGAGGAACTGCTGACAGCATGTGAGGATGGCACTATAGCATGGGAGCAATTTTGTACATACTATCAATTTCATTCATCATTTTGAGAATATTATTTATAGTAGTATAGCACTCTAGAGTGGATATTCTTGCAGTATGAATAATGTTAAAACTCTTTCTAGATTTAAAAATGAAATTGTATTGATTTTAAATTAATATTACAGGAGAGTACTGCATAGCCAAAGACAGTAACACAAAATTTTACGTAGTACCAGATAACACTACACAGTTATCCTATAATATTACTAGTTACCACTGAATATTACAGTCTACTGCAAAGCATTACAGAGTACCATAGAACATTACAGAATGCTTTGAAGCATCTACACTGCACAGCATTATAGGATAATACAAACTGACACTGGGTATAGCATAACAGTACAGAATAAGGGAGCACTGCAGAGTGCATAAGAGTACGGCAAGTCACCACAGGACCCTGTACATAGATCAACCAGAATCGCTTCATTAAAGTTGGTTATCTAAGGAACAGTTCCGTATGTTAAAGAAAGACAGCTAAACCAGTGCACAAAATCGTTACCTCAATACACAGTTACAGTAAAATATGTATAGATATTTTTGCATTTCAATTAAAAATGTAAACCATTTTAAATAAATTGTGTGCATGTCTTTACTTACATAAATTATATGAGTTTTAATGGATTACCTTTTAATGGATCATCTTTAAAGCCTACACAAAAGCAATACATCCTAATAACCAGGTGCTGATAATGATTCTTGTAGTATATCTAGCATTCAAAACACTGTTTATCTTTTCTGTTTGCACATTCAGTAATGACTAATAAGGTTCTGAAATCTCTTGTTGAAAAGTTTATCATTATACTATCTGTTTGTAATGACCCGTTTAATAAGAACGCCAGTCACTATAACAAAACATTATGCAGTCTTCTCTCTTGTGAATTCATATTAGGCCTTTGTTACCTATCACAGACAGACTGAGGAATGGAAAGAGAGAGGAAGCAGTGAGAGCAGTAGAATAACAGAAACAGAGTGATGGAGAGAGAAATTGGATTCTATTTACAGAGATTATGATTACACTATTCACCTCCTGTTCTTTACTCTGTGACTACTTTCTCTCATATGCACATACATTCACTCTCCTCACTATCATTCTATCACTCCATCTCTCCCATCTCCCCATGAGTCTATTTGCTGATGCTGGCAGACATAAATTACTCCTGCTCAATCCACATGCAGCTGAATTTTAAAACGCATTAAAGAAGTTATTCGCTGAAGCCTTAATGCGATCTGGAGGAAATACTGTCCGAGGTAAACAGGAGCCACAGGGCGTGTGCCAGACACAAAGTTGGTTGACATACACAAACTGGCAGGAACTTGCCTAAACACACACACATACACACATACACACATACACACACACACACACACACACACATATCTATGCTCTCTGCAGTACATGCCGATATAGCCTATATATCCAACCGACAACTGTTTTTCCTGACTGATGAGCTGTGTGTGTGAGAGTGTGTGTGTATGCATCTGTGATTGTCCATGCTAAACTGATCAGATTATTGAAAAGGATTTGGCAGCCTTATCAGTGGTGCAAATGTATTAATCAATCATACAGAGAATCTCCAGCAGTGCATACAAATGAGATCAAACCAATTCATTCCAAGGGAACAGCTGATTATTACAACTATCAATTGATATTATGAATTAGCAAGTTTAATCTAACTCTGATAGGTAGTTTAATATTTTTCAAAATGTCAAAACAGAGGATAACATTTTAAAACAACCAAAAAGCATGGAGAGTGAACTGACATTGAATAAATGAATGGCAATTTGAAGCTGGTTGCAAGTCATAAACATCAACAACATAACCCAGATTTTTACCTCAATTATAGTGACATACTTTTACCAACACACATTCAATCATGAAAACAAAATGAACTTTAGAAAGCTTAGATGAAACAGTGAAAACTGCCCACCAAAAGATCTGACACTGAGATCTGAAGCCAGGCTATCATCTGAGTCCAACACTGCTGCATATTTATGCCAATTAGCTCTGCTTTTGGAATCATTTTCTGTTCAACATGGAGGGGAAATTCCTGCTTCAGCCAGATGACCTGGTACTGCTATCATCCCCAAGGGCAACAAAAACCTGTTTATGCTAGAGCAGTTATGTCTGAATTGGACCCTGGCAGTAAACTTTAAATAGGCTTGTACAATGTAACTGTAACATGATAGCCAATGCAACTGCAGAAAAATTGCTTTAAGATGGCTTTACAGAGCAAAACTGACCAATTAAAATCTGCTCTCTGAGAGGTCATCTGGCTCATTGAGCTTTATGGAAACTGAATTACAATGTCTATTACTACTCATTCTACAAAAATATTTCACACAATCTGGGAAGCATGCACATTTCTTCAGAGTCATTATAATACAGTGTATTATATAATGTATATGTACAGTATGAAATGCATTCAGTATAGAATAGCAAGATGCATTTTAAATCATTGATTACCCAATGTTAATATGTCCTGTTATTAAACTGAGGGGTCCCCAAAAGCTAAGCTAGATATTCGGCAAGATCACAACCTTGAGCAAATTCCATGATCACATCCTGGCTGTACAGGAAGGCAGACAATGGTGAAATCTGGCTATTGTGATCTGAAAAAGGCTGTGAAATACTTATACTTCATTATAAAATTCAAACGACATATAATCAAGATGCAAATGCATATTCAATCACACATACCAATATAAATTCCTAAAGCTTCTGTCATAGGAGTAGTGGTGTGCAATACTGTCATTCAAATGTGTACATTCCTGCTACTGCCTGAGGGACAGTAAATACAATAAACACCTTATTTCCTTATTTCCTCTATTTCATGACTTTTTGTCACCATTATAGCATCCCCCACCCGTCCCCAAACATCACCTTAGTGTTTATTACCATGGACCTTCTACAGTGAGAAGACCGGTGAAAAGAGAAAGACATAAAAATGTCTGCACCCGGATGAAAGGGGGTGGGAGAGTGCAGATGGTAAAAGGAATGTATTGTCATGCATTATTGTTATTGTCATACTTGTAGTTTATATTCATGTTTCTCTTGTTCACCTGTTCATTGAAATTCACACATGTTTGACAGTTCTCATTATTGCTTTGGCAGTAGCTTGGCTGCTCGTGCCAATAAAGCAAACTGGAATTGAGAGAAAGGGAGAGGGGGTTTACAGCAGTTTCATAAACTTGGCGATCGCAGTCCAACCACTGAAACAGGATGACTCAGCCAAGAATGATATGCAATTTCTCTGGGAGGGATACACCAAAATGAGATGTACATGAATATATCATGTAAACAGAGCAATTCTTGATTTTGCTGGCGGAAGATCATTCAGGCCCATTCTCTAACAGATAAACCCAATCACAATCTAGCGGGGCCTGAGGGACATTCCAATGGGACTTTTGCAATTCCATATTTTTATTACAGCAGTAATTTCCTCCACAATATTGGTATTTGGGCTGCGGTAATGCTATGAAACCCCTCCCCCCTCCCCTCTCCCTGTGAGTTTGTTCGTGTGTGCGTGTTTGCATGCGTATGTTTGAGTGAGTGTGTGTCACTTTTCATGCGACTCCGAGAGGTTCAGAGCTCCAGTCTGATAGATCAGTAATGTGTATTGAATGGTGTCTGAATAAGACGGGAAACTGCGTGTTGAGACAGAGAGGAGAGTGCTGTCACGCAACTCTAATTCCCTTTGCATCGATCCCCCTGCTAATCAGAGCAGCCTCCCTCTCTGATTAACTCACATCTGAGACTTCCACAGAGACTGCAACACACACACAAACACAGGCAAAGATGATAAAATACCTAAACAAACAAACAAACAAACAGACTGTCAAGTATATACACACAAGCTGCAAGTGTTTCTCACACAGGCACACACACAAACACGCATAAGCATTCAAACACTCATGTGCGCATACACACACTCTCAAGCACAAAAACATACTGCTGGGGCATTGGGCTGATTGCTCTGTGATGAATGGCAATTACAGTGTTCTTGTGTTTATTACCTTTTAATGGGAAGGTTAATGGGCTTCAGGGGTCTGTATTAGAGAACAGTATCAGAGCTGCAGTTTGATTATCTGTATTAGAGTCCAGTATACAGCAACTATAGGCTGAACCATATTATAAAACAGCATACGGCAGATCTGATCTCTGTTAGAAAACTTAAAATACTGCAGAGGGATGATATGTATCGGAAAACCGTACAGAGATACCACTCTTAGAGAATCATGTTATACGTATGGGACTACTTTCTTCAAAGTACAGTGCTTGGCTAAGGTAGACTGATCAGTATATATACACAAAAATAGACAAAATAATGGAAGACCCAAGTAAATAAGGACTCAAGTAACTTAACAGCAATTAAAAAGGAGTCTATATGTGTGTTTCAAATTCAAATGTGAATACTACCAGACAATATGACATTTCAAAATCAACACTTTGTTATGTGGGTTTATAAAGAAGCATGAGAGATTGAAGTGATTTTTAAAGAAGTCAAAGAGCAATTGTTAAACATGGTGAAGGATGTGTTGTAGTATAGGCAGCCAACTCAGGAGAGTCATTGAACCCGATTACCCAGATTACTCTCACCCTGTTGTTTTATGAATTCCAAGAACCAATTGAGGAAATGATATTTACACAATAGGGCAACCTAGTTACCTAGAATTGCCCTCCATTTCATTGGCTTTGATTCTACTTATGTGTAGTAATTTTATACTATATATGTACATGCAAAAATATATACTCAAAAATACATACACATGCATTGTCAAATCAGACTGACACTTAAGGGAGGGTGGTCGAAGTTCATTTGGATGTTGGACCACAGCTGGCAAAGATCTCAGCCCTGGATCTTCAGCTTATATGTGCACACATACAAATGTTTGCTTTAGGCATCATCTGTGATCCAGTATTTCAGTCTGCTCTGGGCAGCTCACTTCAGTCCTTATGTATAAGCAGACCTCTTCTGAGATCACACATCAGTTTGGAGGTGAAGTGTGGAGCCCAAAACATTCTCTGCATGGAATTTTGCTAAAGCTGTCCTTAAGGTTCTCAGGAACCTGACCAATAGCAGTCTCAGGTCTGAGCAGGAAACCAGAGCAGTGAATGCTCCCTGGTGAACCCACTGGGCAAAGTAGAGCAGCTACTCAGTCAATCAACCTGCTGCTCAGCCAATGAAAACTGGCTTGGTGAAGGTGGAGCTGGAGGCAGGATTTCCCACCCACCTATATATGTCATCACGCCTCTATCCACCTTTGACAAATTGAGACTGTAACATTCTGATTGGTGTGACACTGCTTCCCCAGACTTACAAACCATCTCTTGCAGGTGGGTCAATTAAAAGGCCCAAATCTAATGTTCCAAAATATAGTGTTGTGTGTATGAATATACATAATTTTGGCATCCATCTTCTACAAACAAAGGTACTTCAAATAATATAATCATTCATTGTGGGTCTATGGGAGCTCATGCATTATAAATATATGTGAAATTGTGTGTGAGACAGTAAATGTGCATTATTATTACCAGAAAGGTTATGAGAGTTAAAGTTAACATAAGTATATTACGCTTGTAAATATTAGTAAGTTAAAGGGAATGTCTAAATTTTAGTTTGAGTGGGAATATTACCAAGATTAACTATTAACAAGAATATTATTATGAGTGTTAATATTATATACCTGTAAGCATGACCCTCTCCTTGACAGTATAGCTCTGTTCTTCCCTCGTGCCAAGGGTGTGTGTGTGTGCGCGCATGTGTGTGTGTGTGGCTCAGTGGGTGAAGGGGTGTTCGTTAGTATAATGAACGAGGTGTCAGGGCAGCTGCAACCCAGCTGTCAGGAGGAATGATTTCTACCCCATCCCACCCCACCCACCACACGCTGCCTTATTGATTATGATGAGGCCTTCATCCTTTCAGGTTATTAAAATATTGATCAGAGACAATAGCCTCAGAGCAGCCAGAACGGAGCCCCAATGCCAGCATACAGACACCCCAGTACTGACATACAGATAGGACCAGTGTACAGACAGAGGACAGACATACACACCCATAGAGAGCATCTTAGAATACAGAAATGCACAGTAAAGAAGGCAGGTGCCTTAGCATTTACAGTTACCTGTATGATGACTGACAGAAGATACACATATGCACACCCAGATACACAATATACAGGAGCATGTTTTGAAAGCATGTTGGAAATAAAAAATGGGACAGTAGTGGGGTACAGGGTGCTGAGGGTGGGAAGGAGGAGTGTGGAAGACTGAGAAAGAATACTGGGAACCAACCATAGTGGTGATAATGCCAGTGTTTTACATGCAATGGTTTGACATTAACCATTCACACAAGAAACTGATCACCCTGCACAGTTGTTCACAACACCCAGGGAATCGTGCAATCAGTCAGCCATGACATCACTGCAGTCACAAAGAAACCATTAGTTATCAGGAGCTGATAGTTGTTATTATAAGATACTGTAACCACAGCGGATGGCACTGATGTTTTATTCATCCTGCTCTGCAGTGTTGTGTTTAATATGCCGCAATGTTTTCTACAATTAATTGCAAGCCACAATCAGATACTTTCTAATGTACAGTGAAGCACAACACAATATGAAAGAGGCCACATGTATGAACAGTATCTACATCAAGGGTTAGAACAGTGGACACAACTCACTTGGCTATTTCCACATAATGCAGTCATGTTGTCCCTTCCATCCATATCAACAAACCTTGGTCATGACAGTGATCCCTACATCCTTGAACAGTAGAAACAGAAATGATCAAACTTATTGTGATGCCAGTTTTTGCACATTCATACCAATTTTTATCATGGTAATAGTAGTACTATGCTTGAGCATAGTGCTACTTTAGCATGGTATAGCAGTAGCTTTGTATGAAAGGAGTTTTGGAGTGTAAAAGGTTATTACCTGATACTGCCTGATGCCTGACCAAATTTCTGTTTGGGTTCTATACTGGCCATTTAATTATCATGGCCTTAACTGGCTGGAGAAATCTCAACCTTTTCTAAATATGTTTAGTACTCTGATGTAAAATAGCAGCCAGGCATGGAATTCCCCAGATTATGAAAATGCGCTGTTAGTTATGGAGGTTAATAGCCCCCTCACTATCATGCACTTGAGCACTTTGAGATCTGTGAATGGCACAGTATAATTCAGGTAGCCCCTGCTGTGGCTGTTCTGTTCGGGTTTCCCAGGTGCAGAGCACAAGCAGGCTTTCAGTGTGGGCACAGTACATGCACCATTCCTCCCTCAGGCTGTGTTCAGACTCTGGTTTTGGAAATCACAGCTGATTCATTCACACATTTGTCTGTTTCCTGCTTCCTGAGCAAGGCAAATCAGAAAAATAACCCCAAAAGCCATCCCCCCTAGAGTATGACCTCAATTACAGAGGCAGGGAGATTAGGGGCCCGAATTAATACCATGCTTAATCTTTACACCCTGCTCTCTCCCTCCTCTGCACCCTATCTCCTCTCCTTCCTCTCCTCTCCCTCTATCGCCCTCCAAGTAAGTGTGAATGTGTCGATTGGATGTCAGTTACATTCAGTAAACAACCAAAAGATAGCCTGGACATCTACTGCTCTCTCTCTCTCTCTCTCTCTCTCTATGTCCATCTTTTCCCTATCATTTGCACTCTTTCCCTCTCATCACCCATCAGAAAATTTCCCTCACTTCAACTCTTTACTTTTCCCTGGTGACATTCCTCAGCTCAATCTTTCAATCTGAAAGCAGAATGCAATCAGATTAACCAGGCACCAAACTCACACACATACATACAAGCCTGCACAAACACTTTAAAACACACCAAAATGCAGACTAACCAACACAAGGACTCCACCACACTAAAAAACTTCCCTCACCCATGCATACACACGCCAATACACAAACAACACCACACACTCTTTCCCTTGCACACACACAAAAAAAACACACAAAGCACACAAACAGGCTTGTGTCCCTGGAGCAGGTGCAGTGAGGGACAGAGAACAGATATTAAAAACATGACACCAATCTTCAGGACGTATACATGCATTTGTGTATCTCCCACATTCCATCACTCTGTCCCCCTCTCTCTCTGCTGCTGTAACATCACACAGTAAAACAACAACAGATGACAATGAATAAAGAAGAGTGGTATCAGAGCTGAAGGTGAAACAGTGAAATACTGAGGCACACATTTCATTGCAGGGCACCCGGGAATTGAAAGATAGAGTAGAGTATATCTGGAAAAGCAGAAGGAAAAAAGAAGACAGACAGGATGAATGAAAATAAAAATGTGTATAAATGAGACATAATAGACTCCAAGTTATTTGAGCACTATTGATTTCAGACTTTTCTGTATTTATTTGTAATTTTTACTCGATGGTTTGTGTTTACTGCACTGTATTATTAGGAATATTATGGAATGACATCTGTTATATGCTGTTTTCATTCAGATTTGTTTAAATTTGGACTATAAGACTTCACACAGGGTTGTGTGAAGATGCAGGTACTGTACTCAGCACAAAGCCCACAGTACTACTTCCTTGTGTCAGATGCTGGTCAGAAGCAGCAACTCTCTTTCTGTCTCTGTCTGACACTCTCACTGTCCACATCTTCAGTTTTCTCCTCTCACTGACTCATTTTCTTGTCTCCCTCTCTTCCTCTCACTCATTCATTGCATTAATTCAGTCTGGCCCTGTTTCAGTCTGTCAAATCTCCATGGACAGGAATGCAATGTAGCCCCACTGAGAGATGCAAACACACACCCTCAGAATCATAGAGACATCCACACATATACATGCACATCGTACATGAAAGCACATGTCCAGAAAAACTTTCCCACACACAGGCACAAGAACCATCCTCTTAAGTGTGTGTCTATGATGGATGCAGATTATGAGAATTTCTACAGCATTTCTCTAAAAAGGTACCCCACTTGTTTCATCAGTCTGAGGGGTAGATTGCATGTGTAGTCATGATCTTCCCTTAAAGAAATTACACAGTTACTGTAATATCATTTTACATCCTAGCAGTCAGTACTGAAGTATTTGGTGGTTGGCAGCATACACATCAGAGGACAGCATAAATTTATCTACACTCTTATGAATTGTGGTTGACATCTTAGTGGTGAGATGGGCATGTTAATACCATAGGCTCACTTTTTAACAGAACTCATATTACAACTTTTCATTCTGTGCTGTACATCTCTGCCCAGCTTCATAGATGTACTTTGCTAATAAATAGCAATCAGTTACTGATTTCTGACAATTATGATCTTGTGTGGGCAGAACTCCAACAATCTGAAAAATCAAAGATCTTAGCAACCCCTCCAGGTAGAAAACTTGGATCTGACCGAAGCTGGGAACTGTTCAGTGGTGAACACAAAGCAAAGAGACAAAAGATAGTTGGCAGATATAATTATAAATTATATCTGCAAAATATAGTTGTGTTTTGGGGTATAAGATTTGATTGTAGGAAGCTATTAGGATTTCTCAGTTTCACTGCTGATAACATCAAAGCTGTCTGTGTCTGTGGACCCAGTGACTGAAATGGGAGGAAGAACTTGACGTGGCAGAATTATTCCCTCTACATGGTGGGAGTCTTACAGTGCCAACACTGGGAGAAATCTGCCAACCAACACGTCATGACTGCATTTGCAGGAGGAATGTACTTATGGAAAATTTTGTCCAAACACAGTGGTAATAGACTAGATCACTGTAATTATATTTTGTTATGAATATTAAAGTGGACCAACTCAAATTGTTTATTAAGTTACTAGTGTAATCACTTTTCAGGCTTATACCTATTCAGTTATTCACTCTGAAAACAGGTTGGATGATTTAGCATGCTAAGCATTAAATATGACATATGATATGAATTAAGACAGCAGAAAAACCTGCATATCCAAGTCAAAACCTTTCCTTCTTGCCTTCCTTCTCCTTTCAGAAGGAAGGCAAGAATAATGTAATTAGAAATATAAATTTTAAAAACAAAAGAGTTTTGGTGGCAATGGTGCAGAAAACTCCAAAATATTTCCATATTACTGAAGCACAAGGTTATTATCATCCTCTGATGCAAGTTATGCCATTTGGGAATATGAAAGTAAAAAACAGCGGTACGTGTGCATGTAGGAAACAATGACTGCCCCAGTCTATCAACCCCACCTTCAAAAATATGAAGGCACTAATCAGGTTTCAAACAACCAAGGCAAAATTTCACAAAAAAGGAATTTCACAAAAAAGGAAAAAAAAGCACAAACATCACTTATACTTTTATATGAAAGTGCAAAACATCTGTTTGATGACAGTACTGTGGCCTCTGTCTCACTCTCTCTTCATTTCTCCCTCAGTCTCCCCCCCGGTGTAATAATGGATAGGGGTGTTTGTCATTTTGTCCCTCGGGGCCTGCTGTTCACAGGGAGTGTGTCTTGTGTTCTGACAAAAAGTGTCACCAAATGCCTGCCCCATACTGTTCCCCTGGAGCACAATAAAAAAAAACTGAGAGGGAGAGGAAGGGTGGTGAAATGGGGGGGTGGGGGGATGGAAAGAGATGCTCTTAGTAGAATTGTTATTTTAGATTAATGTGTGGAATAAATAAACTGTCCTCATCCTTCTCTCTGTCTAGCGATGAGCGGTATCAATCTACACCCAGGCTAATGAAATAACCTCACTTATCATATTTCTCTGCGGTTCACCCACCAATCTGATTATAGCAAACCCAAATATTGTTACTTACAGAGATATAATACACAGATACATGGACAAGAGGGAGAGAGAGAACGGGGGAGCTGCAAGAGGAAATCAGTGTTGTTGGACTGGACCTAAAGATGCGAGGCAGACCTCCCTAAGGGTCAGAAATTATGGGACACCAGGAGCATGGTGCTGGCCAGGTGCCTCCCTGAAGAGCTGGGGGCGGTGCTGGTGACCAAAGGGAGCTGCATCTGAGTGGAGATCCATTAACTGAGTAAAACTGGGTCTGACCCCTGGTCATGAAGTGTGTGTGTGTGTGTGTGTGTGTGTGAGGATGACAGAGAAGAGAGAGGAGGAGCTCCTTATTTTTTACAAGCATGGTAGAGAAAAAAGATCAGAAAGGACAACGGGTTGATTTTTGAGGTACAGGACATTACCATGATACTCCAAAGCAGCCACAGAGGGACACATTGTCTGTCTGCATTCAACAGGGTAAAGACACTGAAAGAGGTAAAAACCAGTGGTGGAGATCACTGTGTGGTTATCAGTAACAGTCACCTGCAGAATTGTAAGTTAACTAACACACTGTTTTTCTGAACCCATTGGAATGGGGCGGGGGGTGGAGTGCATTGGCTCCGTCGGTGCCGGGTCATTAAGAGGGATCCATCACTGTTAGTCTCCTGCATTAATGCGTTCCCCTGTGTTAATGACACAGCTAATGGCGCTGAGCTGATCCACTGCAGGTGATGAAGTCATTGCCATCCTGCACTCTCTCTCCTGCAGAAGGCCAGTCACTGTGCATCAACCCCCATCCCTGCCCCTGCATCCCCCCGCACTCCCATCCCCAACACTACCCCCAAATCCCCCACACTCCCATCCTCAATATTACTTTCAAATCCCCCACACTACCATCCCCATCCCTGCCCCCAAATCCCCCACACTCCCATCCCCATCCCTGCCCCCAAATCCCCCACACTCCCATCTCCATTCCTGCCCCCAAATCCCCCACACTCCCATTCCCAACACTGCCCCCAAATCCGCCACACTCCCATCCCCAACACTGCCCCCAAATCCCCCACACTCCCATTCCCAACACTGCCCCCAAATCCGCCACACTCCCATCCCCAACACTGCCCCCAAATCCCCCACACTCCCATTCCCAACACTGCCCCCAAATCCGCCACACTCCCATCCCCAACACTGCCCCCAAATCCCCCACACTCCCATCCCCATCCCTGCCCCCAAATCCCCCACACTCCCATCTCCATTCCTGCCCCCAAATCCCCACACTCCCATCCCCAACACTGCCCCCAAATCCCCACACTCCCATCCCCATTCCTGCCCCCAAATCCCCCACACTCCCATCCCCAACACTGCCCCCAAATCCCCCACACTCCCATCCCCAACACTGCCCCATATCCCCAACACTCCCATCTCCATCCCTGCCCCAAATCCCCACACTCCCATCCCCAACACTGCCCCCAAATCCCCCACACTCCCATCCCCAACACTGCCCCCAAATCCCCCACACTCCCATCTCCATCCCTGCCCCCAAATCCCCCACACATCTCCATCCCTGCCCCCAAATCCCTCCCATCACCATCCCTGCCCCCAAATCCCCCACACTCCCATCTCCATCCTTGCCCCCAAATCCCCACACTCCCATCCCCAACACTGCCCCCAAATCCCCCACACTCCCATCCCCATCCCTGCCCCCAAATCCCCCACACTCCCATCCCAACACTGCCCCCAAATCCCCCACACTCCCATCCCCATCCCTGCCCCCAAATCCCCCCCCACACTCCCATCCCCATCCCTGCCCCCAAATCCCCCACACTCCCATCCCCAACACTGCCCCCAAATCCCCCACACTCCCATCCCCATCCCTGCCCCCAAATCCCCCTTACCCCATCCCCGGCCCCTGACCCCCTGCACCCTATCCCATATCCAATGCAGTCCCATCCACCCTGAGAAGAAACGACTGCACCGCGTTTCAGAATGCCACTGAAATTAAAGAATGAATGCATGTGTCTTACTCTATGACAGACATAACTGCAGTGACAATATTCTTGTGTGTATGTGTGAGATAGTGTGTGAGTGTGACAGAGAGAGCCTGCAGGTGTGTGTTACCTCCATAGCAGCTCTAGTTAAGTAAAGCAGGAGGATTGTAGACACTGCCCATCTGAACGGAGCACAGACACAGGCTCAGAGCTGGGGGATGATATTTATCCAGCTAAACTAATCAGACACTAAAACAGTGAGCGCTTTTCATTACGACTGTACAGAGCTTGCAAAAAAAATCATTATTTTTTGGCTGGTGCTGTGGAATTAATATGATTTCGGTCGATGTTTACTGTCAATGTCACTCTAATCTGAGGCCAGATTGTAATTGGCTCCATTGTGGTTCCCTTATTAAAATCCCAGTAAAACAATAGTTTGTGCACTGCAGAGTCTCAGTCTTTACCATGCGCCATTAGTCAGCGCTTCTGAGATGGCTTTCAGTGCTGTTTAAAATGTGTGATATTACCTCCCCCTTTCTCTCTCTTGCTCCACTCTGTGAAATACAGACACTGCTGTCTTCTTTCTTTCAATTGCCTTCATTTCTTTCTATTCGGCTGGGAGATGAAATGTCATGAAAAACAGAGCTGTTTTTGAGTGTTAGCAGCGTTTAATGTTTATTTCATTGTCTCGAGGGAAAATTAAATTTGAGAAGGAAAAAAGGACAAACCCCAGTGGTGTGTGGTGGAGATTTAATCAGGTCAAGTGTGTGTGTGTGTCTGTGTCTGTGTCCGTGTCCGTGTCGTGTGTGTGTGTGTGTGTGTGTGCCTGCACGTGTGTTTTTATTTGTATGTATGAGTGCATGTGTGTGTGCTTGTGAGTGCATGTGTACTGCCCAACTGTATAATGAAGTCAATGAGAGGCTGAGACATACAGTTAGGAATTCAATTACTGCAGTCTGGTCCCCCTCACTCTTGCCAATGCACAAACTGTGTACATATACATACAATCCACACAAAATTATATACATGCATGCACATTTTCTAAATACCGTTTAAGTCATAAAACAGATGAAAAGAGATATATGCATGCATGCATATTACACTGGACACACACATGCTCACCATTTACACAAACACACACACTTCACTTCATATGTACCCTGAAATGCATACTGTCCAGATGAATTCTGCATTTATGTTTATATGCGCACATGACATGTGTATGTGTGTGTGTGGGGGTGGGGGTGGGGGCCTAGGAGGCCTAACAGGATATGAGAGTTTAACAGTGAGCAGAGAAGGATAGTGAAAGAAATAATATCTGAAATAAAATAAGAACTCTAATAACCTCTAGAATCAATACCCCAAGTTGCCAAGAGGAGGAAAAATGAGATTTCCATTGAAAACTAATCTGGAGCCTTTTTTTATTATTATTATTTATATAGGCCTTTAACTTCATTACAGTGGGGCTGTTCTAAAATGAATGTGACGATCGATTGCTGGAATATCCGCGGGACGCACATTTCTCCTGACGGCTCCACCTGCCTGCTCGCCCTCTCCCTGCTGCTGACACTGCTAACACCCCTGCACTGAACCGAGCAGAGGAGCACTCCCATCTTCACACAGCCCCGCACTTGCCCCATGCGGTCTATCTGAAGTAGGTCTTACATTACAGAAGGACCAAGGATGTTATTGAGTGAACACATTCTGTGTTTTAGTCATGGGCTCTTGGTGTTTTAAGTGCATTACATTTTAGACATGTTTGGCACAGATTTTCCTCTCCCCCAACTGCTCTGTGCAAGCTCCTATGCATATATGAAGTGTGAATGCATACCAGTGTTTTCATATTTGTCAGATGACTATAAGTCCAGGCATGAAGTTCTGTTCTGTGTGTTTTCTGAAAACAATATGAATGGAGACAGAATAAGAGAAAGAGAAAAAAAGGGGGATAATCAGCAAGTGAACCTGGGGCTCTACATATAGTTATCGTATTATCACTTCCGTTAGCCATAT
Organism: Albula goreensis; assembly: GCA_022829145.1. NCBI lineage: Eukaryota > Metazoa > Chordata > Actinopteri > Albuliformes > Albulidae > Albula > Albula goreensis. Next base: position 20,009,100 of record CM040746.1, on the reverse strand, counting down.
AGCCATTTTTGTTTTCAAAGTATGTATTATTTTGTTTTTATTACTCCAATAAAAGCGTTTCTATTTGAGTGTCACCGACAAGAAAAGATATGACAAAGACATTGAAAGAGAGAGAGTATATAAGGATGGCTCACCAGAGTTAAGAGGGTGGATTAGCTCCCACAAGCCTCTGGCTTTATCTCTCCCACTGAGATAACCTGGCTCTTGCTTTTCTCCATCTTCCGTCTATCCACCCTGCGTCCATCTCTAATCCCTCACATCTCAGACACACAGATATAGAAACATTTTTATACAATGGATGACACAGCTGTGCTTTTCCACACTCGTAGTCAGTGGCAGCAGTGGGCCCAAAGCCTCGGGTCACATAAACCCAGTGACCTGTCATCTCAGTAAAGGAGGGAGGAAAGCAGTGAAACCAGTCGAAGGGTCAGGGAGACAGACTCACAGACACACAGATGGTTAGAATGATAGAATGAGGTTCAGAAAGGCTTTAAGTCCAACAAAAGGACAGACAGGAGAGGATACAGATGGTCAGATAGTCAAGCAATAAGAGAAATGGGTTTACAGAGCCAGCTGGGCAGGTAAGCAGATAAACAACCAGACAGACAGATCAAAATGACAGCGTTCATTCAGCTACTCCAGCATCTCTGAGGTTCTCTATCAGGAGACTGACTAAAGCGCATTCATCATGAATGCAACTAATTCATAATACGAATTTAATCATTTAGAAGCCCAAATTCTGAATCTTTTTCAAGAGGAATCGATCCAGTGATTAAATATTCCACTCCAATGTCTGTCATAAAGACAATGTTATGTTCACTGGGGATTATGGTTGAGTGAACCAGTGTTCTAGAGTGAGCCAGTGGCTTGCGCACCAGTAGCTACTCACAAATTTCCTTGTCCTGCATCCTGCAACATGTCTGACTGTAATGCTATTTCAAGAAAAAGCATTTCTGTGAATTGTCCAAAAAATGGTATGGTGTTGATCACAATTATGCTTTCACTGGCATTTGAAGGCATTTTTTCATTTTATTGAACTGGCATTTAAAATAGAAACTACATGGCAGTAAATACATTCTTATTAAATGAACCTCTTTTTTTCTTATGTCTCAAAGCCTCTCAAAGTCCATATCAAAGGCTCTATTGTTTCTCAATTTCACTATTCACCCTCATTGCTCCTGTAAGGTGGGAATTTTGTTTATTCTGTTAAAAGGACAATAAAGAATGTTGTACTTTCTTGTGTGCATGCAGTGCTTGGTCTTGTGGTTCTCACCCTCCTGTAATGTATAGATATTTATGGTATTTCCCTTTCTTAAATATCATGCCCAGTGTCTTAAGACAACCAGTTGGTTGACCCTTAGCATCTGGTTTGTTTTCAGTCCTTTTTCCATCTGTGAATGTGGTTATCTACTCAGACTGGCTATAGGGATAGGGTATTGTTTGAGAAACATTTGTTTTATGAGGGACAAAGGATCTGATACACGCTGCAGTCCCTGTATGAGAAAAGAACTGTTCAGGAAGTCTTGCACTTGTCTGCTAGGTATCCATACTATTTCCTTGTGTCTGTCTACAGTATTTTTTAAATCAATGTTTAATTGCTCTGTCTTGTTTATTGCAATGAAATTGCTAACAGATTTACTAATTTTGAACAATCTTCATTAAAGACAGCCAATGGAATGTCACACTTCTGTACTACCCATTTAGAATTCTTACACTCCATACTGCATGCATGTACTTACACTGTTACAGGGATATGTGAACCTCTAAGTTCTCCACCCTAACCATGGCTAAACAAACAGCCACATCCGCTTTACTGCTGAATCTCTCACAGACAAACTACTGGAGATATGAATGTTAATCAAGTTATTAAGGAACACTTAAAGCAATCAAGAGACAATTACGCGTACATTAAGCACATAATGTGTGGGGTTTAATTGACTTTTTCAACTGGTAGCTGTACTACAGTGGTACTACAGATATCTGCATCAGATTTTATGCGGAAGTATGTGTGCTTGTGTGTGTGAATGGGGGCATCTTTGTGCATGTGGGACTCTCCATTCATGTGTCAGTATTCGTGTGTATGTGAATGTGTGTGTGCGTGAGTGTGTGTGAGCATCCTCCTGAACAGGAGAAATGGATGTTAATGAATGGACAGCTGGCTCTGATATATCACCATCAGTTTAACAGTGTCTGCTCCACCCTGAGTGACAGCTCCTTCCCTCTCTCCCGCAGACAGGCAGTCATCTATCACCCAGGGATAGAGAGGAGGGAGGGGGAAGAGGAAGGGTATGAGGGAGAGTGAGAAGAAAAGACTGAGATGAAGACTGGGAATGAAGCATAAGTTGTTTTGAGGCTGGGGGAAAACATTTTTAGTGAACCCTTAACAGAACTAAACTCAGTGAAAAAAGTGAGAGTGCGCAGGCGTAAAAGGTTTCTCAGGTTTCAAAGCCATTTCAACTGGACTGACTGTCCAGGCAAAGACAACCGCTGTCATGGGCCTACATATGTGTCAGTGTGGGGGAGAGATATGACAGAGTGTGAGAGAGGAAAAAGACATTTTTCTTTCATGTGCTTTTGTGTAGGAACCTTTCTGTGTACATCTATGTACATATAGATGTATGGAAATAAGAATGAGTATATGAGTGTGGTCATGGCACTGTGGTAGTCTGGTAGCATCCTGTGAGGGTCAGAGATAAAGACTAGCAAAGTAGACAGTTGGAGGGGGAGCTGAAGATGACAAGGAGTAATAAAAAAGAATGATGGCCCAGGAGAGAAAGAAAGAGGCATTTTTATTAATTATTTACATGGATAAAGGAGCAGACGGTCAGATTTACAGCATGTCAGCTGGTCTGGATATCGACCCCCTCATCGAACTGATTATCTGCAAAGATAGGAGTTTCTTAAAAGAAAAAGAGAGCTGAGAAAGAAGAGTAAATGATATACGAGTTAGTGTGCATCACAGCTCTCTCTCTCTACAAACTACAGTCCAGAACAGAACAGAGCACTGATCCAAGGAGAGATAGACCCAATGGGGTTCACAAGTCTTGTTGACAGATGAACTGCTGTTATTTTAAAGTAATGTTGCTTAATGCATTTGGAGTGCTTTGGCAACAGATATCAGCACACATTTTATTGTACCAATAAAGTCCATTCGATATGAACTCAATTTGACTGGAGAGAGAGAGCAAGAGAGATTGGAGGAACAGAAAATTCAATGACTGACTGAAGGAGGATTAAAGAACTTAAATGGTTAAAAAAATGCATGAGCAAAAGTGGAAAAGAGCCCCAGGCCACACCCTTTCCTAAACAGAATCCATCCTATGTTCTCTGTGGGAGTGAAGATGGGAGATGGGTAGCAAGGGAGAGAGAGAGAGAGAGAGAGAGAGAGAGAGAGAGAGAGAGAGAGAGAGAGAAAGAACAGAGGGCTGTTTTCAGGAGGAAAGAAACAAACAGCCCAGAGGGAAGGAGAGGAGGAGTGAGAGAGAGAGAGAGCAGCAGGGGGATATGGACAGGGAAAGAGAGTGAGAGTTCTGATGCACTGTGTCACACTTTCTACAGCGTACACGTCTGTTAGTCATGCCACTGACTCACCTAGGAGTAGGAATGGGAGTTGGGGAAAGAGAGCGGGAGCAAGAGAGATAGGAGCTGACAGATGGAGAGAGAGAGTCAGGGGCCTGACAGGGAGGTGACCCCCCAGAGACAAAAAGAGGGAGCATGAGAGGTGGGGGACGAAGAGGGAAATTGAAAGAGAGCTGCCAAATCACATTGAATTGATTAAACGAGAGATGGGGGAAATGTACATAGAAAAGGAGAGCTATAAAGGTGGAAAGAAATAAAGGGAGATGATATGCAAGAGTAGTTGACAGATTGGGAAAGAGATGAGGGAGGGAAGTGCACAGGGAGAGAGAGAGAGAGCGAGAGAGAGAGAGAGCAGGGGACACATATGGATGAGTGGAGGCTGCAGTAGTCTGTCAGCACACCAGGTGTATTAAATACAGCCGATATCTCTATAAAAGAAAACACACTGTAAATAACTGCGTCAAAACTAGCTCTGGTTGTTAAAGTGCCCATGAGTCCATGCAGTGTTGGCGCTTCAAACTGAGACTCCCTGTCCATACTAATGCACCAGTCAGAGTCACAGTGTGCTGGTTGAGGAGGGAGAGAGAGGGGAGAGGCACAAGGGAAGGAGAGGATGACAGAGACAGTAAAAAAGAGAAATATCAGGTTATGAGAAGAGAAGCAGCACGTACAGGTACTCATTAGGTATTAAGGTGCCATTAGGCAGCAAACTAACCATGAGAAGTAGCTAGAAGGTTAGCACTACTGTGGGGGAGGCCAGTGTTCCATAATTGGACACCGCCACCTCAGGACCCGCCTGTCTGTGCTCTAGCAAAGTAACGAAGTGCCATGCTTGCAGGGGAGCTCGTGCTTACGCAGGTGTGTGGTGGACCGCCCCTCTCAGGACTCTCTGCTCGGCTCTGTTCTTAGGAATGGGAAACTGTGAAAGTTAAGACCTTTGGAGGAGAAATGCAAGACACATTTGCCAGGCTTAGATCCAGTGACACGTCCTCAGACAACCTAGCATAGGGACTGGCACGTTCTGATGAAAACTGCAGAGCATGGTGCAAACAGATGAGGGGTGTGTGTGTGTGTGTGTGTGTGTGTGTGCGTATGTGTGTGCATATGAGGGGGAGGTGATGGGCGTGTGCGTGTGTGTGTGTATGCGTGGGGGAGCTGATGGGTAAGAGAAGGGACTCAGTGCCGCAGTACACGCATCACTGACAGTGGCAGGCAAGCTATCGCAAAGAATTTATGAACAGCTTTAAAATGACACTGTGCAGAATGTACAGCACATGAAAAACGAGCAACAGAAATAATAGAAATCAAAAAAATGCCATTGTGTGTAAACATGTTTGCTTGTAATAAAGTTACACACAAAGAAAAACTTGCCAAGCATCAGGAAATCAAACAACACAGTGGATGACAAAATGTTTAAACCCAAAAAAGAACTAAAATGCTGTTCGCTGATAGGTATCTTCTGTCCTATGTTGACATTCATTTAGGACCAGACGGCAACCAAATCAGCACCCTCCCCTGCTCAAAACTGGAAATTTCACAAGTCATGTGCAGTCATTTACAGGGGATTTTCTTATAATTTATCTACCCAGTAATTTATGGCAGAGCAGTGGGGCATCCATCTGAATACACATACAGCAGGATCTGGAGTTTTCAGGGGTCAGGGTTTGTGATTAAGTTCTGAGAAACCATAATCTTTCCAGCTTCAGCACAAAACTTACAAAAAAAGTTAAAAGTTAAAAGTTTGAAATGGGAGGACGTGGATGGAATTGCATGGCCAAGCAGAACAGCAGGGCCCTGAGGTTTTCGCTTGCTGAAAGTGCTGGGGAATTTTTACAAACACCATAATAACATGTTTTCATAGATTTACACAACATTTTGCCTTGCCCAAAGTAAATTGTTAATGCATACAATAAATAGATAGCCATGACTTACAGGTACAGCTGTGAGGAGAGTGACAGATGCATGTGTGTGTGTGGGGGTGCGCATGTCTCTGTGTGTGGTTTCCTGTGTGACTGTGTGTGCGTGTTAAGCTGTGCTGTTAATGGCGGCTGCCAGGCCCCCATATCCATCCCTCATATCCAGGCTGCAGTACAGACACAGTGCCGGGGGAGGTTAAGTATCTGCATCAGTATCACCTCCTCCAGAGCCCTGGGGCTTTATCTCTTCACTCTAAAGTTAAGCCGCCTGCTGCCTCACTCTTATTTATTTATTTCTGTTTGCACCTGCTACTGAATTTAATTTCTCCCATTTTATCTATTAAAGTTATTTCACTTTACTTATGTGTGTGTGTGTTTGTGTGTGCGTGTTTGAGTGTGTGTGTGGGAGAGAGAGTGAGTGAGGGAAAGAGGATGTTTTATTTGGGATCTGCAGTTTGAGATAACCAAGCTGTTGACCCACTCTCCAAACACACATGCATGCACGTATGCACACACACATTCACCTGATTTGCCACACTGACTGAGATGGAGACACACACACACACACACACACACTAACACAGATATCCGCTGGCAATTAACTACTCAGGAGAACTGTCTTTCTCTCTTTTAGTGATGAACAGGCGAAACTAGAAACAACCAAACACAACTGTGCACAGCTGAAGTCAAACATCCACTGCAAACTTGTCGATGAATTTATCCTGTGAAGGGTGTGTTGCCAGCTTCCATTTCTTTTCACCCTGCAGTCTCCCACTGCAGTGAAGGGGTACACTTCATGTACAGCTGCATCATTGATAATTCTGCCAACTGAAATCATTCCTCCCTTTGGGTGACACTACAGCTGAGTGTGGCGCTGTATGGCTACGGGCCACAGTCTACATTGGCGTAGTTAGTATCCGAGACTGGAGTGTGGGGTACATCCAAAACCTGGAATCTAGTCTATTAAAGGGATGAATCACCCAGCTATGCAGGGAATCTTTAACATTTAATTTCCCATCTTTTTAAAATTTTACCCCTATTCCCCACTCCAACTGAACCATGTTATCACAAACCTTCCCCATAGACACATGAAGAAGTTACTGTACACATTGGCCTTCCCTGCTTTTCATGTTTCACAAGTGACACCAACCATATATTGGCCACTGGGAGGAATGTTTTTAACCTATGCTCAGCTCAGAAACCCAGGTGCCAGGTACCCAATCAGGCAGGTCAATGGAGGGCAATGAGAGTAAGCGAGTTTAGCTCACTTACTCACTGCTCCCATCTTGTAAGACTAAGTCAATCATTTCTATCTCACTTGTGGACCTCCAGCATGTATTAGCATGGCTAGAAATCCACATGTTGGATAATAGTGTGGCCTCCAGTAATAAGATGACTGGGATTTGAACTCCCAGCCGTGGGAAGCGCAGCTGCACCACTAACATGCACCTTTGCTCAGTGCACCCCAAAATGTTTAAACAAAGACAAAGCATTTGGATTTTTTTCCTTAATGAAATGTTTTAGAGCTTTTGAGTTCTTTTTGATGAATTTGTCAATCAGGACTGGACATAACTGCAACTCATGACACTGACTTTGACAGTTGCATGAGCAATTCATCATCAGTGAGATAATGGGCACAATATGGGAGGAAGGGCTTTCATGCCATGGTATAGAATGTCAGTGGAAAATCAATTAAAAAGATACAAAAAGTAAATAATACAACCAGACATAATCAATGCTTTTCTGCCATCATTATATCAAAGTCTGGCCAATTTGTGTGTCTGTGTAATTTTGGCATACATAAACAGGGGTCATTTTTGGCTGATTTTTTTCTGCTGAATTCATTTATTCTATAATGGTCAAGAGTACTTCTATATACCAATCTGGGGGACAGGTCTGAATGTTAGATTATCTTGCTTTCTATGCCAAGAACTCTTACCATACTGTAGGCCTATACTTGCTAATGGCTATGCACATTTTTAGATCAAAGCTAAATATGATCAACCTTACCAAAACTTTTGTCAGATCCCTATCCCAGTCCGTTGATAGTCCACTTGTTATTTGTGGCATTGATGTTCAGACTAATTGTGTTCACCCTTTAAGATGGAATCAAGGTTTTAACGCCTAATGGATTAAAGGCCTTGGGTTGAGCATGGGAGTGCCAGTTCCTGGTCGTCCTGATATCTTGAACTTTCCCTGTTGGGAGCAACGGCCATTGCATTTGTCTGTCAGCCAGGAAAAATGTCACAGTGAATTCTTGTCAAGGTATTATACTCCGTTCTCCTCAAATACAAGAAGGTGGCTTTATTTGCAGTTTAAATTCACTTCAATATTTCCGTCTTATAATGCTGTAGCTACTTTGTGTAAGAATAGGCTCCAGCGCGAGATGCCTAAAGCATGTCAAATACGCATTCACGCGCCACGCTATTATCATATAGATCCAATCGTCCTGCCAGGTGTGACGCTTGCTCGTTTTCTTCCTTCTCTGCCTGTCTAGTTTGATTTCTCCAAAGCTGAAATGAAAAGTCAGTTTTATTCTCACTGCTGCTATCCTATTTAAATTTAAATGAATTCGTAGCATGATCAGTAAACATATTCTGATTATGCTGCATTATTTTCTCCGTTGTCATCATGATCATAATTATTTAAAGAAGCATTATACACGCGGGCAAATAACCCAAGTGCTTTAAATTACCCAACAGACCCTTCCATTAACAGATTAAAAGCTTTACGTCGTTTTCAGTTGCTCTGCACCCGGCTTCCTTTTAAACAGTCAGAGGAAAAGATGGATTCCCACGGGGGAGAGAAAAAGGGGAATCAGAGAGCTTAATCTTTCTACCCGGCGCGCAGTGAGAATATAACTATGGCAGACAGACAGTGGGTGAATCAGCTCCTGTACGGGGGAAAACGTCCCAGGTGTAGAGGCTTCTGTCTGGCAAATTACCATGATAAGTACTTATCAAGCACTTCCGCAGAGTAAGTCAGGGTACACGCGCGCCGCAGCGGTAATGCGGACGCGGGGGTGCCTGAATGCTGAGCACGAGAATAAAATCCACCTGCTCTGCATTCTTGTGCGCGAGGAGCAGATCCACCGCTGTGGGACCGTAACTGATTTGATCCATACACAGCCTTTTGTTTCCCCTCCCCTATGCTTTTGTGAGTCTGTCTCTATGGGCCTGCCTGTTATTTGTTTATTCACTTCGAAATGACTGTGCCTTTGCCATATTCGCCGATCTGAGGCGTATAATATTTGGCCAACTGGAAACACCAGCGCATATTTACTGGTTTGTTTTGAATTCTAAATAGGTGGCAGATCTTACAGTCGGAAGACCTGGCAGTTCCAAGCAGGTGCAGTTATCTTCAGCTGCAGCTATATATTCAGTAGTGGAGGTTAATAGGCCAGAAAAGATAAAGACAAAATCAGTATTTCCCAAAAAAAAAAAAAAAAACTCTCTTCTATAAAAGTACATGCGTTCGTGTACAGCTACCACATATTGAATATATATTAAGATGATGATAATAACCTTTGAGACACTGAGTTTAGAGATCGCCTATCTCTATTTCTGCAATAGTAAATTAGTAGTTATTGAAAGCTACATTACCAAGAAAGTAGTCGGGCAGAAGCCTGTTAGTTGGTAATGGTCTTGAATGTGTGCATCTCAACCTTAAACTTGCAAATTAAAATAAGTATTACACAACAAAAACGGTGTATGTTTTCAGAATTTATTTTGTTTATAATGTGATGCTGTTTGCAATACATTTGTATTCCTTATGCTAAATAATTAATAATAAAGAGTCTAGGAGAGAAATTGCATACATTTAAGAAAGTTTCACTTGAAACTTTTCGAATCGTTTACTTTATCTCTTTATGTCTACAAAGATTGCATTTGAAATTTTATATTATTGCTCTTGGTAAAAAAAAAAAAAAAAAAACAGGTATAAAGGTCTTTAATTCCATATAGAAATTAACAACCATAAAGGTCTGTTCTCTGCCACCATTGTTTGCTGGTCTTCAGTAGCCAGTGGTTGTATATTGAAAATTGGGAATTGGAGGGTCTGCACGATTCCTGAAGCATTCACCACACCAGCCCCCCCCATCCCCCCCCCTAACTGCCCACCCTTGCATGACAAGGGACATTATTAAAAACCTCCACTGCATTGACTCAGTGCAGCTACCAGAACAAGGCTTATATTGAGATTCCATTACATTACATTCCATGAAATTATTCAATTATATTTAGGATTGATATTCAGCCTTATGCTGTTCTTATTCAAACTCCGGAAAATGACCAAAAAGAAAAGTTTCGGACCGTGCAACACGCTGCCAAGTTCTACTAAAAATACTCTCAAGATGAACTGCTTTATGCAAGATATCTATTCCAGTCACACTTCCAGCAAGCAGGGAAAGGCACTTCACCAGGCCTCTCTGTAACCAATGTGGCTGAAGTATTTGTACTAATTAAGAGAGTACACCATATTACTAATTGGTGACAAGATTGAGGAAGAGACTAATAATGAGATATTTGTAGCACGCCTGTTAACCATTCAGCAGCTGAAGCACATGGCGGGATAAAAATGCTGAGAGAAAAGATTTTTGAGAGAAGAGGTATTACTCTTCAGGGGACTCCAGGCTGGGAGACAAGGGACCACTTGTTGTGGGGGCAAGGAGAGGAGGGGGCTTCAGAGTGATTTAAGAAGCTTGTCAGCAAATTAATGAACAAATGGTAACATCTCCCTCTCACATAAAACTCCTTTCACTGAGTCCACCTCAGTTCCCTGCCTTACCTGCACACAGTGTTGTAGTGCCTCTGGGGTATGGTAATTATTTGCACAATTATAGTGGGTGAATTACAGCTGAGCTTTACACCTGCAAAATGCTGCTCAAAAGCTTCCAATGGAGAAGTTAACTCTTTGAGATGAATATTCCTCTTTTATTTTAAGTCACTCTTGATGTCAAGGAGATGTCAGGTTTATGGACACTTTACACGGACACATACTTACGTATGAATACATGTGTATTTCTATGTACTGTATACTACTAGTTCTTATGTGCATCTCTTAACATATCAAATTACATTGACTGTGTCTGTTATTGTACTAGATAGTGCTCCTCTTTTGTTGGATTATGCCACTCCTTTGAAAACTCTGATTTTCAAGGGAACCCTACACTCAAATTATGAGAGGAGTTTTATTCTGAACTTGTTAATGGGAAGTATGATTAGATAACATCTAATGCTCACCATGTTACATCAGTAATAATAAGATAATAAGCAATAAGACAAAGACCAGTTAATACAATGTCACCAGTACCAAAATATTTACTTTTTTAAATGTAATGTACCTCTTTTGCTTTTTAATAATGTTAAACAAAAATGAATAAAACATACATTTAATAATCCCAGAGAGGCAGGATTGATGCTAGATGAAAATTCTGTTAGGCTTGCAGGCTAATGCCTTGTTCCAGTCTTCAGACAGATATGTGTAGACCCGACATTCCCATTGAAGACTTCACCATTCCAATTAAAATACAACAAATAAAACAAATTTGCCCTGTGTTTAAAAGACACAAATAAAATTAAGCATACATATGCAATCAAAAAAGAGACAGGAAGCCCAGATAAGGAAATGTAAGGTTGGTCTTTTCATTTATTGTTTTTTTCCATTTTACACAGTGTTGTTGTTTCTTTTCTGCATTGGATAGAAAACAACACAGAACAAACACCCATAAAAGCAAACTGACACCAAAGGGTGGGGGAGGTCCCACAAGGCGAGGTGGATGAGGGGGTGGTATGTTGCCAAGACAGGCGCGGTGTATGGTTGAGGCAAACAGGCCAGAACGGCACAGGCGGGGAGGTCATGTTGAAGTTTGGGATTTTGGGTGGGGTACTCTAGCAGCCTTAAAAAAGGACTGTGCATTTTGCATAAAAGCATCCACCATCAAGTCTGGGACTGTAGGAATTTAAAATTCCATTTGCGTGTTTATGGAACACTTAAGAGGAAAAGAAAACATTAAATGTTCTCTCTTGGTGTTACCATGACAGTCTGTTTGATCTCAGAATAACTCTTGCTACCAACTGCTCTGTGTGTAAGCCTCCAATATGCTCATATTTTAACTGGTGATAGTCTTTTTTCATGAAGACTTCAGCTGCATGACAGATCACTACCCATGGGCATCTTTAAACCTACAAATGTTACATCAGTCCTTTTCAAAATCACTATCACTGTGACCCCAAATAGATGGATACCACTGTGTTAATGTTTAAGTTGTAGATCCTTGGTTCCCACTGTAAACATGTACAGAGTATAAAATCAGTCAGGTTATTGACAGTGGCACAGGTTCCATACAGACAGCCTGACAGACACACAGACAAGTGGGGGCATGGCAGGAATCTGTACACAATATACATCTGGGAGAGGCAGCTGAAAAAAGGACAAGTTCCTAAAAAACCACAAGTTCTAACCATAGCAATGGTTACAACAACAATAATACAAAGTAATAATGAATCGATTACATTTGTACTTTAATGAGCACGCACAGCATAGAAAAAATATCTTTAAATATGTAATGGAATATACAATGTGTGTAATTTTTACATAAGAACATTGAGTAAAAAGCTATAAGGGCAATAGTTGTGATGGCGCGCTTTAACGCAGGGCGTGCTGCAGAGCTGGCTGACTCGGATGCATATAGACACCAGGCTCTGGGCATTAATGTGCTGGAATAACACAGCGGAACACAGCGGCTCTCTCAGCTCCAGGCATGAAAATGCATCTGAGAGGTCTGACTACAACACTAATGCTGCCCAAAGCCTCATGGGTACTCTCATTCTCTTTCTCTTTCCTAACCCTCTTCTCTCTGACCCGCTGTCTTTCTCTCCCTCTCTCCCACAAAGATTCCAGGGGGTTACTGTAAATGGCCCCTCATCTCTGCTCTACGGCGAGCTGAAGCACAGGGAATAAGGGACAATATTAGCAATGCTAAAAAGAACTAAACCGGAAAGCGGGAGGCAAGGGCAGAGTTGAGTTGAATTTTATAGTTACGCAAAAGAAAAAATAAGTGCAGGATTTAGTCTGTGCAATCTCCACCCTCCTCTCCTCGTCCTGTGTTTATTTAACGCATGGCTTATTTACTTATTTATTTGTTATATTTTAATATAAATCAAGGCAGTCCAGGCGCCCTTCACTCCCCCTCCGCTCCCCCCACCCCCACTGCTGTCACTCACAGCCCTGCTCCCAGCGCTGGGAGGTGTCACCAGACGACAAACGACCACAATAACAATTAAAAAATAACAACAGCAGTCATAAACGTCTGTGTGCAGATTCGACAGGAGCATTAATCTACTGTCCCATCCTGGGCTTTCTTAATTAACCCCTCAATTAGCTCCCCTGAGCGACTCACTGACCTGGATCGCACACACTTGAGAGTGAATCTGCAAGCAAATATTTTCTTTTTTAATGTATGATTTTAAAGCTAGGCGGCTGTCTTTATGGAACAGATTCCCCCTGGAAAACACTTTTGCCTCTGGAGAGAGAGAGGGAGAGAGAGCTTCAGAAGGAGCAACAGAGAGAAAGAGAGAGCAAGAGACAGAAAGAAAAAGATGGGAGAGAGGATTACCACTCCTCCCCAGTATTTCACATAATCACTGGCACCAGAAAGAGGGTGAGAGTCAGAGAGAGAGAAAGACTCACAATGAGCCTCTATCCCCCCCAAGCTGGAGTCAAGCCCCCCCACCTCCATCCCCTCCAGATGGAAGTTAATTTTGCAAGTTCCAAAAGAAAAAGAAACGCACAAGAGGAAAAACATTAGCGTCAGCAAAAGATTTATCAGGCAAGAGGAAAGAAAGGGAGAGACGTGCACGGCTTCGTGGCCTGTTTGTGCCAGAGGGGGCTTTTTCTATGCATCTTTCCCCTCTCTTTCTCCCTTACTCTCTCTCTCTCACACACACCTTCTCTTTCTCCTCAAAAGCTGGAGCAAAAAAAGATAAATGTTGCACACCATGACCTATTATATCTCTGAAACGAAAACAACAATGTCACCTAGGAAAAAAAGGCCACAGACGGCAGTAAATTGGTTCTCCTCTCCCCGCCAGTCCAAACCCGAAGCTGCATGCGCACCTGCCCGCTGAGTTATTAGCTTTTTTTTTCTTTATTACTCATATTGTTTTTGTTTTTTATTATTATTAGTTCTTTATTTTATTTTTTGTATTTATGCCCGTGGTTAAACTCTCAGACTCTCTCCGTGTCTCAATTAAGGAGTGCAGCGGATAAAGCAATAAAGCAAAGTGCCGCTTCCCCCAGTCGTATCTGATGTTTAATAGCTGTGGGGTTGGGGGCGTATGCTGAGGAAGGGGAGAATGAGGTGAGCTGGTGAGGAATAACTGAGGAGCAGGCTGCTCCATGCTTTATCGTTTCTCGCTCTCTCTGTCCAATCACCCCTTGCTTCTCCATCTCCCCTGGCACCTCCACCCTGCTCACATAAGTAGTTATTGTTTTATCTACATCTTGATGTAGAAGAGATAAGCTGTGCTGCTGGGCCTGAGTGAGAAGGTGTCAATGATTGATATCTAGGGTAGGGGGAAAGTGTTCTTAAATATAAATAAAAATTTATAAGGAGAATTCCTTCTTAAACATTAAAAATATATTACTGAGTATGTGAAAACTGACAAACTGTCTTTTTAACATATATCATATATCAAAAATCAGATCAAAAATCCTTATATTTTAGATTGTATATTTAGCTATATTTTGACAAATATTTTTTATAATGGACTGGATTTGTGAACAGGAAATGTGATGCTTTTGGTGTACAGCGTACACTAACAGACAAATATTCTCCAAGGGAGGGGTGGAGAAAAGAGAAAGGGAAGCAAAACACTGAAGAGGAAAACAGGAAAAAAAAGAGTGACAGAAGAGAAACAGCAAAGAAGAAATGGGAATTGTTTTTAAGAGTGCTTTCTCTCTCAGACTCATTACAGACAGAGAGCACAATTAAGAGCATTGTCAAAGGGGGACATAAGCACAGGTTATTGACCTTTATCAGTATTGCTATTTATCAATATCGGTTTTGTCCAACAGCTTGTGCTGAGACACAGAAAATTGCATAAAGCCCTAGATGTAGGACAGAGCTGTTTTCAACCAAACTTTTGCCCAGGGCCATCGACTCACCTGGGCCAGACAGTACATGTGTATTTTATCACCCCGCCAGGTCGTACATTAGTCTGATCACTTTTCTTTGCAAGATAGTCAGTGGCGCGTCTGATTATTGGCCATTCTCTGTGGGGCTGACGGCCGCCTTGCAGGCACGGGCAGAGAGGGAGAACTTTAATGCAGGACTATGATGGCATACAAAAACCCTTATGAAAGGGAAAGAGAGAGATAGAGATGAGAGGGTGGGGGGAGAGTTCTTATTTCTTTTATTCTCTGAGTTCTCTTCTTTTCACCCTTTGTGATCGTTGTTCTCTGCCCCTTGCTCTCTCTCTCTCTCTCTCTCTCTCTCTCTGTTTCCCTCTATCAGTGTCACTGTGTTGAGTAAGTGTGTGCATGGGAGGGGTGGATGAAGGGAGAGGGGTGTTTCTACCCCTGGCACCCCCAGCTCAGGGTGGCAGTCAGCAGCAGTGGGGGTAGCAGGGACGTTGCAGGATCAGCGGCCCCACTGAGACCCCCTCGGGCCCCAGAGTCCACATTTGACTCTGTGGCTTTCTCAGAATATGGAGGGATTACATTGAACTGTTCTTCAGCTTCTATCTCCTGCTCTTCCTTCTCTTCACTTTCTTCCACCTGAGAACCAGAGAAAGAGACAAAGGGAAAGGGTTGAGAGAACCATAGTTGGATATGAAAACAGAGAGGAGGAGTTGGGAGGCAAAGAAGATTACTATACAGTGGGGTGGAGGGAAGAATGGAAGGATGGATAGAAAGACAGATGAGAGAAAGAGAGGGAAGGTGAGCAGGAATGAGACGCAGGCGAGGAGTGAGGGAATGAATGGTGTTCAGGATTGTGGGAGAGTGGAGAAAGGGAGAGTTGGAGGGATTAGGGTGGAGAGAGAGAAGGAGAGGGAGAGACAGATGGGCATGAATAAATGAATATTAATGCAGGCTGATTGATGCACTGCCTCCTGCAAACACCTTCGGCTAATCCTCTCTCACACACAGAGAAAGAGAGAGAGAGAGAGAGAGAGAGGGAGAGAGAAAGGAGGGACAGAGCCAGTGAGGGAGAAAAGAGAGGCAGAGAGAGAGAAGGAGAGGAAAAGGGTGGGAATTCTTTGAGGTAGGATGGTAGGTAGGGAGATAGAAAAAGTGAAAGTGAGAGAAAGTATGATTGGCAGAAGTATGGATTATAAGAAAAGGAGAGGATGAAAGAATAGGGAACATCAGCGGTATGGTTGAAAAGCTGAATCCTGTTTTCTGAGGTTATGGAGGAAAGAGCAGCTTTCAATGCTCAGCCATGAGGGTGGGCATCAAGAGGCTCAGTGTAAGTATGACTGTCTAGTGCGCAGTGGCCAGTGTCCAGTGTTCAGGGTAATGTGGCGGTGAGCATGGAGTTCACAGTGCTTAGTATGGGAATGTTGAGAATCCTGTTTTAAGTGTGGTGCATACTCACAGTGTTTATCTCTGGGAGGACATTCACACTGATATCGTCATGCTGGATGCGAGGCGAGGGGCGTGGTGGCGGGGGAGGAGTGCTCTCAACAGGACGCGGCGATGAACTGCCCATGGCACTGATGGCATTCCCTAAACCACATCGACACTCCATAGTTACTACATAGCACCTTTCCCTCAATATTCAACAATGCAACAAAAAATGTGTGTGTATGTGAGTGTCTCAACATGTGTAGTTATCTCACATGTTTTTGTGTGTTTTTCGTGTCTGACTGCTTGTGCAGTTCTCCAGAGGGTCTGCACAGACACTCACGCAGGCAGCTGTTGCTGTTAAACATGTGCAGGATGCGTAGACAGTCCTGCCATTCGTTCCCACTGCCCTCGCAGTCACACCACTGAGACACCTCTGTGCTGCTGTTGCTCACATAGTTGGGGGTCATGATGGTGCCTGAGGGGAGGTCAAGAGATCAAACTTTTGAGACTGTGGACATCCATCCAGCCCTGCTTTTACCCTATTATATTATGATATATCCCTCCATCATTATCAACCCCTTCACCCGTCCTTTCGTCTTTATGCAAATGAAGGTGCCATCTTATCTTACATCCAGCAAAAAGGTGCAGATTAATCCTAGTTTATATGAATATGAGTTGTGAGTCTCTGAGATGTCATGTTTGTCTTTGTCTGTTCTGAGGTAGGGTGGTTTAAGTCCTTCAGATTCACTTATAACTGCGTTACCACTTGATAGATGTCACACCAGGCACCTACATGTCATCAGCAAGAGTGTGTCTTTCCTTGTATCTGCATCAGCTCTTGACATGTCATGTGACCTGTAGGGTGGACTGTAGTCACTGGCTCTCAGATTTACAATGGGCCTTCTAAAAATCCTGGGAACTCATAAGTGAAGAGTTCAAGCACACTGTAAAGAAAGTAGTGTAAAGCAAGCTTTAAGCAAGGAATCATCCTTTGAAAGAATTTGTGGGTATCATTTCCTGCTTATGGCCAGTGGTGAGTCCAGCCTACATATTCAGCTGGGAGAGGGAGAATGTTCTAAACTTACAGAAAATGCTCTGTAAAACATTATGAAATATCATGCCTGATTTCTCCCCAAACAGGTAAAGCTCTGTGCATGTGCTCTCTCACCTATTAGCCCAGCATAGGCCTTCAGACAGACAGCCCCACTCTCTCGCTGACATCCAGAGGGGGACAATGAGGATGGCTGGCAGTTGTGCTGGAAATCAGCCAGCCTTGACCTGCGACACACACACACACACACACACACACACACACAGGCATACACATAAGCAAATACCCACATACATACACAGACACAGACAATTAAATAGGCAAACACCCAAACACAGACAAATACATAAGCCAACACACACACGCACATTAATACAAACACATAGACACACGTGAGCCAGCACACACAGAGACAAATACATGTAAGGAGAGGTAGACACAGACAGGGAGAGAAAATGATTTTTGTTGAAAAACGATCCTTATGCTTCAGCTAACAATTGGCCAGCAGTGAACTGTGTTGTTCCGACAGAGCCGAAATGGATTGTATCATCTGCCATTACTGATATGGTCCAGTACATTCAACAAATAATTGGAGTGAGAGAGAGATGCTTATTAATATTGGATTTTAGTCAACATTAATGTCTGTCAGGATCGTCATGATGAGTTGTGCAGGGCAGTGGATTCAATCAATGTATATAGATGGATGCTGGATATAAGCAATCAGTGTGTCACATCCAACACAAACTCAAGGAAATGTACCTCCTGTCTGCCTCCCAAACTCACTAGATCCACCCAAATATTTGGGAAACAGTACTGAATGTGAGTGGACCTTGAAGGCATAATTTCACTTCCTGTCTTACTGACTGTTGCATGCCTTCATTACAGGAGAACTAATTTTATCCAAAAATGAAATCCCATTACACTTGAGCACCTCAGACGCCCCCCCACCTTCCCTCTCTCTGAGCTCCTGCTCTTGTACCCTAATCTCTACCTCTCTCCTCTATGTCTGTAATAATCTCCGCTCTCCTCTACTCACCTCTCTCTTCTCCTCTCCCCTGTGCTAATGACAGCTGTATTGTGCCTAGTGACACTGATCTCCCTCTTAATCTGCTAAACATCCTTGTAGCATCCTCAAGAAAATATCCCTTTTCAACCATTTCTTTTTAAATCAACCCACACACCCGCAACCAACGTCGCTTCTCTCTCTCTCTGTTTCTCCCTCTATTTTTCTTTTTTCTCTTTCTGGTTTTTTTGGTTTTTCTGTAATCTCTCTCTCTCTCTCTTTCTCACTAGCTTTTAAGAATAAGTAAGATTTTGCCCTTGACTTGAAGATTTGAATTTGAAAGACCGAAGCAGAGAAATGTGAGAGAGTGTAAAAGGGACAAAAGCGGAAGAAAAAGTTGTAGAGACACAGCAGAAGAGGTTACAGAGATACACAAACAGACAGAGAGGCTCATATTGATGAGCAGAATTTCAGTGAGTCCACATCGTCTGCCTTTGTGTGTGTATGAATCATGTCTCCCTCTGTGCTCATATGAAAAATGTCCCCTCTCTGTGTGAGAATGAAATGCATCCCGTGTGTGTATCTGATATGTGCCTCCCTCGGTTTACATTTTAAACATACCCCCCTCACATATGGCATCTGAAATATGTCTTCCTGAATGTATATATGATGTGACCTACTCCTTTGGGAGATTTGTCGAATATATCAACATGTTCCACTCCCTCTTGAGTTCACATGTGAAATGTGTATATGTAAAATGGGTCCCCTTCTGTGTACAGATACACTTTTTCCCCCTTTGTGTGTGCATACATAATGCACGCCCTGCTGACCTGCACAGCTCGTCCCTCATGCAATAGCCATGTAGGCTGAGGCAGTTGGGCTTGCCATCCCTCTCCTGGTAGGAGCAGGAGGGCACAATGGTCTTGCGGCGGCGTTCCCCACACAGCGTGTTGGTGCAGGGACAGAAGAGCACGCCGAAGCTGTACTCCTCTGGCACGCGCTCCAGGAAGCGCCGCAGCGCCCGGTGGCACTTCTGCCGGTTGCAGTGGTCTGACCCGGGGGCCCGCTTGGTGCAGGCAAGGACGTACTCTGAGCGGAGTGAGCCGCACTTCTCATACAGCCCACAGTCCTGTGCCGCCTTCAGGCACTGATTCTGGCCATCCAGAGGGAGAGAGGAGGCTGTGAAGCGGGGAAAATAAAGAATGGGTGAGTGGGGGTGTAGGGGGATGACAGACAGAAAGAGCTTACAGAATAAGCAGTGGAGGAGTAACAGTGGAGAAGCATAACACTGACACTATTATGTTTAATGAAAATATGTACAATGTCTTGCATACAAATGAGACCGAAACCAACTCAAGGACTGAGACCAAACTTTAAGACCGCAAATAAATATCCTTCAGATATGAGTGCAGAAAAAGGCAAAAGACCACTGCTGCCAATGTACTGGAGCTTATGGGTGTAGCAAGTAATTACCTGCCACTATGGAGGCCATCCGTGACATCTCTATGTTTCTCACAAGCTCCAGTTCCAGGTCCTCATAAGGAGACATCTCATACTCATCATACCCTGGCAACGACAGAGAGGGGAGGGAGTGAGATACTCTATATATCGCACAAGCACTTGCAACATTCAGACATATATAGCTATGGCTTAGGCCTTAAACGGCTTGGTAATTCACCTGATCCAATCCCTCTTCACCTGATTTCTACCTTTGTGGTGCTTTCACATTCATTAATTCAATCTGTACAATTGGATGAATAATGAATAATTGTTAATCCTGTAACATTCTGTATGTACAGCAAGGGTCATCATTCCATGCAGCGACTGCATTGTTCAGCCAGTCATGATAGCACTCACCAAAACTAGGTTTTCCTGTCAGCATACTCCAGTGTGTGCTAGTTTAAAAATAAACCTCGAAAAGCCTCTCCCAGCACACATACATAATGCGCCACAGACGCTGCGACCTGATGACGCATCGGTGCAGGCAGCCGCTCCTCAGACGGCGCCCACTCACCCTGCGAGAACCTCACGGTCCAATACACCCTCAGACAGAGCTCTTCCCGGCGTGAGCCACGTTGGCACTTGCAGGCCAGCAGGGGGCGGTACTGCTGCACGGTGCCCTGGGCCTCCAGGCACTCATGTCGCGCCTCGGGCCCCAGGGGGGACACTGCCTCTTCAGCTGCACAGTACTCCAGCACCCGGTAGGAGGCCTCGCACCCAGGCTCTGACATGCACCCCTGCTCTGCATCCAAGCAGTCAGTGACAGGCAGTGACAGAGATGTGGAGGCCTGTAAACTGCCTGGAAGGGGAGATGGAAGAGGAGAAGGGAGCAGTGAAGTGATAGGAAGGTATAGGTGAATAGGGACAAGGAAGGGGGAAGCGGGTAAAAATACATATATCAATGGCTCATGCCATGGAGGATCAAAAGAGCCAATATGACTGAGGCCAAACAGGCCAGTTGACACTAGTGATAATATATCCCTCTCTCATGGCTTCAAGGCATGGCATGCATTGCATTGTACTGTTAAGACCATTGGTGAGGTCAAGGCTAACCTGAGAAAAGCACAGTTCTCAGTATGCTAAGCATTACAATGGGCACCTCGAAATCATCCGGACAAGCTAACACGGACCCACAAAAAACACCTCCCTTATCGGAACCAACTGCTTGTTAAATTGACAATGTGACCGAACAGAGGCGCACAGCAATTACACCCATGCTGGTGCTGAACACACATTCTGCTCAAAGCCACATTCAGGCGCAGCATGGTTACAATCACAAGCACCCCATGTGGCCTGCAACGTTTCTCTTAGACCCACAGAGAGGAAGCAGCATGTACACAAGTACACACACACAAGTGCACCCACAAATGCTTACACACACACACACACACACACACACACACACACACACACACATCCACAAATGCAACACTGACACACAAGGATACAAACACACACACACACACACACACACACACACACATATATACATACGAAAGTAGGCAGACCAGGAGGCATACATCTCAATGAAGCCATTTACCGGACTGCAGCGTCATGCAGAATGTCTCTAATATCTCAAGAGGGTGGAGGACTAATGGAGCGTGGACTCACTCCACAGCAGGGTCTGTGAGTGATTGAACGTTTACACACCCACACACACTGCTTAGAGGAATTAAATCACCACCCACACATTTTACCCAAACCCTCGTCATTTTAGGTATACACGTTATACAGGGTCTCTCAAAGGACTCACCCCGATATACATTTACTTCTCTCCAAACAGCTCATTACAGACCACTAACAATACAAAGAAGCAGGAGATGGAGCAGACTGGGGATTGGGG
Source organism: Albula goreensis (assembly GCA_022829145.1). Lineage (NCBI taxonomy): Eukaryota > Metazoa > Chordata > Actinopteri > Albuliformes > Albulidae > Albula > Albula goreensis. The sequence continues at coordinate 19,987,639 of CM040746.1, read as the reverse complement.
GGATGTAACATGCTGACAAAAGGGGGTGATGGAAAGGATGAAAGGAGTAACAGCAAAGAGTAAAGGAGAGAGATGTCCACAGAAAACCCTCCACTAATTCTCCACCATCATGCCTTCACCCCTCACAATGGCCCATACACCGCAACACTGTCAGCTCAGCTTAACTACACTTTTTTTTTTCTCCAAAACAAAGTATTCCCTTGTTCCTCGCCTTCTTCTCATGTCCAGATTTTTTTTCTATTTTTATCAGTAATCTGATTAGTGTGTTCTGCCAGAAATCGTGTTTAGCTAAACATACAATTCTTTCACACAACATCCATATACAAGACAGACCTTTCCCTTCACAGGAGGTTGCCATAATGCTGTTCATTAGTGTGAAGTGGGTCTTAGGCCAAACTCAAAATATCATATTACTTTTTGGGGCAGACTAAATTACGCAGGACCATCTTACATACTGTCTTTCCCACCCCATAAAACCTCACAGAGAGATACTGTGGCACATTCATTCAGAAGCCTATGACACTACACCATTATTTAAAAAAACAATCTGGCATGCCTAGTGAGCACGATTTAGTCTTGCAATCAGGCCTTCATTTGTAGGTCATGGCACATGAGCACACGATATTCAAAGGCAAGTCACGGTATGTAATTCAGATTTGACTTATAACCACTCCTGGCCATTCCACATTGCAATCAGCATAATCAACTCCATTACCGAACCCTTGGGCTTTCCTTACAATGGAAATCATCTTTGCTTCAATGCAAAATTATCATTTAACATATAAAACTGATCGCAACTTAGACTCTATTTTAAGATTACTGAAAAGAATATTTGGAATTTGTTAATTGATACCTAGTTAAAATAGTTTGGTTGTGCAGTTTAAAGACAGGCAAAATCAATGGGCCATACAGCATTAAATTAAAAATGATGTTATATCAAACCAATCATTCTCCTTGAGATTTTTACATTCTCCACCATCATCAAGGTAGGCTGCACATTTAATGACTAACATAACACACATGAATAATGAATCATATATAAATAAAATAGGATAATGCATTCACTGAACCAATAATTTCACCTTAAGCTATAATTATGACTATAACTTTTAAATACAGTACTGAAATGCATAGGAGTTCTGAGGGCTTTCCTGTAAAAAGCTGACATATTTATTGGTGAATTTCAGTACCATATGTGCACTGAAAGTGATAATCTTATACAGTATGAAATGAAAATCCTGTACCTTTCAACTGATGTTAAAAATCATTTTTAAAATGAAATTATTTTTTCTGTGGCACTACATGCTCAGTCCATTTGGAAATCCCATGGTGCTACTCTTCGAAAACAAAAACTATTTCTAATCCCCAATACATTTCCTAAACCACTGTATATTTCCAGAGAGCAATTTCAACAATACACTTGAACCTGCTGTGAGAGAACACAGGATGGAAACGCTGCTTTATTTTATTTCACTGAAAGTACACAAACACACACACACACACACACACACACACACACACACACACTGGAGGAAACAAACTACACACACATCTCAAACTAATCCTGAAACGCTCTGGCAACAGACAAACATCTAGGCTACACCTGAAGTTCAATTACCACTCCATATCTCCCGACACATTTGGTTGGTGTTATTTCACATTTTTTTTAGACTGACCCAAGCAGTGAATTGATTTCCCAGACTATTGATGAGGACTCCAAAGCTGCTTTCATTTAGGAGATACTGTTTTAATTCACATTCTGGTGATCAGATGAGCCAGCAAACCAAAGAAGTTATAATAATGATAATAATTACATGAGGTGCATATTGGCACAATGATGAACAGCTTGGGTGTCACATCGATATAGGCCCCATTGAGTTTATGTTGGAGAAACATGTAAAGGAAGGAAGGGAATGAGATGTTGAAAGATAGGGAGAGACAGAGAAGGGGAGAAAATGAAGAAAAAAAACAGAATATGACCAGAAGAAATTTATGTCTGTAATATGCGAATCTTAATGCAGACTATTGATTTCTTAATCGCATGGGGATTTATAGAAGTCGTGATGCAGAGCTGACGGTTCCACAGCTTGAAGGCGTAGTGAAGGTTAATGTCATGAAACCAGCCACACACTACAACACGATGGTATATGCAGACACACACACACACACACACACACGTGTGCACAGGCATATAAATATCATACATGCAAACTTATACACATTTTTACGGTCCTGCAATGAGGCTTCCGTAGAATTTGAAGCTCATGGCAATACTCAAGCCAAATACTGAAGTGCAATGGCTGACAGACACAATCCCTGTCCAATAGTACATCAGTTTCCTTAATCTTTCCCTCTAGATCCTCCCGTGACATTGGGTAGCTGAGGACTTTTTTCTAATCCATCCTGTTCATCCTGAACCAGACAGATACTGTTCTCTGATACTGAACAGAGTAACTGGCCTTTACAGCGCATGAATTGGTTGAAGCAGTGGCCTCAGTGAATGGGAGGAGTCATCCAGATGATTTAAACATCAATGAATTGGTGAAGCATCTGAGCAAGGATGACCATCCTGGGCTCTGAAGCAGCACACAGGGACTCAAGTTTGCAATGCCCCCCTCAAGCTGCTGAGGTCTGGCTGGAGGTCAGGGCTGTTACACAACAGCAACCACTGAGCTCTAGCAGGGCAAATGCTGGCATGGAAATAGGTTGGGTCTGAGGAGAAAGGTAAAAAACACACACTGGGATCTTAAATGCCTTTTATAGCAGCTAGGTTTTATTTCCTTCCAAGTGAATTTAAACAGCTATGATTAACGTAATCATTTATTTTTTAAATCACCACAGCCTCCAATTCCTGAACTGCAGGACAGAATTTTGAATGATGACCATCTTGAGCCCATCTCAAATAAAAGCCATTTAGGAAAGAAGGAACTGGGGTGATGGGTGGCAGGGTCATCTCCAGATGCACTTGTAAAAGAAGGGAAGGAGGGGAAAGAGGGCAAAACTTTTATGCAACAAATAAACACCAAATGAATTTATATAAACCGAAGGAGGATAATTTAGTGGGAGACAGTTAAGGGTCAGGCATTTCCATTAAACAAAGTCAATGTATTTAATTAGTTGATAGGGGAAAAAATAAAAGGATGTACTGAAATGAAAAACAAACAAAAGAGAAAACCAGAACCCCCAAGAACATACTGCCAATTGAGAGGCTGGCCCCTAAAACCTGTGAGCACTAAGGACAGCCATATGCTGAAATGTCTGCTCTCTGGCCCCTGTCTAGTTTTTGAATTCACTTGCACTTTGCACTTAATTTTACACCATGCAAATATAAAATTAACAAGACTATCTTTCTAGACAATTTGTCTGATTTTTCATTCAGTGTGCAGAAAGCATTTTTCCCCTTTTCACAAATTTTTGTCTTCACACACCTGATTATAACAATTTGACTGAGTGCAACAATACCCTCTATTTTAGCTGGCCCCTAAAACCTCAAATCTCAAATATGGCCCTTACCAAATAATCCAAGGGAAGACTGGAGTATCAGCAGATATTCCTCAGAAAGTGCAAGCAGGGCAGTATGATTTGGGAGAACTGTGGTTAGGGTATTGCAATATGGCCTTTTGTGTGGTGGGTACTAAAACAGTAATGCAACATTACACTATACCTTTTTATAGACATCACTCTTACCTACTTTACCTGAATTGCTCTGGTAGAGGGCCAGCTGTGTAAATGGCTTACAGAAAATGTACGTATACGATGTAAAATGTAAGTAATGTACTGTAAGTGGCCTGGCATAAGTGCGTCTGGTGAGTTAATGAATAATGTAAGGTCAGGTAATGTACTTTAATCGCTCCGATCATTCAACCGTGGCTCACTACAAACAGTGACGTCTACTATTTCCAAAGAATTCAGAAAATTAGTTGTTGTTCTAATACATTTCATATTTATTATATTTTCACATTATAGGTTATACACTGTATAAGCTTCTACTTTACCCATTTTCTTTTAAACTCTCAACTTAAATATGATATTATTGCATTTCTTATCTTTGCAAATGAGTAAATATGGTAATTGTACAGTGGTTTTATGTTATATTTATATTTTTATTTCACATATATATCCTTCAGAAAATTAATTGTTAAATTGTTTGTCACCAAATGAACACATTTGAATTTTTAAATTAAGGTGAAAAAAAAATTAAGTAAACTAAGTGTAGAAGTAAAGTGCAAGAAGTGAAGCAATAAGTAAAAGCATTGAAGCCAGAGGTACACACAGAGAGAAGAGGAGCTGCTGTCTCCCTCATGATGACCACCACTCTTTCTCTCATGAGTGAGAATAGCCAATGCACTGGAGTGGGTGATAAACACAGGCAGAGTGGCAGTAGGAGTGAAAGTGAGGAAAAGGGACTGTTTTGAACATACGCTCACACAAACAAACACAAGCATACTCTGTGCTGCTTGCCTGCATAAAACACAAACCGTCTTACACACACACATTCAAACACACATCAGTCTCACAGCCTCATTCTCTAATATCCTCTTTCCCATTCTTATTCTCTTACTTGCTCATATCCACATAGACTTGTACACACATCCATGCAAACATATACTGTATATTATACACACACACACACACACACACACACACACACACACACACACACACACACACACACACACACACACACACACACACACACACACACACACACACACCCAGGACAATTCTCCCAGCCAAAGCCTGAGCTCACTGCCATCTGCTCCCGGGAGTGTTTTCCAGACCATGGTTATCAGCAAAATGCACACAAGAGACATGCATGCCCCCATATGTCTTCTATCAATCTCTTCCTCTTTTATATTATCCTTCTGTTCATAGTTTGTTAATCCAAGAATGGTGATAATTGTTTATGTTCATGCTAACATTTGAAATATCTTGATATACAAATGGTAAACTGAATTGTACAATGTGTCCTTCATTCAAGGCACTCCTGAAACACATGAGAACCCAAAAGTCACAACTTTTGAATACCTCTCTGAAAACAATTATAATTTACGGGTAACGCCCAGACGCATATCACCCATTTTTCTCGTTCCATCACAATGTACTGTTTGAACTAGCTGCTTTTAATATCGTTAGGGAATAGGCGAGTGGCGACCTTGTTTACCTGCGCCACACACCTGTTCGCGGGAATTGGAGGAGAACAGAGGGTGGGAGGGGAGGGTGAATTGTCAATATTGTGGTGGAAACGCAGTGAGTGACGCTTTCTTGTCTCCGTCTCTTTACATACGCACACCTGGGCACGCATCTGGCGCACAGACACCCGTGTACGCTGATAAGGCTGTCAGATATAGGATATTAGCATGACAACAATGTCGCGTGATAGCGCTCCCTCTGCAGGCATTCAATGGGAACTACACTGGACGCCGATCCAGGTGCAAAGGGCAGCTGCTGGTGTGTAACGCAACATCTTGCTCAACATTGGGTGGAAAGTGGCAGATTGGAGGTGACTACGAATTTATTGAAATCGACGAACTAATCTAACCAAAGCTAAAACATTTGTCAATTAAAGATTTAATTGGTCATTTTTAAACAGCAATTCACATTTTGTCACAATGAAGTCCGTGTAATTTTGAGTGTGATTATCCCTTTACATGACACTTGTTAGTGAATGTGTTTATATTTAGTGTTGATTTATTTATTTTCAAACTTGCAGCCTTAGGTTGGTATAGGCACAGAATATACCACGAGCCCATAGTAATGAACGTACGATATTAGAGTCAGCATAACTGAATTAGGCCCGTATCTATCTGTAGATTCGCACAGTTCACTGCTCAATATTAATACGTTTGATCTTCTAGTAATTTCTCCTAGCAATAGGTAACGTGGTTTACACTTAGCAGTGACTTTTAATCACAAAAGATAACAGAGCTCTGATGGTCTGGCCGAGGGATTTCAACAGTCTATTTAAAGAAGACTATTTTAAAAACACACCGCCAGCTACAGCTGCAAAAACACATTTAAAAAGTTAAAAATAACTCCTGCCATTTTATAGCACTCTTGTAGTCTAATCACTTGTCTCCTCGGCTATTGGTGCGAGAGTGCAAGAGAGAGGGGAAAGTGATGCGCAGAGTCCCGTTGATATACGACCCGACCCTTGGGGAAACAGTCCACGCACCACCACATCAAATCTGCAATCATTAACACAGCTAATAAATAACCGCCGTCAATCCGGCTGGGCATTACAGCGTGTTAGTCAGGCTCCGTTAACTCACGGAAAAAGTGGGGCTGTAATGAATGTTCTGGAGATCAGCCCTAAAGAAAAAGCTAATCTGCATCAGAAAACATGTTTTATATTTATTATGTTCCTAATAGCAACGCCAAACGATGGATGGAATAAACTGTCATATTCTTTTCCCGTAGAATTTCAGTACTCGGCCACTGAGAACCACATGCATTCGCGGTCTTGGGCTGTTAGATGGTAGGTATTTAAATTGGACTACATTTAAATTAATGATTACTCAATCCATAATTTATTTGGAGGGAAATCAAACAGAAGTATCAGCGTTGAACGAAATGAAGATAATTTCCTTGTTTCTCGCTAAAGATGAATTGTATCCCCAATTGCATGAATCGCATAGCTACCACTATCCCATTAAGTGGTATGTGTTCGCAGAGCACGTTGAAGAGCGTCAAGGTGAATCACACTCCGTGCTGAAATGAAGAAACTGAGAAGTTTGAAGGCTGAAAGATACAATAATGAATTACTGAGTCTAAAGATGCGAGGAAATTGTTATGAAACGTAACATTAAAATGTAAACGAACCGTTTGTTCTGAGATGACATTGTGGCCTATATATTTGGCAGACATAAAGGAGTACAATGATAGTATTTAAGACCTTTAGAAATGATGTCATGGACAGCTAGAGTCATAACTATATCTACAGTCGTAGATCACTGTCGCAGGCACACGCATGACACGCGGAGCAGGTTTAAGTGCTCTAATTTCAGACACAAAGCCCTGTCGTAGCGGGTTACGTCGTCTGATACAGCACCAAAATTGAATCTGCGCCGTTCCCTCGTTAGAGAATTTTTGATTAACAACGCAATATGTTCTTGATATATCTTGTTTTTTTTTTTTTTTTTTTTTTTTTTTTTTCAAAACTATATTTTCAAGTTAGACATTTACAACCAGAATAAACTCAGATTCGGTTGTAATACATTTCATAGTTATTCTTAAATATTTCCAAGCCAAACCATCTGAATTTTATGAAGCACTGTGTCCATGCCATGCACTGGTAACAATTCTGAAGGTTTGGCTGAAGATGTTCCAAAATGCACTATTGTGTGAGTCATTCCATATCCTGTCTTTCTTACTAGCGTTGTGGATTGGTCGTACGAATTTCATAAATCAGAGACCAAGACTATCAGCAACCCATCTAATTCAGAACAAAAAAGGAGAGAGTGCACTGCATAAATTATATTTTTCAGTTTGCAGAAAAACCACTGTATTACAGCCATGCACTTTAACTCAGTAGGAACTTTATCGTCGGAAACGTTTCAGAGCTTAAAAAAGTCAGGTAACAGGAGTTTATCGCAAATATAACTGAATACAGGTGTTTCTCTACCAAAGTATTTCAACGTGATGAGGTTATGAGCTGTGTATGAATGAAATCTCATTCTCATAAATTTTACACACAGTTACTGCAGTACAGTTTCAAATGCTTCTTAACACACGTGAGTTATTTTGATATAAATGTACACATGTTGCGCTTTAAATATTTGTGGGGTTTGGTGCGTATTTAATGTAGTCGTCTATGTTTGAAAGATGAAAACGTTGAAAGTTTATTCTTTGAAACCCCATTTTATGTGCTTTTTTCTTTAATTAAACGTACAGATTAACAGAGACATAGACACAGACACACTTTTGAAAGAATAAATGCCACAAGTATACTGCACTGAAATAATTTGTTTGTTATTAATAAGCAAAACCACAAGCAAGAAAATGTGCAATAATTGTTTAACTGTATATTAAACAAATATTTTAGCACTGAGAAATAGGTTCACCTGCCAACACTTACCACGAAAGAAGATGTTCAGCAGTACACCAAGGAAAAGCATGTTGTCTGCAGTTGGATACCTCGAGACAGCCTGGCACTGAGTGAATTATGCCGGGGGAGTTCTCGACTTCAGATGGTCGCTCTTCCCCGCTCTGCTTTACTGTCCCTCAAACACAGACCCGCTGCCCGCTACATACATCCAGCCACCGCAACACTCTTCCCGAGGCCACTGAGAAGGGGTTGAATACTTGTGGGTGGGAGCTACTGAAGGTGAATCCCACAGTGTACCAGCACAATATCAAGTTTAGTGCTGCACTCCGTTCAATGTGGTAGTTGCTGGCGTACAATTCAGAAAAAAATAAAGAATCCCCAAATCGTCCGAAGATGATGTGCATCACATTGCAACCTTCGTCCCGCTGATTAATATTCATTCACGCAATAAATGCGAGGTTATTCTCCGAAACTTTTGGTCACTGGACACTGGAAACCGTAGCGGAACGAAGCTCGTCTGTCCTGCTCCTATCTCAGTGCAAATAACAGTGATCCTTCCAAGGAACCGCTTCTCGCAGCACGGATCGGTACAAACCTGTCCCCCTCGAAGCTAAAGAGGCAGTCCGGTGGTGTGTCGCTGTGCGATCGAAGGTGACAGACTGCTTATGTTCAAACTGCACGGCGCATTTCACTCGGAGATGCTGTGTAGCGATTGGCTCTGGAAAGAACAGACACGTCAGGGTGAGAAAGAGAAACAGTACTGTAGAGACATGGAACTGTAGACGTACAATTTGGCGGGTGTGTGTTTGTGTGTGTTGGCTGGGGGGAGGGGGCGGGGGGTGCTGTGCATAAATATATAAAAGCAAAGATTAACTGTTTGTGGTGGAGATCATGAGTACTGTGACCTGTTCTAGGCTTGGTTATCTTTTTAAATTTGAACATTTGAGAGATAACATCTGGAACCTACGAAATACTGAAAGAAACATTTATCCCGTGGGTGATATGCATTAATATCTCATTGACAGAAGAGCTTATCTCGTGAGTAAGAGATCCTCGTGGGAACGACTTACAATTTAATATCTAAAGGAAACGAGACATTATTAACATCATATGAAGATATGAAGAAGCCAATACACACCGCACGTCTTCCCTCTCACACCCCACCCCATACCCATCCCCACATCCCCATTGCAATCAAACTGCTTCAAAGGCAGGTTATGAGTTATTCAGGTGTTTCCACAGGACTTCCTCTTAGTGTTACACAGTCTGTTGGCTCTCCAGCTCCCCCTGATCATCTCTGCATCTACATTGCCTCTAAATGTCAACCGAGGCCTTTATATTCTCCACAGTGGCCTATTAAAGCCAATGTCCTCTCGTGTGACATAGCAACCTGCATCGGTTCACAGCACTTCCATCACGAGAAAAAGACAAATATGAGCGACGTCTTTCGGAGACATTCTCTCCTGTCAGGGAATACACTTGAGTTCTTAAAAGTTTGACTCGCAAATGTTCAAAAACCTGTCACAACAACAAAAAGAACAAAGTCGATTAGAGGGAACAAAGCAGATGACGAAAGAATAATAAATTAGCAAAATAAAAAGCTAAATAAGAATCACAGGCCCATCTTGAAGAAAGATGGATTTCAGCACAAGTAAAACCTGAGGTCAGCTGTCATCTGAAAACTCTTTCTTGGTGCAAATTTAAGAGATATTAATGAAACAATCAAAGCCAATCGGCTGGCATTAACTTGAATTAGACTTGGATTTTTAAAAAATCCAGGTTGTTAAAGACACAGACAGACATGAAATCCCAGTGATTTAAAAGGCATTATAAAAAACTCCCATCACTGCACACGCACTGGCAACCTCATCCCCAGCCTATCGGTGCCTCATGAGCTCTGCAACCCACCTGCACCAAGCTGTGTAGTCACTGATCTGTTGGTGGGTGTCTGATCAAGCAGAAGAGCAGCCATTAGGCAATAAGGTGGGGAATACAAAGAGCCTCCCCATGGGGTTTCTGGCCACAGTCAGTATCAGCACAGTGAGGATTGAATTCAGACTGTCTGTGGGGGAAATGTCTGCAATAAGAGTGAATGACTCAGATGGATACACCACCCAGGGGCCCCACAGCAAACATTTTTTAAAGCTCACGCCATACTCTACCAGATTAATTATATACAATGTTGCACACAACAGAGGCTTAGACAATTTTATGGCACGCAGAACAGTTGTCATTGTCATTCCAGTTAATTAGTGAAGTGCAATTGTCAGTAATTCAACTGTTGACCTTCACTCTGCTAGCTATTTCCTTGCATGTCTCCATCTGGTAGGGTTTTAGAGGCCAGATACCCTCGAACTCCACCACTTGCCCCTATCAGGATTTCTGCTTCTCGTTCTTTCACTGCCATTCTCCTCTCTGACTATCTCATCATTTACATCCCCTGGCTCGCTTGCCATTTGTAACTCCCTGATTACCTGTCCTCTGCCTCTTGTTCTTCTCATTTTTACTCCCTCTATTTTTCCTGTCCTCTTCTCCTCCACTCTTTCCCTTCCTCCGCTGCCTGCTATGTGGACCAGCTTTGGTTTATGATCACATCAGCATAGCCTTTTAGCAGCACTTGACTAATTGCTCAATCTGCTGTATTCGCCTCTGTGTGGTCATAAGGGTCACTTTACATGTCTTTACGTGGGAGGTCCCATGATCCTCTGTGCTTCCACTCTAACTCCCTTCCCCCACCCGCTTCACACACACTCTTTCTATCTTTCACCACAATCTTCTGCTCATACACAAAGATCTCTACTGATGTTTCATGAATCTGCTGAGATCTCACGGCACACCATTCACTCAATTGTGTGCAAGAATCATTAGTCATTTGATTTAAAACTTTAAAACCAAGAAGAAGGCAAAAGAGTAATTATCTGAGGACATACATACACTGACGCATACAATATATGTCTTCTTCTTTTTTTCCTACTTCTGTCCTTCTCTTTCTTTTTCTTACTCTCTCACACTCTTTCTCCGGCATGCTTGTTAGTTCCACTTGAAACAGTGCAACACAAATGATATAAACCAGTGAAGCAGTGGCACACCCATCTCCCAGCAGCATCCTGCAGAACAAACAGAGCCATTACTGCAAGTCACTTTCCTAGAAAAAAGCAACATGTTCACCTGCAGAGAAAACTACAAATACACACAGAGACACACACACAGACACACACACACACATACACGCACACATGTAAACATGAATCTAACTTTAAAAAAGCCTCTGGTAACAATCCAGTTTTGCTGTGGTGTTTGGTACCTCACCCATATGAGACCTTATTTCTGTGTAGATAACTTCAAATACTGCCTTACTCAGAATTCAATGAATGGTGATATCTGAGTCATTGAAGGGTAGCTACAAAATGACCTCTGATTGATTAAATTAAATTCTGTTATGTTATATTTATTGTAAATATACACATTACAGTGCACCAAATATATTATTGTTATTACTATTACTACTACTACTACTACTTCTACTTTTGTTATTATTATTTTTAGTAGTAGATGTAGTAGTACTACTAGTAGTATTGCTATTCTTATTATCAAGGACACTCTGGGGTTTGCAATTAGGTAAATAACAGTTTCAGTAAAATACAAAGAGATGCAAACAATACAAGATAATACAGTCAAGCAGAGTGAGATACAGATACATTTCGACTGAGAGCTAAAAACACAAACAACCAGATGGAGTTGCAGCTCTCTGTGATTACTGTATTTTGATGTTTATTGTGAATGCTTTATGTACATCAGACAGGGGTCTTACTGCAGAGATCAGTCCCACTTATTTGGTGCTATTGCAATTGTCTGCTAAAAATATGCAAGTATTTTACTGTCAATATTAATTGAGAATCGCTACTGTAAAAATGTTACAACTTCTCATAGAATGCATAAAATGCACAATTTTTATCTAATCTTTGAGATTTTACAGGAAGTCTTCAACCCCTGCTGTTTTCTTGTGCACCTATTTTGCATTTTTTCTGGGATGTGGTAAATGTGATAATGGAATGCATTCTCTATAAGTTATATCTCTGAATCTTGTTAACTTTTGTTTATTGAAAAACCTATACTTGGTTACATATTCTTTCTCTCTCTCTCTCTCTCTCTCTCTCTCTCTCTCTCTCTCTCTCCTCTCTCCCTCACACGCACACGCACACGCACACGCACACAGAAGGTGAGAGGTGAGATAATAAACAGGATAGAAACAGTGTGGGGAGAAAACGGAGTGCAATCCCTGGGCCAATATTTAGCACCATTCTCAACCAAACACAGCCATATGAATTAGCTACAGTGATGTTGGGGGAAAAAAAGGCATACCACACATTTCATCACCTGCCCGAATGAGGACCGTCTGTTAGTTGATTGCTAGTGTTCACAGAGCTGAGCAAATACGCACATGCACACTTCGTTAATCACTCACAGACGAACACAACCAACACCTGAGTTAACTGTAGTTAAGACACACAGAGTGGGAAGGCACGCAACTTCAAATAATGGAAATATCTGGTAGAAATATTTGTAAATATAAAGGATTTCGAGAGGGGGAAGACAAACAGACATTTTGAAGTAATTAAATTACAATGAAAAGGTTCTACTCATGTATTTTATATTAACGTCAACTCTAATTACCAATGCTTCCACTATGACGTATGTATTAAATTCAGAACTTCAATAAGTGATTTCCTAAACCAACACGGGAGATGTAACAGATTTTGTAAGAGGTCAAATAGTTGTTGACCGAAATTTCATCGTCACACAAGCTGCAAAAACCAATAATTTGTCAAACTAATCAGTATCAAAACAGCATACACAAAACAAACAAAACTGCATCAGTAAAAAAAAGCTGAAAGTCGAAGCTCATAGTGAAGACTCTTTTGGTGCTATTTATAACTTTTCTGTAAGGATGCACGCACAATGCACATATTTAACATCCCAAAGCATTGTTCGGTAAAGTTCAAAATTACTGAGTCTACAGTTGCCACAACATGATACATATCATATATGTTGAATTCTGCTGAATTCCTCTAAAAAATCCGTTTACGTTTTTGTCTTGTTAAAGCAGGTCCATGCTATAAAAAGGCTGAGTCAAACAAAACCAGTTAATTTCAGCAACCCATCATAAATGTGAAAGCCACACGATTTGGGAGACTTTGAATTGACTTTTCAAATTGAATTGAAGTGTTTCCACTCAGGTGTAAATATAATTGATGAACTTTAGGTGGTCAACATCATTACAACTTAAAAGTCAGAAGTTGTTTGTTAAATGTACCGCGTGTCTTGAGTTTATGCAAGAAGAAGAAGAAGATATTCGTTCTGACAGCGAACAGATTGCGGGTCGCTGCGGCGCCCCCGGGTGGGCATGGGGTACGGATGCGCCCCTCCCCGGGCTGGGGTAAGAGAAGGCAGGCACACAGCTGTGCTAGCCCCTGGGGTTCGGAGCTGCTGTCACAGTAATGCTGTCAAGAGGGCCATCAGGGTGCTGTTTATAAACTTTTTAAAAATATAGGAATGACGTTTATAATTACCAGAGATCCCCATAGTAAGTCATCCAAACCATAAAGAGTAAATGAAGAAGCACGGTGGTTATACCAATACTTGTCACTGCATCAGTTTCGATGACACACCTGAATGGTGAGACACAAGTAACATACGAGAATTTATTAGAACGCATTTGCGGTTAATAGAGAGAATTCGCTTTAACAAATAGTGCAGATTTATTACACCAAAGAGCTTACTGACAAACATTAGAGCGCCATGTGGACACTCCTCTATACCTCTTCAGCATGGAGGATAGGCGTAAACTTGTTTGTCATGGTCACCGTGATAATAAAACTCCATACGATCCAGGCGCATCACTCAGCCGCGACTGTCATGGAAAGAGTCAAAATGCCTTAAATAACCAGGTAACATAAGAACAAAACGATACACGCAAAAGGAGCAGCCGACAACAGAACTGTCACCCAGCTGACTATTAGCTAGGTCCACCATCCACGAAAAATTTATTGTGGAGCGGGCGCATTTCCTGTTGCTAATCCCCTTAGAAAACTCTCCTCATCTTTCCATCACAGCAATGCTTTTTTCTGTATGTCATATTGTTAAGCATTCGCGATGCTTTTGTGTATTTGGCTGTTATGAAGGACATTCTCCTCGGAGTCTGCAAAGTATGGTGTGTTGTGTTCTTTTTCGATGCATTTAGGCAATCATATTTACACAGTTGCATTTTTCCTAAAACGCTTGAGATGGTGACTACTTCATAAATATGGCACTTGACCCTTGATCAAGGGGTTGGATGCATCTTCTAATAAATATTTTGCCATTGCACAATTGTCTGTCTTTCCCAGCTATTCCTGACTTTCCCTGGTGGGTCGTTTACACCTGTACTCTGCGTACATAGTGGTGATAGACACAAGCTCCTTCATTTTCTCAACTACCCTCTTAATTGCACTGTGCTTGCTAGTCTTGAGACATTATAATGTGATCCTTGAGTTTGTTTTCCAGAACTTACATTTTGACCTTGTACAAAGACAACTATGGGTGGTTTCCATTCTCCTTGCTTTACACTAAACACCTTCCACATAGGACCATGCTAGACCTTACTGGTAAGATTCTAAAACACAGTGGGCACACTGGCAACATGTGGTTTCTACACTTTTAAATGTAGGGCTTTAAATTTTTACAATCATGCAAAAAAAAAAAATAATATCAGTGATAACGTTACTTAAGGCCTCCAGTTTAATAACAGTCACTTTGTTTATACTAAAAGGATCTATAAAGTTTATCTTCTCTGATTCTGAACACAGCAGTAGTACACAACCAAGGTCATATGTGGTTCTTGGACTTTGGTTATTGTGATACAACAACATTGTTGCTATACTCAGCATAGGATCTTACAGGCAGGAAATGATCTAGTGCCAAATGTCTACCATTTCTCCTTCTGTCCTGATCTCTATCACTCTCTATGTCCCCATTCCCCTACTCTGCTTTTCTTTTTCCTCTCATTTTTCAGGATACTTTGCCCAGGAACACCAGTGCTAGTTGGCAGTGGCCAGTGAACCTGAGTAAAGCCTGCCCCTGCAGGCGATATCAAACCCCATAAAAAATCCATGGCAAAGACGAGCCTCTCACTGCAGCCGCGCCACTTCTGCCCTCTGGAGACATGCCATTCCCACCCTTCCCATCTCCTTATAACACTGCCAGATTCTGCCCTAAGCTGAGCTCTGTGAAATTGGCCAGTTGTTGTACACTGCAGCCATGCTCCCCTGGCAGAGAGAGAGAGACAATGAGAGGGGCTTGATTGTGTCGATTGTTGGGGGGGGTTTGTGTTAGAGAGTGTGCGGGAATGTCATTTCTAAAATAAATTTGAGAACTTGTCTCACCAACAACCTATAAAAAAATAGAATAAATATCACAGGATTACCAAGGAAGCAAATGATCAAAGAATAAGTACAGTGTGATGGTAAAAAGAAAAACAGGGTTTCTCTTTGTGGTGGATCAAAAGCAGAAGGTAACAGATAGTTCTCTATATTCAGGCATACACAGAGCTCCTCTTTAAAAGTCAACAAGATTGTCATTTTGTAGAACAAAGGATCAGTAAATGTATTTACAGCAATAAAAACCATTAAAATCCTTCACTACAGATAACTAAAAACTCGTACAGTGGTTGCTCACTATTCTTTTACTCTGGGGCATGTCAGGGAGCTGCAAAACCTTGCCCTGAAGAGTAAAGGAGATAACAAGAGGGAGGAGACCAGCAGAAAGAGAAAGGGAGAGAGAGAAATAGATGGAGAAAGATACATTGTTAGGGAGTGATAAGAGAGAGAAACAATCAGTCAGAGACTGCTCAGCTTGTCCAGATGTGGCCAGCTGTGCAAGTGGGTGGGTGGAGGGGGTTTCCAGCTGTGAGAAATTCACACCTGCAGTCTGGCCAGGAAAATCAGGGGATATGCAACAGCAACGAAATGGAAGAACCAGAGAAGGGCTGTTCAGTGCAGAGGAGAGCCCCCATTCTGGCGGGTTCAGCCTAGGAAAATTTTTTACTGGTGTTGTTGGACAGATCCCCCCCCAACGAATCCTCGGGTATGACGGAATGACAGTTTGCCTAATTAAATTATTTTTTTGCAGAGGTACAGAGGTTCTTGCAGTGACCAATTACATCTGTCTTGTGGGTCGAAAGTTTTAAAAGTGGGATACAGTACTGAATTTCCAACTTAAAGGACTGGGGAGAGGAGTTAGGAGCAGTCCCTTCTTGTTATGTGTGATTACGCATCCATAACAAGAAACTTGAAACGGTGCGTGGGCTGTTGCCGTGGAAACTGTGGCAGGAAGCTGGCAGATGAAGTCATAGCTTTGAAACCATTTTTTTTTACCTCTTCACTGTTTGTTTGTTTAGAACAATCAGCTAGTTAATTAACAGATAAGCCCTTGACGAGCAACACAACGCAGTGCTTGAAAAAGCTCCAACTGTGGTGCACAACCCCAACCCCCAGTGAAACACACCCACACACACACACACACATACACACACACAAGAATAACTAGTCTCTGCCAGACATCCATTTCATCTTCAGCAGTGGGCTTCCCTCATCTTCCTTCAACCCTCCTATCTTAGAAGCATCCTTACCTTCTTTCCCCTTTCTGCATTACATCTTGCTTTTTTCTTGCCCACACATACGCAAATTTCCTTCAGCTATGACTATTTGCATGATGGCAGCCTTTAGTCTACTGGCTAAGGTAAACGACTGGGACTCCAGAGGTTGGTGGTTCAAGTCCCAGTCCAGCCACGGCAAAAACACCATTGCTGTTGGGCCCTTGAGCAAAGGCCCTTAACCCCACATTGCTCCCAGGGGGAATTGGTTGGATGGATCCTTGGTTAATTGTAAGTCGCTTTGGATAAAAGCGTCAGCTAAACGTTATCAAATGGACAAAAAATGATCTGTGGTGTGTGTGCTTGCTTGTATGAGAATATGGCCATGTGTGTCTCACATGAAGGGCAGTTTGTGTTACTCATACTGCTTCAATCCCATTCAGCCCATCTTGAATAAAACATTTTAAAGTAATATAAAAAGGATATTTTAATGAAAAAATGTATGCATTAATAGAAGTAGCCCTTGAAATGCAGATACCCAATGTATGATGCAAGCATAGGGAAAAAAAATGAACAAAATATCATAAAACATAAAAATTAAATTCAAGAGAAATTTCACTCCCCCTTGCACCCTCCCACATTAGTTCACAGTAAAAGATCTGAATGAATCCATCAAGACACTGAGAAAATAAAATATTCCAAATACTAATAATCATAATCATCTTAAAAGTAATATAAAATAATATCCTGCCCTGCTGCATGTAGGATGTCCAGCTAACAGAGGCCAGGAAAAACTGCCCAACTGCCCAATTTTCACTTTTGTGCTAGAATCACTGTACCACTGCATAATGAAAAATTATTTTTAAAAATACTTTGCTATGACAAATGGATGACGATGGTGCACTAGATCTAAAATGCAAAGAGAGTAAATCTCAACAAATTGACAAAAGGTAATCAAAGAGGAATAAAACAGGTGGGATTGATAATTGCAATCCGCTGTTTGTACACCATGGTTGTCTTGGCAGCAAAGGGCTAACAGAAACCTGTATAACACTTTGTGTTAAAACATAGATCCACTGTAAAAACATAATAAAACACAAACATAACAAAGGCACAAATAGGCAGTTGTTTTGGTCAAGTTTTTGTTTGCATTTCTGACTAATGTCCCAGAAGTGGGAGCTTACTCATCCCCAAGTCACTGTCCCCTCTGATGACCTCGTACAAAAAAAAAAGACATCCATATGTGTGACATCATCCACGAAAGTCATGTTTCAAGTGTCAGTCCATTTAGACAGACTCCGCCCCCGACATATGCACATACACTGTCCAACTGCTTGCTGTTCACTGGTGACAAGCTCAATTTTTTGAGTGGTTGCTGAAGTGAAGACTGTGATTGGCTCAGAGCTTAATGAGGCGGGTGACATGCTCACGTCGGCGGCGCTCCTCAGCAGAGACTCGGCTGTGTGTGCGAAACTGAAGCAGTTCGTCACGGTGATCCTCATGGTGCATTGGGCAGTAAGACTGGGGTTCACAGAGGTGCTGAGAACGAGGGAGAAAGACAGTGAGAGAGAACAGGGAAGAGCATGAGACAGACGGACAAAGACAAAGTGAAATATGATAAAAAAGTGCTGAATAAAAACTTCAAAAAAGCCATTATAAATTTAAATAAACAGTGTTTCTGTCAACCTTAAGCTCATAGACACTCTAAATGACACAGAACTTAAATTTCTACTCAAGCAGCTGATCTGGTACTCTTATCACCCTCTGAATAACTGAGGTTAAAGCAGAAACTGGACCTGCTTTAACAATACTGCCCAACATGGCCCTATAAGTAATATAAAAAAAAGACAAAGATAAATGACTTCAGAATAAATCCAAGCTCTTAGGAAAGTAGATACTGCTTTATTACAGTCATCACTGCCCTAGACCATATGCAGAGGTAAGATAGTCATGGATTTTAAAAAGTGCATCAGGGAGCTTTGGTCTGTATTTCACTGCATTAACAGTAAAGGCCTACAGGACTTTTTATTCTCTGACAAAAGAGATTCATTAAAATCAACACGATGATGAGAATTTGGACTAAAACACTTCAATGTATGCCCAGAGGAAGCAAAACAGTGGGTCAATTCAAGTCAGCAAGACTAAAAGAAATGCAAGAAAAAAGGCTGGCTGAAATTCTGTGTACAGTATTCATTAATCATGTATCCACTTTGATTGAAATTATTTAAAAAAAAAACATATGAAACAAAGGTGAGAATAGCATATAAAATCAAAAGACTCTATGCAGACAACCCTTAGAAAAGGTCCCTTGGGTTTGTCCTGAAACTCTCAAAACTTTAAATACAAACCAACCTCAGGTCAGTTCTGCTTGACAAGAAGCAACACAACTCAACCATTTTATAAAATAAACCAAAATCACCCACGTGAATATGGAAAATAATGTTCAAAATCTCAAAATTAACTGAATTGTTTCTGGGTTCTGAGCACAGAATATGCATTAGCTAATGATTTACACACAGTCAGAGACACAAAGCAGAAACAAACAGAGTAAAGACAGTGTAAATGGCAGCACCCCAGTCAGGATTAATTGGATATGACTGGCTGAATGGGCTTGAAGCAGTAAAAAAACGAATATGGAGGTAAACCTCCTCTGATAATGTGGACAAAATCTGATTCTTGAAATACAGTAGTGTTAAGGGAAGTATCAGCTAGTGGTTCATAATAACTAAAGCAAAAAACAGATCAACAAGTCAGAGTAATAATTTATATACACTTTTTATTAAAATATATTATTACAATACTGTTAGATTATCGTGTTAGGTTATTTATATTTCTAAATATAACTCTTGACTGCACGTCAGGCTGAATTAAATTGAGTAGAAAGGATTGACAGAAAGGGAGTAAGAGAAAGTGATTCTGTCACTGTGAAGGCAAAATACAAGGGTAGAGGAGTGAGGAAAAGAGAGAATTAATTCCCTTGGAATCAGATTGTTATCAGTGATATGAGCAAGGCATTTTCAACCCACTTTCTGCATCTCTACAACTACAGGCAATAGCAGGACTCCACAGCACAACTCTTACCCTGTAGAGGTGGTAGAAGTCTCTGTATCCACCCTTGAGCACGTAGGTCTCAGGGTAGTGAAGGACAGGATACTCATTTACACTGCGATCCTGCCTACGCAGTAGTCTGCACCTGAAGCACAGAACATACACATCAAAAAGGCTTTGACATTGTGTGTCCACTTTTATTTTGTATCAGTGAAGAGATAAAACTATGTGTGCTTGGATGTATGTATGCATGTATATGTTTGTTTTGTGTGTGTTTATGTGTGCATGTGCGTGCATGTGTGTGTGTGAGCATCACATCTCCTCACGTTCTTGGTGCTCTCTCGGATGAGAACTCGCAGTGCAGCACCAACACCAGCCGTTTCTCGGGGCAACGAGCTCGCAGTTTCTGGCTCAGCAGGTAAGCCACTGCCTCGTCTGTATTCGGCAGGTTCAGCGCACCCTGCGTACAAACGCACACAATTCAGCAGGTGTGATGAAGCTAAAGCCCTAAACAGCACTCTTCCACTGTGTGTCCCTCACCTTTATGTGCCCACCCTGGAACTCATAGGGATAGCGGCAGTCCACCACAATGAACGACTCAACAAGGCTACTGAACTCTCCCTTCAGCAAAGCACACATCTGAAACAGAAAAATGGGGAGGGCATGAATGAGAAAGAGAGTTACCCACAGTTGAAATGACTGGAAACAATAAGGACCATTAACAAGCCCAACAAAAGTAAAGAATAACAATAACAGGACAAGCAAAACTTGGAAAATGGAAGGGGCACAAAACATAATTTCAGAGAGGAAAAACATTATGTTTTATCCTCAGTTATGACAAACAAAATCTTTCTAGAGAGTCCAAAAGATGAGGGAAGAGAAGAAAAGTAAGAGACAGACAGGGAGGAATAAGACGATATATAAAAGAAGAGAGGCAAAAAGCAAAAGGAAAAGGGCCGAGAGATTGCTGATAACTGACTCTAAGAGTACTTGGATTTTGGTAAAATAAAATGAAAAAAATATAAAAAGCTACATTCAAAGAAATATACAAAATCAAAAACCTATCACATACCTGATAAAGTACCCCCAACATTGTGTTTTGTTTCTTTCCCATTTATAAGTACAAATCTTGAGGATCAAAAAAAGATCAAGTTTCAGCCTTTAAAACATCCTCAGAAGTAAAAACCACACCTACAATTAGCTGACCACCAGGGTGATAACTGTTAGATGTATGAATAATCAGTTTGCCTTGGCTAACATTTGACAAAAAGGTATTTTCCTGTTTCTTGAAATTCAAGCCACAGGACGAGGGAGAGAGAATGAGAAATGTCACATACTGCTCGCTGATGGCTACCTCAGTTCCGAAGAACTTATTAAAAAAAAACAAGAAAAAAGATTAAAAGATATCCACACACCATACTCAAATATTCATAACCAACTGTCCTGCAAACACAGATCACAGGATGTCCTCTGCATAGCACCTAGCTTCAAAGTTCCACAGATTATTTGTCAGCATAATATGCAAAACTTCAATTCAAACTGATCAGGAAGCATACCTACATTAATTTCCCAAAGACAGCATCACATGGCTTTTGTATAACAGTCAGAAACCAAGAGAGAGACACAAGTCTATGGCAGTCTAAACACAGTAGGATGGATCCTGGAGTGAACCCAGTGCAGAAATTAGCATTCATTTACCTGATGGAAATGTTGCTGCAGAGGCCGTTCCACTGCAGGCTTCCTGACCTTTTTGGCAGTGATGGCTTGTACATCATTCACAATATGTGGATCAGGTTCATTGATCGGTAAAATCTCTGACCACTCTCTGATCCAGTAATCTGTATGTAGATGTATCCCACTCTGGGGCTCTAGTTATAATGCTATTTCTCAGCCTATTGAAACAGCTAAGGCTAATGGGCAGGACGCAATCAAACACACTTAGCTTCTTTTAAATGCATATGCAAAGGATTCTGCACCTTAAACTTGATTGTGCGGAGGAAGACATGTTAGCTGATGAAAACCTGTGCTCACTGACAAACTGATAGAAAAGATTTCCTCTGACTCCTAGGGCAGTAGTGCAAATACCACATTTCCATGCTGTCAGGTCTGTTTGGATTGTGAATACTTAATATTCTTGATTTAACTCTCTAAGCACAGTGTTTAGAAGATATCACAGCTTCAGGAAAGAGATTGTCACGACTTCAAAATGGCCATCTACCTTAGTAAGGATAGAGGACTGTAATACATACATGAATGAATACTTATGTAAATGTTAACATTATTTTCAAAATCTAAATGTATCCACCAAAAATTAAATATGCAACTCCATAAATAAATGTTTTTTTCCCATTGTATTTCTGGCCAATATCTTTGCAATTTAAACAAAATTATACAAAAAAGCACAACAATCTTTTCATTTTTGAAACAAACACACATATAAACATTTTCTGATACAGCTGGTAAGATCAAAAACCCAACTATACATCCAATACAAATATATTGTATTGTATGAATCTAGTATGGTTTAAACACAAAAACTGTTTTATTATTCCCTTGTGTTTTGTATACCTGCGAAAAAGCCATTTTTAATTAAAGAAATGCAGAAGAAAACCCACTGCTCTGTTGACAACTTTCAGCTAAGGCACTAAAGGTAACATTAAAGAGAAATACTTCTTGGGCTTGTTGCTGAGCTAATCAATCCTTCTTCATCAGCACATACAAAATACACAATGCCTTGCCAAGTCTGAAACCATACAGGTATAGGTGCAGTGGGTGAAATATATGACACCCAGGGAAATATAGAAATATATCTGAACTTTATATTAATTCTAAATATGCCCAAAGCATATAGTTGGAACAGAAGAACACAATTGGAGCTGGGTAAATTTGAACAGGAAAAAAAAAACAGCAAAATACTGTAGAGGCAAGTGGCTTAATTTTTTTTACTAAAGTAGTTGCTTCCACAATTTTTACAATTTTCTCACTATACACAAACCTCTCTGTTGTTACTACCCAATAGACTTTATATTTTCACCATCTTCAGGCTGAAGTTAATGTACTAGTAAATGTTTTAATCAGAAGTGAACTGTAGGGCATGAAAGAGGGAATAATATCATCCACAATAAAGATGTTTAACTCTTCATTCAACTTATTATTAGACACAATGCATGAAACACGTCGCCAACATGTGCTTAGACTTTTACTTTATCGTGTGGAGCAAAGCAGCACAGAACAATTAATAAATGCTGAAGATACTGTAACTATTACTGGTAGGGGAAGTGATGAGCTTTTTGGACTACATATTACAATGACGATGGAACACAGCAATCTGCTTGATGCATTTTATAAATACATGCAGTATTCACTTTTTTGTTCATTCAGACCTGTTTTCCACACATACTGCCTTGCCCATGGTTACTGAATTATATACATCTGCAAACTGCATCAAATGACACTTACCTGTATACTACCAGAAGCATACAATGAAAGTAAAGACATGCATTTACAGTTGTACTATTGTATAGTTGTACATGTGGGGAAGTATGACAACATTAGTCAGGTAACTATGGCCTCAAGTTTCAATCTGGGACGGTGGCACTGCTTAGATGTTCATTTTGTAGGGGGTCCAGGCAGGTAAGTGGACACCAAAGCAAGAGAGCCACAAGACTGTTCATCACCAAAAAGAGCCAAGTTTGCAATCTGTTTGAAGTTAGAGAAGTATAGTATTTTGTCACCTGTGCTTTGGCTACACTGTGTCATGCCAACAAAGTAAAGTGAAAAGGGAGCTTAGTGACAGGCACAAGCACAGATGTTATTACATAATTGTCATGGATTTAATCAGTACTCACTGTCTCAGCAGTAATGTATTTTAGGTCCTCGTGTCTCCCTGTCACAGTGGGGAGAGCGTATACCTGTAACAAAGTAACACAGATATTACACACAGGTGACACAGTACTTACCCACGCATTATGCTGCTTACATTCTACATTATGGTATGCACAATCATAATCAGTTCTGATCAATCAAGTTCCCATGGAGTTTTGGTTTACTGCAAGTGGTTCACCTTGCTGAAGTCACCAATAAGCTCTGCACTGACAGCGTCCCCTCCGAAATGCTGCACGACCTCACAAAGAGAGAGCGTCTTCTTCAGGAGACACTGAGGGGACACAAACACAAGATTACAGCACTCACACTGATTAAGCAGCGGACAGATGCATGTACACCTTCTTGCCAGATACTGCCAGAGTCACAGATTATAATGAGTTTGACAAACTTGTCTCTTAATGATAAAGAGTAAAGGATGCCATTTGGGGTTTGAATTCAATTCCCAGAATCATATGCCTAAGCATGGATACCAGATAATAGATTTTAAAATGGCCTTTTATTCATGAAATACTGTACAAAAAATTATCAATCTTCATCAAATGACTGAGGCATTATGTAACAACAGCAACAGATAATCCAACTTGTGGCTTTTACATCAGAGAGACAGGAGTTTTTTTCTATTACAAGCTTTTCTAATTGGCTATAAAATCTCCTCCTGTCATTTTGATGTCTGGATTGCTTTCAGTGATAACCCCTAGCAAAAATAACACTTTTTACTTATGCGTTTCTATAGAAGGTCCAGGTTCAATATGGAGTCCCATTACTACGCTTGCCAAACTATGTATAATGTTTGGACCTATACTGAGCTACAACAACACAGATAGGAGAGAAGTTTATAATGAGCTCACATCACAATAAGGCAACAGTATCAATCTCTGCATGTTCAACTTACAACTCTGTGAATGTCATTCTTCTCCCATTCTTTCTGTCACCTATTCTTTTATCTCTCCTTTTTCAAATTTTACTGCCAACTCATTCACACTCTCTTCCCCTTTCTCACCCTCCTTTGTCTCTTTACTCACACTCTTCTACCCCCTCCTGACTCTTCTTTTCTCTCTCTAGACTCCCTTTGCTCACTCTCTTAGCCCCACCACCCCTTCTTCTTGAGCTATCTTTCCATCCCTATCCCTTGGAGTCCTCTCCCTATACTCTCTCCTCCCTCTCTTACCCTCCTCTTCCTCTCATCAACTGCTCCATGTTCTCCTTTCTCCTGGTTCCCTTCTTCCTCTGCAATGGTGGGAAACGTTCTGTGTCGTTTGATTGGTGGGTCAGCGGTTGGGTTGGGCAGAGCTCGCTTCATTCTTGGCCGTTCCAGTCGCTCTGGCATAGAGGGTGAGCGGAACAGGCGTCGACCCTCCCGCCGGCACACTGACACCTGGTGGAAGGTATTGCCATTATGGTCATGGCTCTCGCCTGCTGTCCTGTACCATTTACACTTCCTTATTACACTGACACTACTTCAATACTGTTAGTATTGTTTCACAGAAAAATATATTCTCCCTGGTTTTCCATAATGTCTATCTGAAAATCTAAGAGAAAAGAATAGCAGAAAAACCTCTAAAATTGATTAGTGTGGGTCACATGATGCATTGTTGCTGGGAGTTCTGGACTCAGAGGAGATGGGGCTGAGTCATTGTACAAACAAGCTACTTTTCTAAAATAGTCTGCAGTGCAAAAATATCTTGTACAAATCATGTCATTTACTATGCCAGAGAATTTGTTAAAATTACAAATGCAAGTATTACATGACACCCTTGCTCAAAAAAAGAATGTGTTAATCAATGGTACCAGATTATACTTGAACATACAATACAGCACACAACCATTATTTCTGTTACTCATGTCTACTGTGGCAAATATTGCACTGGACTGAGAGTGCATGCATCCTCATTCTAAGGTAGATTGCATATTCTTTGTGTGTATTTTGTTTCTATTATGAGCATCTGTGTTAGCAAATACTCACAGAGGTGAGATCCACATCCTGGTTCATGAGAGGATCAGAGAGAAGCTGGGCCATACTAGAGGACATTTGGACAGCAGTAGAGTTCTGACAATGTAATGAGGAACAAAAAACAGTGGAGGATGAGACAGCACTCAGAAATCTGCAGACAGGAAGCAGTAAAACTATGCCCAACAGATCAGCATTGTGAGACGTAGTTAATCAGAAAACCACTTTGCCACAGTAAATCTTTTTACTACTGATATCTTAGTGACCAGTAAAAGCAGTTGGTTCTCTTTGTAGACTCTTTTCAAGGGTCATATAATGTTACCTCCACTTCTAGCTCCTCTAGAACCTCCATGAAGCCATCTGTATCGTCAACCCCTTGGAAGTCTGCTGTTGGGGAGAGGGGCATGGGGGAAATTGGGCTTCCCAGGCTGCTTGATTCACCAGTGCCCCCTGCATGTGGGTCTGGGGGCTGCACCACACACCTTACTTTGGTTTGCTGACTCCCCCATGTGGCCACCTGACCAAAACACAAGGCATACATGAGCCATGAAAATAAATGTGATCTAAAGTCTGATGCCTTCTTAAAGTAAGCAGAGCGTTATCCACTGAAAAAGCATTTATTTTCTCTAACAGTAGGGTCTGCAGCACCATTTAGTGGTCAAGGCAGGAAATACAATCTTTAAAAGTCTGAAAACTATTTCTGGTTCACACGATCAGAACTGAAGATGCCTACAAACCATTCTGATCTGAACACTACTGAATGGTCTACCTTGAATAAATGAGTGAAACAACACTGGACATTTTCAGTCTTTAGAATAATTAAGATACACTGGTTGTTTGCCCCCTGGCATATTAAACCAATTTGATTACTGGATCCAATAGATCTACTGCTAAGTCAATACAGACTGCTCCTGTCTGGATCAAGATACAGTGTCCCACTCTTTACAGGCTCATTTGAGTTTTAAAGGCCATTTCATTTTGATATTTTTGAGATGATATGCCAAATTATTACTGTGTTGATATGCCAATGATTACTACATTGTCGGGCTTAATGTTGTATGTCTGTATACCTATGACCAAAAATATCACCTAATAGATAATAATATATAAAATCAATGTAAAATGGTTGAACAGTCTCGCAGCAAGAAAGTGCACACTAGAATATGTCTGTGCAGATGAATTTATATTTGTCACACTTACATTTTCCTTGTTCGTATAGATGGGGTCCTGATGGCTGTGACTGGCAGAGTTTGGCTTAGGGCTGCTACATAAGAGTCTAGGCTGAATACAGACAGGTAGACAGGATTGAATGTATATGAACTCCTGTGCATGCCCATTGACAGTGATGGCAGTGAATGAGAAAATGTTGTCTCCAATAATACCTTACCAGAAAAGACTTTAAACGCTTCATGCGACTATTTCTGAAAAAGAAAACATTACATAACCAGACCTTGGCCAGATTTCAGATGCATTTGAATAGATCCAACAAAATAAAGATCTCATGGACACAAACCAATCTGAAACTAGGTTATGGTTTTTTAGAATGGAATACAACGCTTTGTTAATGAAGAAAAAACTATATGTTTCAGTATGCTAATTGTAATGATTAAAGTTTTTGGTAATGCAGTTATTCTACAAAAATCTGCCTTGCACCCTGTTTTTGGTATTCAGTCCCAAGGCATGACAGAGGTGCGGACATACACAACTCTTGTAGGTTTGGTCTTAGGAGATGCCTGTCCCTCTTAGTTTTGACTTGCCAGATTTTCTGAATGTATTAGAACTTTAAATGCTCTTGCTAGGTGTCCAGTGATGATCATGTAAAGAAGGCTATACAAGTAAATGTTGCATCGGGAGAGTGTTACCTGGGTGCAGGGGAGTCCTGCTGGGGAGACAGGAGCTGGTCTGCGGAGGGTTTGAGACATACATCACAGGGATCAGAATAAAAGAGGAGGAAGACATCAGACAAAATCAAAATACAACAAACATGCTATACATAGAGCTATATTATTTCACAGAAACATCACATCTTCACTAATACAAACTTATGACTATGGTTTCAAGCAAGCAACAACTCCAAATAATGATTATTAGACAGTACTTCACTGAAAAAGGTGTAGATTATGTCTTGTCAAGATCAATTACAGATTTAATGGAAGCAAATAATCCATTATAATCATGCACCAGTATCACCAATCCATTTGTAAATCTATATAAAATTGTCATAAGTAGTAGGCAAGCAATAGTGATCATTGGCAGTGAGTTGTGAACACAGCAGTGTGGTAACCTGGGCGAGCCGTGTTGCATGGAGATTCTGGTATGACGGCAACATCGGCACTTCCTGTGCTAATGTTAGAAAGGTCCAGGCAACGCCGGGGGGTATCACTGAGTAGGAGAACAGAGAGTGGGGGACATTTAATGGATATTAAATATAAATACACTGTGTGAGGGGAGGTGGATACTACTTACTCACCCAGTCTGGAAGGCACCAAGCCCTGTGAAGCAGTGAGCCAGTTTGGACATGGGAGACAGGAGGGGGTCAGGTGAGTGTGGTCCCTTTGGGGACAAGCCTAAACTTGCAGCCAGGGAGTCAGCCATAGCTAAGGACCGAAAAAGATGTCATGCATGGTAAACATACACTATATTTAAAAATCCATGCTTGTACCCGAGGGAAATATCTTAGCTACCTCACCCTTGTAATCGAGATGAATACGTAATTTGATCTTTACGTGACGCCTTCAAAAGAAGATGGTATGAATCAATGCTTATCAAATAATATAGCGTACACTGAAGACATTAGCATATAATTATGGTAATTACATGAACATTTACCCTATCAAAACCGTACATTCGCCTTAGTTTAAGTATTAAGTACGTAGTTTATTTACGTAACTAATGTCATGAGCATATTATTCCAAGCAGACTTGGTTAATCGATGTTAATCAGCGAGTTTACAAACCATCTCACTGGTTTGATGGTTTACCTGACTTCACACGCGTGAACTACCACCAATCAAGAAATATCTGCATACTACAGTAGCTAACACAGCAGATTCTTCAGCAAAATGTAGCAAGAAGTCATATTGGTAGCGATGATCAGAATTGAACTTTCACGATGCTGACCTTTTCTGCTTGTGAAATGTTAAGTGCCCTAGCTGCATTGACATTCATCAATATATTCTAACCCAGTTTAAGATAAAAAGAAAAAAAAACTTTTCCAGACTCACCATTAGGGAAATGTTGTCCCTCTTCCTGCAAAGTAGCCATTGTGAAGAATAGAGCCAGATTATTTTAAATGTCTCGCCAAAAACTAACCAATCGCACTACTCTGAAGATAAAACGTCACTACTGCCGCTACGTACACAGACACCACCCCTTCGCCGCTCTCCTATTCGTCGCTTTCAAAGTCAGTCATTGATGTTTCCAGTTTCCAGAGACAACGCAGCATGCGTCATAGTAGAAATGTGCATCAATGTTACCATCCATCGTACTTTACGTTTTAATTTAAATGTGACGTCAAAGAAAGCGAGTGCTTCAAGTATATATTATATTATATTATATTATATTATATTATATTATATTATATTATATTATATTATATTATATTATATTATATTATATTATTAGTAAACAAATTCTAAAGCTTGCTTAACATCCCTGAGCCAAAGAGAGATACAAAGTAAATGCAAGGGTACCAATTTCACACAATGGTGCACCGACGATTGGCTGGTTCTTGATTATTGATTTTTGAACAAAGGCCACTGTTCCAACACTGATTTTAATGAATTGAATGGATAATGAAATTGTAGAGTAGTGTAAATACCTTGGCGCCAACACTAACCAAAAAAATGAATTTGCCTGCCAATCATAGCACTCCCTTCGGTAAGCACAGCAAAAGCTGCAACTTGTGAGCAAATGGTAATCTTTTGTGTAATGTATTCCCCCTTTAAGAATACATAATGAAGACAACAGGCCATTAAGCCCAGCTGGGCTTGTCACCTACCTACAATCTACAATGCGCCCAGCACTGCATCAAGCTTAGACTTCATGCGCATTTCAAGAGTGCTGTCTGTACCACGTGACCTGGACAGCTATTCAAGCAATGAAAACTCTTAACGTAAAATAACTTCCTGGTATTAGTTCAGAATTTACTCTTAAAAGATCACTTGTTCTGACAGACCTAAACCTGAATAATAAGGCCTGTATGCTAGTCGCTGGCTGCTAACTGGAGCCCCTGATTGCAGCCATCCAGGAGAAAGAAACACTTCAGCAATTGTCAACGAAGCTGAGGAGAGCCCACTAGCAGCCGGCAGAGCCCCCAGAAGCCACAGACTACACCTGGGAAACCCATTAATAGCCCCCAAGCTGTTGAACTTCAATGACAAAGGAAGCTTGAAGGCATACCTAATGCAGTTCAACTTCATCATGG
This sequence comes from Albula goreensis, assembly GCA_022829145.1. NCBI lineage: Eukaryota > Metazoa > Chordata > Actinopteri > Albuliformes > Albulidae > Albula > Albula goreensis. The sequence continues at coordinate 19,957,657 of CM040746.1, read as the reverse complement.
AAGTATTCAGCTGGGATGACCAGCAGAAAGGTCAATATAGCAGTATCCCTGGAAGGCGAAGCTCTGCAGGCTTGGCCAGCTTGTAGCAGATGTGAAGAAGCTGATGTGCTGAGCCTACCCCAAGCCCTCAGCAGCAGTGAGTGACAGCATAGCCCTAATTTCCTGCAGGTTCATGTTCAATGCATGTATGCAAAGTGATTGATTTCATTTTAAAATCAGCAACAATTCAGACCTAGGAAACTATGTTCAGTTAACTGTATGATCATCTGCTTTGAGGACTGAATCCAGACCTTTGCTTAAGAGCATTTTCCACATAACATTTTAAAATGATTTTTTCTACTCACATTATTTAGACATGTTATTGTTTATATGTAGAACATGTTTATGTTAATGTATGTGTTAATGTTCAGCTTCAACTTCAGAGATCTGAAAAGTGAAGAGATGTTACAAAGTTGTTTGTTATCAAGTAAAGCTGAGTTTCCTTCCTTTGACAGATGATCTGTTAAAGGATTTAAAGGGTGTGAGATGAGGAGGTGATCTCTTTTTGTTTAGGATTTCAGTGTCTATTACTGGTCACTCTGCAAGCAGGCACAGCAAGCAGACTGTAAGATGCTGCATCCAAAAAGAACTGATATTTTTGTGGTGATGTCTTGCCAGAATTGATGACTAGTGGGCAGAACCGGATAATATGCAAGTAATTATTAGCAGTGTTAAGTGTGCAGAATCTGTGAGTCCCATTTGGTGCACCTTATGCTGCATGATATGTATTCTGTGGCTGAGTTTGTATTGAATTAGTTATTACAATTAGTATATTAGCATATTGTGTCTACAAGTTTGTTTTGGAACTGATGTTGAGGTCTTTTTCTGTTTGTTGTTTGAGAGAGCTATAATTGTATAGAATTCATAGAATTTAATGAATGCTTTCTTTGATCCAATTGTTTTAGTTATATTTCCATGAGAGGGGATGGTTGAATGGGGATCTTGGTTGCATTGATTTTTGCTTTGATTGCACTTTTTAAATGAGGGTATTGCAGATATTGTTCTTTTTTGCCAGTGCTGTGCTTCTGGATCAGTTGTTGAAAGCAGAGTAATGTGTTATTTTCAAAAAGGTGGTGCAGATGTGTTATGCTTTTTTTTTCCATTTGGTGCCAGTTATTTGTCTCTTGATTATGAGAAAGTCTGGGTTATCATAGCTAAGAAAGTATATAGAGAAAATATTTCCTTATATCAGTGTGAAATTTACATGTACATGATGCAAGATGAACTGACATTTAAAATGCATAGCGACATGTTATTGTGTTCTATCACATTGAAAGAGACACATTTTCACATATTTTGAACCAATCGTCTTCAAGAATGTTCCCTAAGTGGTACTTCCAGATTTGTTTTAGACCTTTTAGAATAACTTTCAATGATTACGCAAAGACCTTAGGACTTAGATGGATTGTTTTTCCTGTTCTTATTTACACTCACTATCTGTTTTCATTGTGGAACTCTCAATGAGGTGACAAAATTGATTACATTTATAAAGTCACATTTTTGTATTTGTCACTTTGAATACCTGTTATATTGTTAAGGTTTGTTGTGAAACCAGTTTTATCCTTCATTTAACCATTTTACCCTTCTCTAGAACAAAACAGATTAAATGCAGTGTACTTCAGAGGCACACTCTGTTACACTCATTGTACACACAAGCTACACGTTGCAGTACTGAGCTGAAAGGGTGACTAAGCTCCACTCAGGCTGGAAGTAGTATACACAATCTGGTTCATTTTAGTGACATTATATAACGGTGTGCTTCCCTTGATCCTTCCATTGGTTATTTTAATAAACAGCTGAAAACAAAACATTTTCATGACTGCCATTTTTTGGACAAAAAATAAACACAACATGAGAACTTCGGGAAAACAAGCAAATCTTTCCCTATTTTATTTATTTATTTATTTTTTTTGGAGGGAGTGAATCTGAAAGCATACAACAGAAACCATAGTGGCACAGTCAAGTACACCTAGCTAACCACATTTTGTTAGATGTGAATGTATGAAGGTGAATTGCATCATATAATCTTGTTTGATTGATTTGCTTACTCTACTTCAGTTGAGTTCCTATTGTTTACATGATTTGACTTGTGTAAAATTACACCATTGCAAAGGCAAGGGTCAATATATGATGGGTGCGGCTATTCAGAAAGTGGATTAGTTATAGATCATGATTCTCATCATTTAGAAGCATATATTTTGACAATAATAACCCATTTAATCTTTAGACTATCGTATATTTTTCAACAACTTGTATTTCAAGTGCTCTGCCATGTGGTTATACTGTAGTAAAGAGAGTGCTCAATCATAAAATGTCAAATGACTAAGCCCCAGTTTCCTGGACATGGTTAAACATAGTCCCAGCTGAATGTTTCACAAGCCTGGTCCTGGAGTGCCTCTGGGTGTCCTGGTTTTCATTTTAACCAGTCATTCTGTTAAGGTTGCTGAAAATATGCGCTTAATTTGTAAAATTTTCTGCTGAAACATTTTAACACAGTGCAAGTCTGCCTCATTCTTGCCAGTTGTTTTGTTTTTGAACTTTCCACTTTACACAAATGGTTTTAACTATGTGTCTACACCTTCGGCATTAACCACTTTCAGCTACAGGTCTGTCAATTAATCAATACAAAACTAAGCTTCCTTGAAAGAAACAATTTGCCAAGGCACATGACGAAAAAACAAAGCGTGAGTTCTCTAACAACGGACTAATAGCCCTTAAAAGAATACATTTACAGTCGTCCCTCTGTGGAGGACTAGTTTCAGGACCGCAGCGGATACCAAAATCCGCGGATGGTCAAGTCTCTTATATAAAAGGGTGTAGTATTTGCATATAACCTACGCACATCCTGTATACTTTAAATAATCTATAGATTACTTATAATACCAAATACAATGCACATGCTGTGCAAATAGTTGTTATACTGTATCGTTTAGGGAATAATGACAAGAAAAAAATTCTGTAAATGTTCAGACTTTTTTTTCTCCTCTCCAAATATTTTCGATCCATAGTTGGATGAATCCGCGGATGCAAAACCCCCGTATACGGAGGGCCGATTGTATTCATTCTGTGCAATGTTCCTTCTGTTGTTCTGTGATAATTAGGTGGCAAATCATTACTCATTTGAAAGTATAAGTGTCTAATTAAAAACAATTAACAGGGCTTTACAGTTGCAATAAATGGACAGCATAATGCAAAACAAATGTGTAACAGAAAAATGTTAGATGGCATGGCTGATTGATTAATTACAAAGTCACCTATGAGGGTTAAGTGTCACATGTGGGCTGATTACGGAGTCATTGTTCCGGCTGAGCGCTCTAGTTTTTTGCTAGTGCGCTCTGCCTTATACTTTATATGCTTCACTTTAGTATAAGGCAGTGTCCTTGTCCCTCTAGATATAAGCTGCAAAACATTTTCTAAATTCTGAATGGATAACGGATTTATAATGCAATTCAAAAATATTTGCGAGCTCTCTTCGTGGTTTACTCTTCTGCATCCTACGTACTGCTTACGATACAATTTCGGGGTTATGTTCATTGCTGTTATATTGTTGTTTCACCATTTACCTTAATGCTTTGATGGATATTATCGTACTCATTTCTTTGCATTCGAGCAGAAAAAACGTATTAACTTTGCAAGCGAATTCGTCTTCCTTGAATCCGCCTCCGTTGCCATAGACCATCCAATTAGCCTTTAGAAAACCAAGGTCACGGGGTTTCGGAGTTCTTGACTTCAGCTAAAAACAGTATTTTCGCATTAACACTAAAAAGACGACGGTGACTAGGGCAAGATGGAATATCCGCGAAAACAGGTGTGTAAATTGGACAGCGTGTCATACAGCAGTTAATTACAGTATTGTGTCCCATACTCAGTAACAATAATCAGAAATGTTTACAGAAGGAAAAATGGTTTCCAAAGTATTTCCTACTTTTGGCTGTGAAGTTGATGGTTTTGCTATTTTTTGTTGGGGAAAAAAACATGTAAACACAGACATTTATGTTCACCGTGTTACAGTACATTTGCAATATTTTTATATTCGTTTTGTAGTTGCACGTTAAAATATCCGACCAATTCCAGAGTTCGACGTAAATGCTGATGGCAAAAACGGTTTTATTGAGTTAAACTGAGGAAGAGCACTTGAAATTAAGCGCAGGTGTTTATATAATGAAAGTTTATTAGACTAACCTGGAAATACAGAGGTTTTGCTTTTAAGTTATGCCAAATTAATGAGATTTTCCAATACAGAAAGTGCACAGACAACAGACAAGATTCGCCAACTTTTTTAAAATCACTTTTATGCTACGCAAATTTATCTAGTTATGGGTTATTGGACAATACTCTGATATTATGTTCAACTTCGATAGATGAATTAACATCCCACTTGAGTGCAGCGAGTTCTCTGCGATACGCCAATCGCTGTGGCCCACCTTCAAAAAAAAAAAAAAACCTTGGAAATTGGAACAATCCACAAACAAAAATTTATATGCGATGCGAATTGGGGTAGCTTGCAGTTCATCTGCAAAGGATGCATGGAATAGATTGTAAGTACCACCATTGTTTAACCAGGACATACATCGTTATGTCAAAAAATGTTGCATGTCAGTAGACTTGGAAGTAATGTTTTCAATTTTACAAAACTTAAATTATTTCAATAAGGATTTTTTTTTTCTATTTTGCAAAATCATAACACATTGACAAAGCAAATGGATGACGTTTCTCATTGGCTTAAAAATAACTACCCTGACCCTAAATATTACAAAACCAGTATCAATGTGTTTCTCCATGAGAAAGAACATAAAAGAGAATTGTGCAATTAAGATGGAACAAGAGGAGATAAACGATTTTACATTTTTAGTATCATTTTGGATCCCCAGCTTAAGTTTGACAGACATATAAAGAAATTTTTCAAAAATGTTAAAAACAAATCTGAACTGCATTTGGATCATAAGACACTGCATACCTCAACGTAGCTCAGCTATTTATGTATACTATGGTATTTTCACACTTGTCATAATGCCTTACTGTATGCAGCCAGGCCTCCCAGTCAACACTCAAACCAGTTTCATTATTATATAAAGAGGCATTGAAAATAATGGATCAAAAACCAATGAAATTGCATCACTGTAAAATTTTGAAAAAGCACAAATTGCTCAGCTTTGACTGTTTTATTCATTTCTCCTTTGTTACACTGGTTTTTAAACGTGTGAACAACTTAGCTCCAGCTATATTAAGTCAGTTTGTGCATAAACAACAAATTGGCACCGGAAGAACTACTAGAGACTTGATGAATAGAAATTGCAGAGTGGCACAGTGTAAAGCAACCATTGGTCAGTCATCTTTTTCAGTGAAAGGCATACGTTTATGGAATGCTCTACCGGCTGAGCGCAAGCTGTTTAATAAAAATGTAAAACTTTAGTTAAAGCAGAATCAGATTTGCAATCATTATGTGAAACTTTTATCCAACACACAATTATGATGACAAAGATCCTACTTTGCGGGCTTATGTACATGCATGCACGTACACATTTTATCGGATATTTATTGCAATTTTATGTGATCTTGATTTATTTTTTATTTTTCTCATGTAGAGCTGCAGCGAGTAGTTGATTAATCGATTAGTCGATCAAAAAAAATGAATCACCAATTATTTTGATAATCGATTATTCGTTTGTCATTTTGCAAAAATGTGCTGGTTCTGTGTTTACAATAATTTACATGTATTAATTTGGCAGATGCTTTTATCCAAAGTGATGAACAAGGACTGGATGCACAGTCATCAACAAATTGAAAAATCTATCTTTCAATAAAGCTACAGCAAATCTATTAATAAAATCCAAGTCATTACAGCATAGCCAGGAAGAATGATACGTAGCCATGCAAAACATATACAGCTATAAGTTATAATATTAGTGTTATATAATTAACAAACATAACACATGAATATAAATCTAAATACAAATACATTTACATTATAAGGATGCATAATACATGAGTTGTTCATGCATACTGCAAACACATAAATATACAAAAATATAAATAGTTATTAATACACACTATGTGCTCATATGTGAGAATTGGCTGCATTTTGGGGTTTAGACTGTTGGTCAGACAAAAGATTTCATAACGTCACCTTGTGCTCAAGGAAACTGTAATGGAGATTTTTCACAGTTTTCTGATGTTTTATACACCACATAATTGAGAAAATAACTGGCAGATTAATTGATAATGAAAATAGTCGTTTTTTGCAGCCCTATTCTCATGTAAAACTTTTTAAAAAAGTACATTTATTTTAAAAGCCTAAACAGGGACAGGGGTTGCAGATTAGCATCAACTCGAAACCTTGTATGCAGTGCTTCTGTTTCATGTTTTAATTTGTAACAATGTCTAGTTGCATTGTCTCTGATAAATAAACAATTGAATACATTGGCGGGGATATATTGTATATTTGTAAAAGAATGTCCACACTGCAATCTGCAAAAAAAAAAAAGATCTGTTTATTGACCCTAGTGGCAATGAGATCATCGATTCTCAATCAGTTTTTCCTCTGAAGGTCCTTAATCCAGAGAGCCTTGCATCTTTGGAATTCTGGGTGCAGAAAACAGCCATCAAACTTGTTCAAGTCAACGGACAGCGAAAGTATGGTGGCCCACCTCCAGGTCAGTCAACTGGTTTTAACTATGACATGCTGCTGCTAATCTTTTTTATACGATTTCGTACAAGTTGACATTGGTATATGGAGTAGAACCTCAGTCATCTGAACCCCTCAGAACTAGGGGTGCTTTGGAATACTAAAAGGTCCAGATTACTGAACGTGATGTAAAAATACAATTTAAAGAATTTTAACCCTTTATTGACTGAAATCATTGCTTATGTAGTTGTCATACTTGTGTAAGCATACACCTTCAATATACATATGAACCAGGTAACTGCAAGAAGTGAATAATCTTGGATGCAGGGATAAGATTGTGAAGCATATGAGGATCCATTAAATAGGAAGTAGCAGTCGATGAGCAAGCAGCTTCTGATGAATTAAACAACACATTGAAAAATATGTTTTATTGTGGTCTGCAGGTCTAGGTAGACACCATAGTTTTTATGGATAATGCCATGCACAATGCGATCCTCATAAACTTGAAAATTAAGGTTGTAGAGTTTTTAGAACTTTTACTATCAAGGAAATGTGTAATTCATTTTTAGTGTAACATTCACCTTTTTGCACTTTTTAATGTATGTTATGTAATAAGAATATCTAATTAATGCAAACTATTTGATAATATTGACACCAATGCTCTGTCCAAAGGTTCACTTTACCACAAACTAATGCCAGATAGGTAGTGTAGATTTTTCTTTGTCTAGCTAACTAAATTAGCCGTGTACCATAGAACCACACCTTTAAATACTACTGAATTAGAAAAAAGTTGACTAAGTTCATGAGTGTTAGCTAGCTATGATGAGAAGATTTTTTGATATGTTTTCAGATGAAGTTGAAAAGCCACTTCCTACTGTTGATTTTGAATAAAAAACGAACAATAGTTTGTGCAATTTAACTTGACTTAAAAAGACCAACAACATCAAGCGCAATTTGGAGTCGCATTGTACTTCATGCGAGTAGCCTGGTCTGTCACTGTAAGAAAGAAAGGTCAAGGGGAAGGGGCTTACAGGGCTGTTATCAAACTGGCGAGAGAGGGAGAGGAATGAGTGGAATGGCTGACATTAATACAATGCAAAGTACATAAATATAGAGGTAGCATTTTTATTGTCAATTTGAGGAGGACTAATTCTTTTTGATGCTGTGGTAGGCTGCCACACCCAAGTCCATGCATAGAAAACAATGTCATTATACGGGAGGTATATGTAACTTCAGGAGTCCTATGTGTTTCTGTACAAATGAGTTTATCATCTGCATTATGAAATTGATAGGGGTTGTTGCAATGCAATGTTTGTTAAATGATAAGTTTGTTCACCCTCTCTCCTCCCAGACTGGATGGGCCCAGCACCAGGACCTGGTTGCGAGGTTTTCATAAGCCAGATACCAAGAGATGTGTATGAGGACAAGCTGATCCCGCTCTTCCAACGTGCTGGCCCACTCTACGAGTTCCGCCTGATGATGAACTTCAGTGGGCAGAACCGCGGCTTTGCCTATGCTAAGTACGCCAACCCTCAGAGTGCAGCTGCAGCAATCAGCTCCCTGCATCGGTACAAGTTGCAGCAGGGGGTGCAGCTGGCCGTGAGGAGAAGCACAGAGAAGAGACAGCTGAGCCTGGGGGATCTGCCCACTGGTGTGGACCGGGAGTGGCTGCTGCAGATCCTCCGGGGTCTGTCAGAGGGTGTGGAGTCAGTCTCTCTGAAGTTTGAGAAAGGTGGAAAGAAAGTCACTGCCATTGTGCACTATGCTTCCCACTACACTGCCTCAATGGCGAAGAAGGCTTTGTGTGAAGGTAGGTCTGTATGGATATGGAGTATTTACACTATTCATTATACTATGCTATGCTCAGATGAGAGGTTGAAACATTTTGTGTAGAAAGCCATCACATTGTCTTTCATTTCAAGAAATGTCAGACTCATTATGATCTGATTGTAGCTGGCTGCACAAGAGTTAGGTTATGTTTTTTTTTCTTAGTATGTGCCCATATTGCACAGTAGAATCAAGGCATTTATAAAGGTGTATAAGTTGTTTTATATATCGTAATTTCGCCAACACATTAACATTCATTTTGATCCTGAACTCTTTGTCATGAAGATTTTCCAAAGGAGCAAGTGTCCAAATGTTCTTTCCGATTCCTACATTTTGCATAAGTAGTAACATGACTCCTATTCCTTTCACTTATTAGCATTTAAGAAGAAATTTGGAATAACCATCTCAGTGAAGTGGTTCAAGACCAGGCAGGATGAGGAGGATGAGAGGGAAGTATCCCCCAGCCCAAAGAGCTTTCCTAAACTGCCCCCAAAACCATGCTCTCTGCCACCCTGCCGTCCGCTGGACCATGACCAGTTACCCCCTGCTGAGAACCTGCTGACCCTCCTCTCCCCACGCTTCTCCTCGGTCATTGGTTGCTCTGCTTCCTCATCCCAACTGGACACCCTGACACTGCCAGATGCCAGGGCTCTGCTGCTGAGAGTCTGCGAACTCTTCAAAGTGGGACCTCCTCTCTATGACCTGCAGTACCTCCACACCGAGCCCAACGGCTTCCTCTACTTTGCCTACAGAGTGGGCATTCCAGGCCTTCCCTTCCCGTTCACTGGCATGGCTCAGATCCTGCCTGGTACCAGCATCACCATGCTGCGTGAGGAGGTTCAGCAGACCGCTGCAAAGCACGTCCTCAAGTGCCTCACTCAGCCTTGACCGTTCATACAGATTATATTTTTATTGTGTTTAATTTGTTGTCTTTCAGTCTGTGTTATTTTTATAAAGAACAGATTTTTTTATTCTGATTTTGATTTTATGTTGTGAAGATGAAAGTGATGATTGTTCTGAGTTGAAAGGCCAATGTGCTGTAGCGAGCACAAGTAATATAAAAAAAATGCTGATACATGAAGAAAATGGCTTGTCAGTGAAACTGAAAATACCCTTGTCTGGGCTTGTTCTTTTATTTTGGTGTTATCCTCTGCACTTTTGTGGTTTTTCCATGTATTTAGTTTTCATGACACTGGATTGTTTTAAGAATTATGCACTGAGTAGATTAGGAAATGTTTTGCACTGTCTATTACAAAATTGTTGAACAAGAACGATTTGTCTCTTCATTCTAACTCTGCTGCATTTGCTCAACCATCTAATAAGGTGAAGATACTACTAGATACAAAAATACTTTATTGTTGCTTGAATAAGCAATGGTTTAAAGTAGGGTACCCACATTTTTACTTAAGGGACCATTTACAAATTTGAACTGACTTAAAGGGGGGTGGTGTAATCATTCCCTTTAGTCCTAAATGTGTTTAAGCTGACTTTATAATGACTATCTGGCCTATGCTAGGTGTACATAGGGTAGCTGATTTGCTGTGGATTTTTAATTTGAATGGCAAATGGTCATCAAAAATAAAAAGGGTCATACCACACCACACTTCAGCTTTTTCATGGTAACATCAAATGTGGCAAGTCATACCCAGAGTTTCTTTTTTACTTATTGATATATCTGACTCCTTGGGATGTTAGCAAACAACATGTTCTTTTCAGTTGGGTTTAATGCAAGTAGTAGCAGTGGAGCTTCTCAATGTGCTATTGTATCTTTACATTGTTTTAAAGGGACACAGCTTGTTTTTTAACTGTCAGTTTGATTCACAGGCACCTTCACAAACATGTCTGGTTGTAAGATATTAATGGGCGGGTTTAACACAATGAAATGCACAGATTTCACCAACCTTACAGCAGAAGTACAAACCACAAACAAGACGAACAAATATTGAAACATGAGTAGACTACCAAGGGCCTTCATGTAACAAGCCATTTTATTTGTGGGAATCAAGAGGAAAAGCAAGGTTCCGGACGGCAGGTGTGCCACTGCGATATGGCACACTTCAGCTGGAATGAAGAAATCTTGAGTGTGGTTCTTTTCTTACAATGGAAATGCATGATCACATGAGAGCTATACCTCTGCCACTTAAATACAGATCCATGCTCTGGGTTCTGGCCTATACACTGAACAAGCTTGGTTATCTGGGACAGTTAGCTGGAAGTCCTGCTACTACAGGGTTCTCTTCTTGATTTCCTCCACCAGCTCTGCCCTTGACACATCCACCTATGAATCAGAGGAAACCATGCATGAATGACGGTTGCCGTTTGGGAGTATCAGGTTAAATGGACAACTTTTGCGATATGTATTTTTTTTTGATCCAATCAGAGAGCAACAGGATCAGGATCGTGTCTGTACCTCCTCTCGAGTAGCCACGGTCCGCAGCTTGACTACCCCATCCTTGAGCTCCTGTTCTCCAAGAATAGCAACCAGAGGGATCCCTGTGTCCTCACAGTGCTGCAGTTGGCTCAGCAGCTTGGGGTTTTTCTTGTACATCACCTCTGCCTGTTGCATGGGAAAAGAGGATCATTATTTGTGACCTCAATATTCAGATGCAGTGGGACCTTTCTTCAACATGCAATCAATAAGGAATGAGACCAACTCGTAACCGTACATATAAATGTTCTGCAAATGGATGCGAATACAGTGGTTGAACAGTAGTTAGTGGTCAAAGCTTGATAGCCATGTCACAAGTTGCTGTACCCAGCCTGCATGAAAGCTCTGTTCCTGGGTGTATCCCACTCCTACCTTAATCTCAGCATCCCAAAGTTCAGCAGTCAGCTTCAGACGCTCTTCCAGAAGGTTTTTCTGTGCAGATGCCACCATCACTTGCGTTTCTGTGGTGCGCACCCTCTCTGCTGAAGCCTGGCATGGTGTGAGGGACATAACATGCTTCTCATTAACACAGTCCAATAATTAAACCGTCCCTGTCAACTTCATCGGCTTGCTTTTTCCCCAATCGAAGTGCTACCTAGTTTCCATTTCACTTGTTTGAAAATAATATTTAGTGGAAAAAATACATTGCACTTAATTTCTATGGATATAAAACCAAAGGAAAAAACATTTTTAAAAAGAGCCAAGCTGATTTCAGCAACCATTTTAAAAATACTCTTTTTTAAAATGTAAACCAGATACTGATTTGCAGCAGACAAAAGACATGCTTTTGCAGATGGTGAGATCATCCCCCTTAGACATCAATGTCAACTGGGTATTAAAAAATCAATTTAATGCCCAGTTTGATGTTTATACACCATGCCTTCCTAAAACATAAATGCATAGTTTGTGGTTTTATAGTGGAGTTGTGTTGATTAGAAGCAAATTGAAGCAAGGATATCAGAAACTGCAGCCAAATCCAAAACTGTGAATAGATACAACTGGAGCAGTAAACTTGCATTACTACAGTGTTACTGTGATCAACCTCTGGCCGGTTGATCAAAAGGTCAGGTAGACAGTTACTAGGTTTTATGCCAAACTCTTCCTTCTTTGCTCAACTACAGCGACTTTCATAATCTCTAAGAGGGCCGCCATAACTCCTCATACTTACAGCACAATAAGCTTTAATCACAATGATGGAGGGATCAATGGGAAGTTTAAGGCAGCCCCAGTAGCCCCTGTTAATCAGGCATCATTCCTGCCTGCCCCCTTACCTCTGCCTTCTGTTCCATGATGGAGAAGACTCGCTCAATGCCTATGCTGACGCCCACACATGGCACCTTCCGGCCTTTGGGGTCGAACATGCCCACCAGACCGTCATAGCGTCCGCCCCCAGCCACACTGCCCACACTCACACCCTCCTCCCCTACAGCCCCGTTCTGCTGTGCGGGAGGCGCTGGGGCGGGGCTGGACTGGGTGAGCACTGCCTCATAGATCACACCGGTGTAGTAGTCCAGACCACGAGCCAAGCTGAGGTCAAACACCACCTGGTGGGAAGACCGGAAGGAGGGCAGCACAGAGAGCAGACAGAGGGTGGAATATCAGGAGTGAGGTACAGATAGAGGAACAGAGATAGGAACAGATGGAGTGAGAGACAGACAGGATGAGGCATTAAGTGACCAGATATTCAGCACTCAGAAAAATCACTCAATACAGTGAGGCTAGCTGCGACAGCTGAGGTATGTTCGTTATGAGGACTTCGAACATAAAGCTTTTCTTACATTAGGACTACTTGTCAAGAATCTGGATTTCCTCCAGCATTTTTCAGACACTGTCGCAAGATTGGAGAAGTGAGTCTGGATGTGTACTCAGCTGAGGGATTTGCATGTGCACATAAGGTAATGAGGTCATTGTAATGCCCATGGGGCTGCATGCCACAACCCAGACATGTATGAGCTGTGCCCATCCTGGAGTGTCAGGGTAGATTACCTTGTCTGTGACCCTGAAGAGCTGTAGGTAGCTGAAGAGCTGCTTCATGTCTGTCAGGCCAGCACAGGCCTGCTTACTCTGGGAGAGCTTTAAATCCTGAAGTAGCTTTTCTGCCAGGTCCATTCCACCTGAGACAACAGAACAAAATTGAAGACATGCATAAAAGTGGATAAGAAAATGTAAAATACATAATAAAAAAACTTCCAAAATTGGGTATGGACAACCAGATCCAAATCAGAACTGGTATATATGATTAGTAAGAACCAAAATACTACCATGCTCTTCCATCAACTGCTTAGTGATTGATACTGGGCCCATCTAATTTGATCACAGACTATCTTAGTGTTGTATTTGTTAACTTTATTTTACTGTCGCCAGATGTTACCTTATCGCCCTCTGTCATGTACTATGCCTATTTAAGCAGAGGCATGACACAGTCTTTCTGAATCCCTTGCTAAATTTTCTGCCTTTAAGTGTGTGCAGTGCCTAACTCTGCCCATGTAGCCATAGATCTTGCAGCAAAGTACTAGCCTCTAATAATGACCTAGTAGGTGGTTTCTTCTTTGGTCTCTCCATTTTACTCCTGCATTATCAAGCATCCCAGGGAGGCAAAAAAAGCACCTGAGTATTCAATTCCGCAAACAGTGACACAAACACAGTGATGCAGTGTTTGCAAAAAAAAAAAAAAAAAAAAAAGAGAAAGATGGTTCCTGTGAAGAAAGCAGTCCGAGCAGCCTAATGAAGCATTTACAGCATGGCATAAACCGGAGGCACAGCAGTGTGTTTAGTACAATCAGCAAGCAGGCCCAAGAGAAATAAAATTAATAAGATTAAAAATCAATTTTTCCACAAAAAGTCATCAGGTAAATCTTTGATTACCTGTATTTATAAGCGATACCAATAGTAATACCGATACTGATAAAATCCTATCAATATCAAATATCAGCTGTATGTAAAAGATGAGAAGCAAATACAGGGCAATGTCACTGATATAAAAGAACAAAACCTTGAATGCACCACCAAAAGATGGCTTTAATCTTACTATTGTTATAAAGCCACCATAAAATGTCATTTTTCAATCCTTTGAAACTCTAAAAACATCACATTGCCATGACTAACTATATTTAGTTAATCTACATTTCCCAGGCTTTCACACTATAAAAACCCTTAATCTAAACTTGAATATTGTGCCATCCTCCGATGTGCACAAATACCTCTAAAAAGAAATTAACAATTGTCTCACTGGACACAAAGTTTTAGAACTCCTTCTGTATAAGAACAAACATTCCCGGAGGGAAAACGCTGAAATCCATTCATGTCCCCAACAAAAATGATTTAGAATGACAGTGTAGAATGAGCCTGTTTTTGCCCCAGTCTCATCTGAGAGCCAAACTGAACTTTAACCTTTATGTCCAGATGAACCCTGCTTAAGAACAGCTGACCTTAGAGATCCTTAGCAAAGATTATGCTTCAGTTTCTATGGTGATAGATGAAGGAGCATAGACTAGAAACCAGGAGGGCCAATTAGGAGCTGGCCATAAATCAGGAGTGTGCACATCTGTTCTCCCACCTCCAGGCATCCACAGTGACCGGCTGAAAGATGGAAACTTGCACCTTCTCAGCATGAGGCCCCTGCTGTTGCTTGAGTCTCTTGGGGACTGTCTGAGGTGACTGCCAAAGAGGCTCTGCCTCTCTTAAACATATACATTATATGGATGATCCAGGTGGGAAAAAAATAGCCAATCACCAAGATAAATGGGTGAACTGTGCCAATATCCAGCTGTACACCTGCAATCAAATCAAAGCTTTACCTCATGCTTTTATGGCAAAATTAATCTAAGACTCAAGCTTGCCAATCCTACCATATTAGGGGTCATTAAATACTGGCAACGGGTATGCCCATTGCCACAATGTTATTGCAGGTGTTTTATTTGTAAGAATTTGAGAATCCTGGGACTAATGGGCTTGGTATCACCTTTAATTCTCTATTTATAATACATGGCACATTAAGGAACAGTGTTCCTTTTGTCTCACCCTGCATGCTGACATATTCCCCAATCTGGTCTGCTGCCTCTGGGGCCAGCCCCTTCTCATTCACCATTTCATTCTTCACATCCTCCCAGGACATCTGCACAATAAGATGGACATTGTAGCAAACATAAATACATGTACACACTGCAACAGCATTCAATTAATAACTGCCAATACAATTAAAACATGTGAAATCTACAGAGGCAATGTAAAATGTTGTTTTGGAACATATACAGCGGTGTGTACTCATGAACGAGACTTGACACTTTTCACATAAACAAACTTTGATTATTTTTACTGTAATGCTTAAACTCGTGAGTCTTAACATAGTTTGCTTTCAATTATATCACCACTATGCTCTATAGTCAGAAATCCAAATCTAGCGCAACCTAACAACAACTGGTAGAAAGAATTCATTATTTCAATACTACTCTTTTTGCATATGTAGTTGAAGTCTTCTCTTCAGAAATCAGATGTTAAAAAGAAAACATGGCATACTATTGAAATATGGCCATGACCAGGAAGTGTATGTCTCCAGAGGAGATTAACACCCATGGTTTTTCGACGTGTCATTTGTAATTATTTTGCTAGTTGGTCTTTAATGGCTAGGTAAACCACAAAAGTAAATTATTATTTATTTTATGCAAACCACAGATCACATAAAGTATGTCAGATGGAATGTTGGAGAAATGTTAGATTAAAGTTAATTTGTTAGTTTGTTAAATCACAAAACAGTCTTTCAATCACCTATCTCCACAAAAAGGGGTAATTCAAGAGGTGAAGAGGTTAATAATTTTCTTCAATCAAATGTAGCTGTTCAAGAAAATTCTCTTATTTCAAAACTAAGGAAGACTATGTCTGAGGTTTCACAAAATAGAGTCTCATTATAATCTATGTAAAATATTTTTAAAAATAAAGACAAATGGCACTGTTCATGACAAGTTATTTGGAGGCTATACATACAGTTACAAACCATATACATAATAACAACCTCTTAAATGATTCCATTTTCATTACAAACTGGCCTGTGGTATGTTAGTCAGCTGTGAGCACTTTTGTGTGTGCATATTCTACTGTGCAACCAGGTTACCTTGTCCAACTTGTCTACTGTAGAGCAGATTGTGCGGAATTTGTCATCTGGAACACCACAAACAGCAAACATACCATCAAGGATGCGTCTGTCATTGACCTATGAGGAAAACCAGAGAAGGGTTAGGTAAGAGAGTTCTGTTAAGGGTACATCATTTATCACAGAAAAAAAAACCAAACAATCCAGAATAGCCAGGTGACCAAGGACTACATCTGTTCCATACACCTGTCAATCATTATTCTATACATCACAAACATTTCAATGGAGAAGCTGTCTACATGTATCATGTTCAAATTTGACACAGCCAAGCTACTTTCTCAATATATGTAAGTCAATATACATAGAGTATTCTCCTCAACAACAGTTCAATGAAGATGTGTATTTAAAATAAATGGGGTTTCGTGATCACAGCAGCTCTGTGCATCAACATTTACGAAAGAGGACCACCAACAAGCTAGCTACCAACTGCTTCTTCAATACAAAATAAATATTGCTTGTATCAATTGGATGCAGATGACAGCCAATCAGCAACAGGGCTGTGAATATTCTGTGACAGATGGAAACGCATCACCATGAGGGTTTAGAGCAAAACTGTGTAAGCGATATGTTGACACATTACAAAATGACAAAACTACAAAAGTATTGTTAGGTTCCACAAAATCCAACAGATGTTTTCTCCATGCCCTCTGACATATGGAGGTGTGCTAACACATTAAGTATATTTCACCTTCTGGTTCTTTTGTAGGATTACAAACCCAAAGCTCCATTATTAAGGGGATGATTGTTGTTTTGTGCCCAAAAAAAAAGTCTTCTCAATATAGTTTTATCAACCCTACCAAAGCCACACTAACACTTAATTTACTATCTAGCTTTAGAAAATGATGAAATAGGGTCAAAACAGTGAGGCTGCTGGAACCCTGTTATGAATAGGTACAAAATGTGGAAGATACACTGACTTTTATAGCTAATCATCAATCTCAGTTATCAGACTGCTGGTGGCTTAAGAGTACCCAATTGAATATTATACAATAGAGCCAATATACACCAGGATATGGACATCTTAAGGAAATCTGAAATCCATAAATCTGGAAGTGGGTTTGAAACAGATTTCAAGAAGTTCAATCCCTTATACATTTGCTGCTGTTGTGTGAGCATGTGTGTGTGTGTGTGTACTTTTTGTATACTTTTTTTCCATCAAACCAGCAGATGGATCTCCTGAGGTTCCCAAAAAAAAATCCAAACTTGCAATTGACTTCCTCACATTTATACCCAAATTTGAAAGATACATATACAGCTTTATCTTATCGTAAGTTGTCACTGATGTGATTGAATGATTACACATTACAAGGCAGAATTACTAATTAGCACACCTTGATTCTGAAGTCTCCCAGTTCCAATTCGCTCAGGATCTCATGGACAATTTTGAGACACTCAGCGTCAGGGATCATGGGGTCATACTGTCCTGCGATGTCAAAATCCTGGGTTGTGGGGACGGAAAAGCCATTCAAATAGAGACAAACAGACAGACAGACAGACAGACAGACAGACACGGAAAGAGGATTGTTTTACCATTTTGCACCCTTGCTAATTCAACAATATACACATTTAAGAGTTAAATTCCACATCTTTTCTTTATAAACAAATGGGATTTCATTGGAATAACAGGTCTGTACAGTGTGGATCTCCCACAGTTCTACTTACACATTGATAAAACTCCCTGTAGCGGCCTCGAGTCATAGCAGGGTTGTCTCGCCGATATACCTTTGCAATGTGATAGCGCTTGATATTGGTTATCTTGTTCATGGCCAAGTATCTTGCAAACGGCACCTGAGAAATGGCTATTTAAGGAGGAACCTTTACGTCCCTGTGGTAACTGAGCAGTCTTTAATACTCTACAGATAAAACTACATGACAATATCATGGTTCTTATGGAATTACAAGCGTCATTATAAAAATTGAATTTGAATTGTAATGGTGAATGTAAATTAGATGTCATGTTTGAATGAACATTCAATTCCTCAAAATAATTTACATCCATCTTCAAGTTCACTTTTCTGGTAGCACTGTTCTCTCATCATATGGAGTACCCAGGAAAAGATACTATGAATCCCTTTGATAGTCCCCCTATGATTGCCCTAAAACACTGAAACCAGTTTATACTGATGAGTGCTAATTCCTATCAATATTACGTAATTATGCTGCCCATAACTATCATTTCTAACCACAAAATGATGATTTGTCATTTTGTGTAAATTCCATACAGCAGGTGGCAATTCCTTCAAAAAAGGTACAATGCAGTGAATTTAAGTTTTGGAAGAGGAACACCCAGTTTGGTTCTAAGGATACAGTAAGGTCATAGCGAAGAGAAAGCAGCTCCCCTCCCTGGTCCTTTAGGTCATAGATGAGCTTTGAGTCTTCCCCATACTTTCCTGTCAGCGTTTCCTAAAACAGAAAATTGGCCATACTCTCCATCATTGAACATATTTCTAATTCAAGGCATCAGATTCAGCTTAGCTCACAATTTCTCACACCTTACCTTCAGCTCAAAGACAGGTGTGTCAATGGTCTCGGCACCATGGCGTTTGAAGCAGCTAATGATGGTGTTGAAGACCTTCTCACGGATGGCCATCTGTTTTGGGTTGTAGTCCCTTGTGCCCTATCAGGTTAGTAAAGGTTGAGGTCAGGGGTCAAAAGGCATACATTTGACTGAATATGCATTGATTTTTCTATTCATTATAGTAAAGCAACAGTGAGGTTTAATCATCCCCATTATGCACAAACATGCCTGAATAAGCTGTCAATCATTGACTGCTTGAACTAATGAAAAAACGTTCTCCAGAGAAAAACACTACTGTAAAATCAAAGCAATACACAGATGACCAAAATAGATGGAGGGACCATGTGCTTTCACATAGGCTCACTCTTCCAATGCTAATAAACTCAGCTTCTGACAACACTCCATCTCCTCCATTCCTATGCTCCTGACTCTCTCCCCAGAATCCCTGCCCCTTCTAACCACTGCTGTGTTTACCTTGGCAGTCTTGAGCACAAAAGCATGTTTTCCATCGTCACCTCCCAGCTGAGCCTTGAGCTCCAGGAGTTTAGCGACCTCCTCATCGATCTGCAAAAAAAGACACAGACAAAGACCGTGAGACAGAGATACTTGCATGTTTGTCTGCTCTCTCTTTCTTATATGGGCATGCATGCACACACACAATCCTAATTTACATCACAGTAGGACTAAACCAAAATAAACATCAACAGCCATAGTCAAAACTTTAATTACATCATATACACACCACAGATAGAGCACAACTGTGCACACTCGTACAAACAAGGCGCTGTCTCATTTTGATTAATTTTGCTCTAACTTAGCTATAAGGTTATATTCATTAGGTGTTCTCTGTCACACAAGCAGAGACCTACCTGTAATTTTGTCATCCCCGTGCAGGCACGTATAGAGTGGGGATACAATCCCGCCCAGCGAACCAGGGTCCCAGTGCACAGACGCAAGGAAAATAGGCCCATTTTATTCATTCCACCAATTTGAGGAGAAAAAAAGCACCAATGAGGTAGATGAAAACAAATGGAAAAAAGTATTTTTAGGGGTAGTGTGACCCCAGCATCAGTTCATGCCAGGTGTTACAATGGTGCAGTCCAAAGAGGTGAATCCAAAAAAGATGGGATGGTAATCCACAGTATATTGAAGAGGAGTTAGAGGTGTCCCAACACAAATCAAAGGATGGATGTGGAAGAATTCCGTTGTTGTGCGGACACACCAAGCAGGAAGAACAGGAGAAAAGTGGTCAGCAACCCTAGTAATCGGGAGCATGAGCGAGTTGTCACCGCAAAATGGAGGTAAAACATGAGGGGGCAATTAACAAACTGTTCTGAAGCAACAGAATTGATCATGGGAGAGTCAGGTCAGCAAGTAAAATCTTAAAAAATGGCATGATACACAATAGCAAATTACTCCAATAGATTTGTTCATTGAGTCAACAACACCTGTACCTTCCTACAGCACTTCAATCAATGTCAGATGGGGGGGGGGGGGGTGGGGTGGTAACAGAACGCATTCAGGGTACAATGAGTTGGGTAGTTCAGGTTTGATCAAGCGTAGCTTAAATTACCATTTCATTTTGCATAGTGGCAGATGATGAGGGGTAAGGCAGGAACAAAATACTGTTAACATATGTTTTCTTAACTTATTACATCAATTACCTCATATTGACAACAACCCCTAAAACCAGTGTGTTACCCTTTATCAACCTTAAAAGTTGCTGAGACCCTGGCAGCCTGAGCCAAACATGTACAATAGCATCATCAAACATCACTCAAGTGATAACTTTCATCTTGTGTGAGTGACGGGCAAGCATGTGACAAAGCTGGAAGGTAAAAAAAGGAAAAAAAAAAGACACATTTAAACTGGTTGGCTTAAAATGTCACTCATTTACAAAGGTATAGATACTGTTGCAATACTAGCTAGCTACACTCAGACGTCTACACAACTACAAATAAAATGTTTTATGATTTAGGGAAATGTCCACATCTGCTATCATCCAAATAAATACGTATATTTAACCATTTTCAATGTGTTGTTACCTAACATAGGCTTTAAAGTAACTAGCTAGACATGTCAGGTACACTCACATTTTCAGTAACTTGAAACATCATGACATTACACAGAGATTGCGTCAGCTGGCTAGCACGCCACATGATTTGATAGCAAACCAGAAAGTACCAAACCGGGGAAAGCTTTCTTCATTAATCTGTACACGCTGGTTTTCAAAAAAAAAATCGGTGATCACTGTAATATAATTTATTGCACATCAGTGCAAAAATGAATGAGACGTCGCTACTCAGCTAACGTTAGACAAGTATGTACCGAATCCGCAATGTGACTGAATGATTTGCTAGCTCGAGCTAGCGTTACTCTCCGGGAACTGAACAAATACCAGTATGAACGTTTTTTAGGCTACAGTTAACACCGGGTAGTTGGCTAATCATCTAATGATAACGGACAGCAACGCAGGAGGCTGGAGTATTGCGGAGACACAACATAAATTGGCTAGTTGATATAGCAAGCTGGGACAACCATGCGTTTCTACTGCAGGCCTAGATAGGCTGGCACGTTAGTACAAACGTCGAAACTTCGTTGTTCTAACTACAACTAGTTCTATCTAAGATTTGTGAAATGACGTACTGACCTGTTCTTTGCTAGCCTTTTCTGCCTTTAGTTTCCGGACAACTTCTCCTTGTGTTTTTATAGCCTCTTGTATCTGTGCTTTGTCCGCCATGGTGTTTCTTTGACAGGTACCGGTGTTCACACTCCGCCTCTTACGTCGCACTGATCTTACGTCGACACGCCACCAGACTTGAGATAAAATTCAGCTAGGTGGCGCAGTTCAGTTTGGGTGGCTGTGGGCCAACAATGTCCATTTCCAAAATTTTCTAATAATATTTCGAGTGTATTTTTAATGTAAAGTATGGCCCTGGTTAATCAGAAACGCATCAGATTGTAATACTATTTAAAATACTGTGTACATTTAACCTAAACAGTAACAGTAGGAAAACCAGGAAAACCTCAGTTAAAAAAATTAAAGCTCAAGTATGACTAAAATATAACTTTTTCTCTGTAGATTTAAAATATACCCACATATATTCCCCTCATGACTGAATAACACAATGCTGTACCTGCGGAAAGCCAGACAATCAATGGACAAAGCACTGCAAACAGACCAGCTTCATATTTTTGTGTCTGTGTGTATTCAGGGGTACTAGATGAAACAGACTGTGGAAATGGAGCTGTAACAATGAGTGTGTTTATTGTGCTTGCAACAGACAGGCTGATGAATGTAGCCCATGCACTTGGCAGGTATAATGGGCCTTAGCTTTATCCATGCTGAACTCTGTGTTGTGTCCCAATGGCACAATGGATGTCACCTTGGGCTGGAATTGATTAGCAACTATGTGTAAAAACATTGACCTCCTGGTAGATGATGACTTGGACCTTAAATGACCTCACTCAGGTGGTTTGTATTAGTGATCCTGGTGATTGAAAGGCCATCAGTGAGAATAATCCTTTGTATATCTTTGTCATGGGGATGTGAGGTAGCAGAGAGAGTGGTGTCTACTTCCATTGCCTCTGTGTGGTGTGCTTTTTCACATCTGCTGGGTCAGATTAGAAGGAGTTAGCCTCTTCCTCATCCTATTAAGAGAAGCAGAAGGTGAATTTTATCCCTGGGAAAAGTCAAGACATATCTGGGGGAGCATGCCACTTGCTCACAAAGGGAAGGGAGGAAAAGGGATTTTCTCTCCACTAAAGCCACAGCTACAGCACCATGTAAATGTAACTTCCAAGGACAATTTGGAAAACCCCAGTGCAACTGAAAAATCTGCCCAATAATTAAATAAAGCACAAAGTGATCAGTTTTCAAATGATTTACATTGTTTATACAAATCAATGACTATGGTTTAATTCACAAAATGGGGATAAAAGGGAAAAGTCATATGAACAGAGGGAAACTATTACAAAGAGCAGGAAATGAGAACAGTACATGACTAATCCCATGGGCAATACCCTGGAGGACGTTTCTGTGTGCTTAATGGCAGAGGAACAGTTAAACAACATTCTGTTACATCAGCTCTTCATATCAAAGAATGAACATCTATTCCACACAAAAACTAGCTGGCCCACATCTTATTTAAAGAAAACAGGATTGAAAGTCATGTTTATTTTTTTACTGAGCCAAACTATGACTCAACAATGGAATCATCAACATTTACACACACACCCGGTGAAACAGTCTGAATCCCTGGGCCTGTTCATTCCTAATGGAATCATTCTTTCAGACTTCATACCAGGTTGCACTCAATTAGGAAATCTTTCTCCATTACAGATCTTTCTCAAATAAGCAAGGTTCCAGACACACAACCAAAGACACCTCTCAGGAATATTATACTATTTCCAGCAAATTCATGCTTTGGATGGCTTGGCAACCCTTCCCCCAGGTCAATGGTCTGATTACCGTACACTGACATGGATACTGATTTGGATAGAACATTTCAATATGACAATGCAACAGCAGATGAAAGTCTCTGAATTATTTAGTCTTTCTTTAAATACAGCACCATAAAATCATTTTCAGGAATCAGTATATATACATACACACACAGGCAACATTACAAAGCTGGTAAACTGATTTGAATTCTATTTGGCACGAAGAGATCAGGAGTTTTATAGTGTGGGCTTAGGTCATCATTCCGTCACTTGTGAGGAAACCAATTCACCTATGCCTGGAATAGGCAGACAGAGGAAGGCTTCTTACTAACACAGGGGAGTGAGTGTAGTATGTCATTTCCAGTAAATCCAGAATGCATCAGTGAGAGTATTGGTCACATCCAAGCAGGAAGTGTAACCAGCCCCCTCATATTACTCTCACTCCCTCTGTTTCTGCTCTATTATAAAAACTCACAAAAACAGGAAAAGGCTGAATAGCTTTTAACCATTGTTAGTGATGAAAACCTTTTCATTAGACAAAATACTGATTCTTGAAATATTTGAACTTACACTGAATTAATGGCTGTAAAAGAAATGTGCCCCAGCATATATTGAAAGTGTGACTCACAATCTGTCAGCTCAATCTTTTTGCAGCTGTTAACTGGAGGAGGCAAAATGTCTTAATTATAACCAACCATGGGGATATAAATGGCTGCACTCAAGTGAAAACCTGTTGATGGGAGGAAAAAAAAACACTGAGGTAGCAGCTTGTTTCCCACACTGATCCTGGGTGATCTTTTCATTAGTTAAATTTGAGTGGGCTGTTATGCGAATACTGGTCTGGGTTTGAACTCATGAGGTACAACACACACATGTCTCACGCAACAGAGACACTAGCACTGCTGCACTGTCACAGACACACCACAAAACTCAGGTTTCCTCCCGTCTTCCACATGTACAAGATTTGTGAGTCAAAAATCCAGCACACCAACACATCTGACACAACCCAGATATAACAGTCACACTTAATTTGCAAACACACTCACCCACTAAAAATCACAAAATGATTTCAGTTGCTTTATAGTATGCATGTAAAACATTATATATACATATATATTTTTGCTTTACATACTATACAGGTTTTTCACAGTTTCAAGAGAAATACGTATGTATATGTAGTGTATACATATGTAACAATATTGTAAAGACTATGTTTTGACCTCCAAGCTGTTCATTCCAGAACATAACACATCATTTCCTCAGGCATGGATACAGTGAACACTGCCAGAATATTAAGATCCACTCTTCCCTTTGTGGAGATATAGAAAGAAAATGGTCAAAACGCAAACAAACAGCACAAAAATGATACTGTCATGACAGAGTTTTCATGTAATGACCAGAGGTAAACACATATCTGAATAGCATTTGAATCCATCAGTAAGCAGAGAAGTCAATGGCAAAACAATAATCAAAAAACTAAATAAAAAAAAAAAAAAAAAAAAAAAAAGAAGAGCATGTAGTGTTTAAAAACCTTTGTTTTTGATTGCATCCACTCCACCCTTAGTTGAACGGACGTCAAAAACGTCAGATAAAACACAAACCAGACAAGAAATCCAAGAAGCATATGAAAAGTCACTCTAGTTGAGCACAACATGGACTGTTAAAAAGGCAAACATATATTTGTTTTTAAATAATAATGCATATAAAATGATTGTTCTCTTTTATTTCCAAGCAGAAGAAAGCCTGTGTCCATCACAGTAGCATGAGGGGCCTGCTCCTGGGGAAAGGCTCACAGTCTGGTCTTCTTGGCAGGGGGGAGCTGATCAGGCTTGGAGATGTCATTATTTGTGGCAAAGGCACCTCTCTGACTCACTCTTTTGCCAATGGTCTCCACCTGTAGCAAGACATCCCCCAACACAGGCTTAAAAAAGGTGCACAGCACAACCAGACACCATTAACAGTCAACGCTCAGCCAACAAATGCACAGAAATGAGTTTCAGCATTGAGCCCTAAGTATCAAATACAGTAAGATACATTATGACGGTTTGTGAGACAATAAGACAGAATGTCTTTTGTTGGACATTCAAATCACTTTTAGGTCAGCTGTCAACATATGCTAATGACTGGACTTAGTAGTCATACTGGGTTTATTTGTAAGGCATGATATCATTTCTGATTGTGAAATTAACTACAATAGAATGTGACAATGTTATGCCAAATTAAGTGATCACATGACTCACTCACCTGGAAGCCGATGTGCTGGAGCTGCTCATGCAGATCATCCAGGATTCTCCTTCCATCAAAGATAAATGCTGGCTTCAACATGGCCTTATAGATACGCTCATAGTCAAGCTCCTGTAAAATAAACATGCACATACTTATTTAAACACCCCACAAATATTTTATTTTTGAACTGGGTTTCTTATTTCAAAATTGAGGTGTACACTGACTTGTGATGTTGTGACATATTCAATGTAAAAATTCAGTAGTCTTGGAAAATACAGCAAACAAAAATGTCAATCTCTGAACTCTCTCATGACCTTTAACCTGACTTGGTTGAAGCAAAATGCTCCTCCCCCACCTTGAACATGTCCCACTCTGTACAGATGACAATGGCATGGGCATCTTCACAAGCAGCATAGGGGTCAGTGGACACAGTAACGAGGCGGGACACTGTTGAGTGACAACAGGAAGAAAGAACAGTATATCATTTTACCAGGCCTGGAAGACATGGCTGTCATCTTTAACTGTACAGCAGCCAAATAAGAAAATAAATGGGGAAAATAAATAAATAAATATAAAATTAATAAACCAACTTCAATATTTTCACAGTAATGACAGATCCACAGTTATTACAGTCTTGTAGTGTACAAAATGTACAAAAACAATTCATCACGAAAAACTTGCAATCTATTAATGGTACCATCAAGAATGCATGTATAGACTACAAAACAAGCCAACCAGTCTGGCAGCAATATCTGTTGAATATTCCATTCAATACTACAAGCCTGCACACTGACCAAGTGGAGAGATGCACAAAGAAATACTGTGCCAACCAGCAGTGGGTTTGTGTTCACACGATGACTTCATAGCAATTTTCAGCCCTGTGAGCGCAAAAACCCCCTGCAAAGCCATCCCGGCGCCAGGGCCTTGGATTCTCACTCACTGATGGAAGAGTCACTGACTGGTGCTTGCAAATGAGAGTCGTAATCATACCGGTAACAAGAAACATGTGTGAAGCCAAACAGCTAGAGGCAAATCTGGGTAAAATAGAGGGAGAAGTGAAAACAGCTGCTTGCAGACTTACTCTCTGAACCTCCTTCCAAAAGAGAGAGGGGAACAACAGTGTTGTTATCCCTTTGGTAGGGAGGGGTATTAAAGAGGCATATTGGATCAGTGTTAGCTAGTACATAGTTCTATGCTGTGCGTTGCATTATGTTTCCCTGTCTGTAATTTGTCTTCTGCTTTGCAATTTCAAATTCATCCATGTGTCCACTTGGATAAGGGTAACTGCCTGTTAGATTGTTAGTGATAACATCCTTATAACATATAGCATTTGAAGTGTTACCTCTGGAGGGGTCATCTCCATGGGTCAGAGTGGGCTGGGACAGGTCCTGGATGATCTGCTCCTTCTTCACTTTGGGGTCGTAGATGTGGAGACGGGCACCCTCATCCATCAGGTACCTGCTGATGTAGATGCTCGATGACTCCCTACCGGGACAGAGGTGTGATCAGAGACAGGCTGATTTGTCATTTTATGGCACAGAGCTGGTGCTAGACTGCTGGGATATGCTATGGCGGGGTGAGAAGAGGTTTGAGACCATTAGGTAATCACACCTTGTATCTCCGGTGTTCTTCTTGAAGGCGAACCCCAGCAAGGCGATCTTCTTGTCTGTCACCGTGTTGAAGAGGCAGCCAATGATTCGGGAGGAGAAACGGCGACGCTGGTAATCGTTGATTTCAATCACCTGGACAGACGGATGTAAGCATGCAAATGATCAATAAAGGAACACACAAGACACCAAATTACAGACAAGATACAGAGGTTGGTTAGGAACCTTGACACCTATATACATGCACCTTACAAACGAGATGTATGTCAGTTAGGCCTGTCTTTTACAGACAAGCCTCACAAAAGACCTTACAAGTAATTAACTTTGATAACTTTTAATTTGACCCCCAACCATTAAAATGAGCAACAATTTCCTGCAAAACATGTCACTTATCTCACCAACTAATTATGATCTAGTCAAACACTTGCATGTCAGATAGCTTGCAAACACCCATGAAATGACTGTAACAACTATGTGCATAGCTGATTACACCCTGAACTGCTTTTGATATATCAAAAGTTTGCTGCATTATATTAACTTGACTATTTATATAACAAAAAAAACTAAATTTAGAAACCATTACATCTTCCTGTCTTCCATAATGCAGAGTCATTTGCAAGCCCTCCGGTTTTCTCTAGATCATTTAATTCATAGAAACAAGAACAATGGCAAAATAATTAATGCATGATCTCAAAGGACTTTTGAGAGCCTTTGACTGTCAATGATGCTCTAGAGTTAGCTCATTTTAATAACTGGTTTGCAGTTCCACTCCTTTCATGTGCAAAGCAGATGTCATGAGGCGGGCCCTGGGGCTAGGCGCACCTGTTGCCAGTATCTTGCAACCTCGGGTAAGTTTAGAGCCTCACAAAGGTAGACCAGGTTCAAGACGTCCTTCTGAAAACAGCTGCCACCAAATCCTGCATCAAACGTAGTTAGAGTCAGATGGACAGACACAGACAGTCAACTGCAGCTTAGCATGGGAAGCAAACATCAATTTTGGCAACAGGCTTTCTATATACATTTTACAACTCTGCCGTAAAACTTTTGAATTCAGTAAAGCTATTTTAAACTATTATCCAGAAGGTCATACAGTGGGAGAGAGACTTCTTAGGGTTGAAAATGGGACTCGTAAACCTGCTTTTAGTAATTCCCATTCTCAAAAACAGCCAGACAGCACTTATTTAATTTTCATTTTAATAACAGTTTTTTTATGTCAACAATTCCCAAAGTCAGAACATTCCCAGAGGGGTTCAGTAATGGAGCTCAGTATGCGGACCCACTGCACTTTGTTTGGATTGAATATAAATTAAACAGGCTACCTTTTACAAGAAAAAATAAGGGCAGGAAATATGGGGTGTGATGCAGTGGGGAGTACCCAAAGTTGGTATAAGCTCTGGTCAAATCAAACCCTGAAAAATTACATTTTCATAGGAGTCTTTCAATTTTCATACCAGCTTATTTTTGAATAAACCCTTCCCAAATTTCAACAGAGCTTCTACTGGGCACAAATTTGCAGCTGCTCCTCCTCTAACCCATCTCCACCCCCATGCTTACCCACGCTGGCTTTGAGGAAACGGCTGCCAATCCGCTGGTCAGTGCCAATGGCATGGGCCACCTCCTCCACATCTGCACCAGTGACCTCACAGAGAGCACTGATGGAGTTTATACTGCTGATGCGCTGGGCCAGGAAGGCATTGGCTGCCTGGAGGGGGTGGGGTATGGGGAAGGGACAAAGAAGAGGAGGAGCATAAATAAGTGAGTGGGAGGGGCATCAGACAGATAAGGGTGTGGTAGAGAGAAGGAAGACCATGGGGAAGAGAGGAGGATAGACACAGAGAAAGGGAAGGCAATATCAACAGTCTCTTGGTCAAAAGAAAGAGAGGATATGAAGGAGGAGATGTCAAGGAAAGGGGGAAGAAACCAGTTATAGAAATAAATAAAAAAAGAGAGATTAGAAACAGGGAGGACAAGGGATACTGGAAGAGGACCAAGAGAGTCAGTGAAGCAAAGAGGAAGAGACAGTAGGGGAGGTCAGAGGCCCACCACATGTTCTATACATGAAATGGCACTAAAACAAAGCACTCATGAGAGACAGAAAAAGAGTGGGTGGGGGTTCACACCAGCTTGGAGAGCTCCGAGGACCAGGTGTTGGTGGTAATAATCTTGCTCTTTGGGACCCAATGTTCGTAAATGGCGCTCAGTGCCTCGATTGCCCGCTGGCCCTCGGGTGTCTCGTCCCCCCCGATCAGCACCCTGTCTGGGTTCTTCAGGTCTGAGATCGCTGTGCCCTCTGCCAGAAACTCTGGGTTTGAGAGCACCTGATTGGAAACCGAGATCAGAAAACTGGATCAAGCCAAAAGTAAGTTCAAGCCAAAGTGTGCATATGGTCATGCATGAACAGCAACATCATTTAACCATGAAGAGCACCTGAGGCATTCATTAGTAATTCATGCAGCAGCATGGCTCACTGATTGAAGTTCACTTGTTGCTGATCTCCCAACCCCCGGCTCCCTCACCTGGAAGTTGAGGCTGCTCTTGGTGTTCGCGTTAAAGATGCGGCGGATGCTCTCGGCCGCACGCACAGGCACCGTGCTCTTCTCCACCACGATTTTGCAGCCACTGGAAACATCTGCAATGCGCCGAGCACATGCCTCAATGTACTTCAGGTCTGCTGCCCGGCCCTTTCCAATCCCAAACGTCTTTGTGGGTGTGTTCACCTGGTGGGCAACCAATACAAAGCTAAAGAAACTCCCAATCTTACAGCAAATTCTTAGATCACATTAAGTGTAGCACCATATACACCATTATAACACAACCCTCTCCAAAGCCAAAAAATATGCTTTTTGTCAAAAATGGGAATACATACCAATAAGCATAATTTCATCAAAATTCCAACAGGTAACTTTTTTATGAATTCATTTGTAGGCAGGCAGACAACTCCTTTCCTTTGGAAGGAGGAGTTAGGCAGAGACCTAAATTGACTGGCATTAGATTTGGTTCCTTCAGAGCATAGGCCTAAAACAAAGTGGTTCTACTTTGTTAATGAAGAAGAACCTGAGGCAAGGGAAAAGCACTTGAGATAGCATTTAGGACTTTAAAAAGTGCAAAACCCCTTTAATCTCATCAGTTTCATCACTCTCTAGCAACCACCACTGGCAGACTGGGCACCTGCATGCTTGTGAACAGAACAAATGCTGACTTCCACCAACAACATAGGTAAAATGTGATTGTTGTCATATCTGCATTAAGGAACTTGCCAAGATATAGTCAGCAAGTGAGTCACAGCAGTCACATGAGGAGCCAATTTCCTCCCTCTATGGGGATATCTGCATAACTGTAAGCAATATTAAATTTCACTAGTTTGTGTGGATAGATAGGCAGTGGAGATTCGTGGGTACAGTCTGATTAGTAAGGATGGGTGTGTGCTTACCGAGATGAATACCAGGTCTGCATTCATTATGGCTGTGTTGATATCCGTGGAGAAGAACAAGTTGACACCACGGCACGATTCCACCACTTCCTGTAGCCCTGGCTGGTTACCAAGGAAGAGAGGATGTGGTGTGGATTACCAACCATGCACTGCAAAAACAACTAAACTGCATTTGAATTTGCACATATATGAATATGTGAGTGAGAATGTGAATCCAGGAAATTCAACATTTGCATAAAATATTTCAATTTTCAGTAATGTTAATTTAATTCAATTTTAATTCAGTTTCTACATGTGCTGACTTTTTTTAAAACACACAACCCTTGTGACTGCCCATTGATTCCCTCCTCCCTTCACTACTTTAACCTGCATGTGAGTAGTTGTCTGATGCTCCACTCAGAGACTCAACACCATTTTGAGAATCCATTACCACCCCAGGAACTTCATCTGACATCCAAAAGGTGGATGGAAAGGGGGAAAAAACCCCAGACATCTCCTGTCCAACCCAGAAAACTCTATTGTCAGTCCCAGTAATCTAACCTCGAAGATGGGTAAATTGTCTGAGTTCCAGGCCTGGATGCGGTCCTCGTTCACGTCCACTACGGTGACCATCACATCAGGGCACATCTGGGCAATGACACTACAGGTGGGCCCACCCACATACCCCGCCCCTATGCAGCATATCCTCTTCACTTGCACCATCTTCACCCTGGAGCCTGTAGGTAAGCAATGAAACTTGTAGAACAAGGGAAACAGGAAGGCCCAAATAATTAAGCCCAAAAACCAGCAGTGTAACTATGTCCTGCCATCTGTAGTACGCATTCTGACATGTTTTTCCTAAAGTCTGGACAGTCGTAACATTTGGCCTATGTTAAATATAATGGTTGTTATGCTAAATATAATTATTTTTGCCATTACATAAACTATGGATGAATATAGCATTTTTACATTTGAATTTAATTATTTAATGTCTAGACTGAGGTCAGAATTTAGTGATATGTTGCATCAGTTGCTATCAAATGAAATTTTGCTTCAGTAAACAATGTCAGTAAAACAAAATAAAACCATTCCAAGATAAAATATACTTGTGCACATTATCCAAATGTTGTAATGAGATAAAGTTACTAGTGTGTTCATGTTTTCCAGGAGCAACGTACAATATGCAATAAGCGGAGACCAAAATGATAATTTAGGACAGGAAAAAAGTATGCCAGAGAAAAATGGACTTTCTTTTTTGTTAAAAGACAGGAAGTTGAGGGGAAAAACATATTCCTTTCTCAATTTCAAACCCTACAGCATTTCTCTGTGGAGTGTTTTTAGCTGTGTGTAAAATCCCCAAAGGTCTTCATTTCATGAGTCATCTACAGAATTTTCTCCCCACAGTGGTGTGTTTTAAATCGGCAGCAGAATGCAATCCATCTGCCTAAAAAAGGTTTCAGGGTGTCCATCTGTCAAACTCAATCTCGGTGTTCCCTCACGATGTGACCAGGAGCACCCATGGTTTAACTGCTGAATCCCCTTAAGATACAATACCCCACACCTCTGTTCTAACGATATCAGGCCCTTACAGAACCCTCCCTGTAGGAATAAAGCCCCCTGTCCATCAGTTGCTTTACTCTCCATACTACATCTCCCAGATTCCACCAACTATTTGTCCTCTCAAAGTAACAGTTTCAGGGTCAAACCGAGTAAATTTTAATTTTGTGGGCACAAAGCGGGTTACAGAACAGCACAATGGTCAATGTTAAAAATGGGAACATGGCTGAAACTTCACACTTATCCACTGTTAGTTTCCCTCTACTTTCCCTCATGAGCTCCCCGCCTCACCCAGTGCCACGCAGCCAGTCTCCGGGGCACACAGGGCAGGGTGAGCATGTATAGCTACTGTGTGGCAGCCAAGTGCTGCTGAATACACACACACACACACACATACACACACACCTCCCCTTTCAGACCCCAAGACCCACTCCCTCTCCATACACATCCAAAAGCACACACAAGAGACTCATTATTCTGAAATCTCACATTAATATGAAAATTCTTCCTGAAAGGGGACCTCAGCAGTGAGAGGAGGTACTGTAACCAATGAGGTCATGGCTAAGCTGCCAACGTCTCCAAGCTAAATATTCCTCTTCAGGCCGACTAAGGTGAACACCTCTGCCAATCTTCTGTCCTATAGGATAGGACAGAAATACACTAAACAGCTTCTATTCATTATGGACTATCAATAATTGAAGGAAACATGATACCATTTCATACATGAAAAATGGTGCTTAATCCCCATGCAGCTCAGTTATTTGCTATGGATTGTGTCTCTCCTGCTGGGAAGCAGCATTCCAGAGATGACGCTGATGACCACTGGCACGTTCTGCCATCCAGGTGTTCTCATGCACCACAGATATCAGATTCTGAAAGCGTTCAACAAACTTGTCTCTGCATGCTTTCAGCTGCTGCCTACAGCCTGCCATAATGAAGACATTCTGTAAGACTTCAAACAGGGAAAATTCAGCTATATTGTATATTGCTTGCACAAAAAAGAAAGCTCTAAATATCATAACATTACAAGACTGTACAATATGTTTTGTTACATTAAATATTTATATTTTCAGGATTGTTTCAACGTGCATCATCCCATACTTAAACTTTGATTCCTCCGATTTTAAACACACCATATTTTGAACAGCAGAATTTACCATATTCTACTCTCTGCATAACAAAGGACCAGGCATGTCTGAGTACTAAAAAACCACAAGGTGAACTTTTAAACTAAAGATACATCCAGGCATATTTCTGTACCTGATTGAAGGAGGCCAACCCAACTCAAACACTGTTACAGACCACCGTGCTGCTGAGTAGCTCCATCAATAACTACACAGAGTGAAAGGCCTGCGCATAAGTTACAGCCATAGAAAATTGAAATTTAGCTAAGCTTTACATGTCCGGATACATGAAACCACAACTGTGCAATTTAAGCACATCTACGAAGATTTCTGTGTCACATTCGTGTATATAGCTAGTAAATTACATGTTCCAGGCAGCGATGTACTGTTGGATCCCTTTTCACCTCGGCACCATTGGAAATTCAAACAGAAGTCATTCAAAAAGATTAAGATTCAAAAAAAAAAAAAAAAAAAAGCTGATCAATAATAACTCCGCGCATTTTTTTATTATACATGAAAATCAGTGTGATGAAACCCAACTTCAATGAAAGTATTTTCGCGGACCAAAATGATTAACTATACAGCTAACGTTAACTGTCGTTAGTAGTGCCTGTCAAGGTTGCAATTCTGAAAGTTTTTTCCCCACGCTAAAACACATCAACTCATCACAATGTTTGGAAAGTATACTATCGACAGCATAATACAATCATATTACGAGCAAGCTAACTATTTTAAAAATACAGCTAATAATTTAACTTAAGTGGACGACCATCAACTCATTGAACGTTAGCTAGCTCACTTTACCGACAATTCGTTCACAATTTCACGTTAACTGTTTACGTTTAAGTTGATAACTTCCATAAGAATAAAACTTCTTGTGTGCCATAGGTAATCTCGCCGTTTAAACACGTTTACTGATCGGGCCATTATCACACCTAACAACGACTGCAAGAAGGCGTAGTAAACCGCAAAACTAAAACTGCGTCCACCTTCCTTGCTGGCCACCGATACTTGTTTTAGTTTTCAAAAGTGGCCAAAACACATTTGAATAGAAGTAATCGGCGTCCAATACAGCAAGCTTGGTTAAACGTAAAACTGCCACTAACGTTAACAATCTAACCAGCAAAATGTAACAGACGGTGTTCTACTGAAGCCAGTCTTACCAATAGCCTCTGTGTCTTCCGATAATAAGTAAAACAGTCCTTTTAAATCCTCCTCGATTGCTAATGTACTGTGGAGTGTTAAGGTAAACACGCTTATTTAATCAGATTAAATTATCCCTTTAAATGTACGTTTGTGTAGTTCACAAAAATATACTCGGATGCTGTTGTAAAGCGCTGCCGTCTTCTCAAAAAAATTGGAAGCTCTCTGCAGTTAAGTTGTCTTTACTCCAAAACCGGCAGGGGGCGGGACACATTCCTATGACATCTTTTCTCCAATCCTCCCATTTCGGGCCGAAACGGCAGTAGAGGTAGAGGAAGTTATGATAAGCAAATTGCTTATCTAAAATGAAGCCATCTAACCTAATCAGTGCTTGAATTGGTTTAAAATAATAGAAGGGACTCACCTTTCATATGTTGATTTGAAAGGTAAAATGAAAATGCTAGTTTGCAGAAATTGCCAGTTATCAGATTGTGCCTGTATCCAGTGAGTGTATCCTGCAGAGCCGCTGGTGCATACATCGTCCTGAATATAACAGAGAGAAAAATGTAGGGGGCACCACTGTGGCATGATGGTTAGGAAATTGGGCTACTAACTCTGATTGTAGATTTATTTTGTACGTACAAAAATGTATCTAAGATCAATAATGGTATAAGAAAGCGAGAATCAAATATCCTGTCATACGAGAAACAGGAAAATTTGCTGTCAGTCTGACGTTTTAATACAATTTATTCTTATTTGAATGTATCCCCATTTGGGTCACGATATGACCTTAACGTGGAAAATCATCCTATAGACATGAATCGTATCTCATTGATCTTTGTCTAGCATTGTCTAATGTTAATGTGATAGTGTCTTCTTCTTTGTTGGGTGGGGTGTGTTAAAGAAAAAAAAACCCTGAAAACTCAAATATCAATACTGCCAAATGCTTTTAAAATTCAGCACTAACCTTAATGATGGCAGGCAGCATTAATGTTTAGGGTTCATGTATTGTCTTTGAGGGCCGTCCTTCTGTCTGCCTCTAGGATTTAATATCAATAGATATTATATCATTAGTGTTTGAAAAAAGATAAGGATGCAGCATGTAATGATGTCATAGTTTACATCTGAAAAGAGAACAAATTATTTTTGACAATGCTCTTACATTTGTGAAGGCATACATCATGGAAGAGGAAAAGGAAGAAATACAGCTTGAGCATTCCAAACACTGCATGAACAGAATGTGTTAGTGTTCCAATGTTTATCTTCCCTCTTCCTGCCCCCTTTCTCAGGAGACCAGTTTCCTGCCATCCTGTGGAGTGTGTTCACACATGCACCTAAAATCCACAGGAACAAGAGTTACTCTAATGTTTTAAGATTATATCTGCTCCTGCTTGAGCTGAGAGAAAAAGCAGCATTGCTTTAAGGTGGAGGAGACTGGATGCTGGTATGTTAATTCTGGGTGGGAGATGTTCCCCTTGTTCAATTGGTAGACACATGAAGACTCTAGGTCTTATGTTGACTGAATGGTGGTGTTGGATGTGACTGTGAACAATACAAAGTAAAAATTCACATGTTGGTGTTACATGCCTTAATGTTGGGTCCTCACCCTAATGGCATCCCCTGAGGAGCATCCTGTTACGGAGTATACATTTGCATGACATTAGACTCATTTACATGATTCAGATACATATTAAAACCAATAAAAACAAAGTGACTGTTATACAATTCCTATTTAAATATCATTTTCAATTTGATAAGTGTGATTTGCTCACCATATATTTGGTTAACTTTAAAAACGCATTCCTTTAATGCACAGACTTCATATGTTTCTATGTAGAAACAGATTTAAATCTTTATTCCATTTTTTTATTTAAAAATGTAGAGAACTAAACAATAATGTAACACTGAATTAAACAATCCATTAAGCACCATTCATAAATGTGGTACAGTTGTGAAACAAAAAATAGAATCTCAACACACAAATGGTGGAATTGGGAAACATGATGGGTGAGAATTTTTTAAAGCAATCAGTTTCCATGGCGTCACCCTGCCTGACTAACAGAGTGAGTAAGTGTACTCCTCCCAAACTGTGGCTTGGATGCTTTTACAGCTGCACCCCCAGAATCACTTCCCTCATGATACAGCAGCATAGTCCTCAGGGTGGGATCTGTTAGTGCGTAGGGTGGACCTGCTGTAATTTATCAGAGCCAACAGGGAGAGCTTCACACACTGAGGTTACATCGTACAATCTCCACTACAAGCCCCAGTACAGGGAATATTTTTCCCTCTGATTTCCTGGTATCGAACTGAGACAGCTCAAACGTAAGCAATGAAATATGAGATGCAAGTTTACATCAGAAGTGACTGAAGTCCTGGAGGTCTGAGTCCCTGAAAATCTGGTTTTGATCAGTCTCCAGTTCCAAAGCTGTATTTCTGAAGTGATATTACTTGGTTTAGAGCTCTTGAGCGGTGAAAGTGCGTGCAGTGTTGTAACGACACTGTTGGGTCATTAAGACGTCCTGCTGGTCAAGGCAGTGCCCCTGCTGTAGGCCTCAGCTTGAATGCATTCTTTGTAGACTGCGTTGCCATAGTAACCCACAGCTGGTGCCAGAAGCTTGCTCTACACATGAAACCATTTAAAACAGATCCTTAACACACAAACACTCCCTCAAGCTTTCACCCACCTTTAATCATAGGTAATTCAATCTGTGTCAATTGCAAATCAGGGCCGTCCTCCTTTCCTGCCCTCTGGTCACAATTACCATTGTTATTTAGTGTTTTAAAAGAGACACATCCATTCTCTTTTTTTCACATACTGTGATTAAAACAGCTTTCCTTGTGTCAGCTGTGTGGCTGTGTATCTTAAACATGGCTGTGGGATAACTGTAAGACATGAAAAGTGAGAATTATGAGGTCCTTTTATTCACAGCTGCGCACCTTTTAATTAAAGCCAGGATTTTTAAAACATCTCTGACATGGCTGTCCTTTACATTTCCCTGGAGGATAAGGGCATGGAATGTTTTGGATGCACCGTTTGTGTGCTTATGACTCCTTGTTGCATTCTTCATGGCAGACAGATCACATAATGCCATAAGTTTGTGTGTAGATGTTGGCCAGCAGAGGCTGTAATCTGTTCATTTGGATTTTGAAGGATGGAAGTAGCTGTGTGGGGCTGAAGGATGATATGTAGTTACCATGTAAATGTTCACCACTGGGTGACAATGTGGGTTTGTATTTGAATTGTTTTTTAACCCCAGTTCTTCATGTTATGATGAGAGAACATTCTGTATTACTCAAAGTTTTGTATTATGCAAACTCACAAATGTCAATTTGCAGATAGCACCCCTCAACCCCCAATTTCCTTCACAGTATGAAGAACTGCTTCCTTGTAGGACACTCAACCTATATGCAAACTTTCCTCAAACTAAAAAACAGAATCACAAAAATGTATTAGTAACATATAACAGTACATAACATATATAACAAATATAACATACAGGATGGATAGTAGAGCTGCTCTGTGACTCACCCTGTTATGACTCTGCTGCAATGTGTGGAGGGGCCCCAGGGTTTTATTTCAAATCCAGACTCTACAGGTTCATACAACAAGCTGTGCCATGAAAAATAAAAGAGGGATGTGATTATTGTAGGCTATAGGTCCAAGATGAGTTTTTTTTTAAGGTTTGCACTCCTCACTGAGTAGGTAACTTCAGTTCCCAGTGAATGAGAACTGCCCAGCATTGCTACATTGTCATGTCATGTTACATGACATTTTGGCTTTATTACGTAATTTTGGTTGTTAAACCAAAAAATTCTGTTTTTTTGTTTTTTAATTAAAATGACCCTTATTAAGCACATATTTTGATGCTTGCCACATCACCCCCATTCCTCCTGCCCTACGGTGGTCACTACATTCTTGCTGTCAAACAGCAGGCCTCGTCACTTCACATCAGTCGCTCATACATTTTGTTTTCACCCAGTAAAGTCAATGAATCAGAATATAACTATTCAGGGTGTTTAAGCAGACATTGTTTTATTTTGTGTTGCCTATGGTGACACTCCACCCACCTGGCCACTTCCTGCTGGAATCTGAGGTTGTTGCAAATCCATTAGACAGTGGGGAGACTGTTTTTTGAGTCTTATTTCCAAAAAAAGATCAAACCCTCAGACAAAGACACACCCATAGAAACATACAATAAACAACCACATATTTGCGCACACACACACACACACTGAACAAGCAGTTGTACCCAGTGGGCTTTAATTGGCTGGTTGGTTTCAGAGGACTGTAATCCAGCCTGACTGTGACCTCTCATCTGAGTCAGGGCATTGACCTCTGACCTCTCCATCGTCCCTAGAGTTGCTTCACACGGTTACTCTTGTTCCATTCTTTTTGTGCCATGTGGAATCACAAGATTTATAGTAATAATTACATGACTCCTTGCCCTAAATCAAATTGTGATTGTTTGTCCAAGGAATTCTGGGCCCTTAACTTCAAGCATTTAAACACTTGGGGTTCAAAAACAAATTTGAAAACACCATGTCTTACTCAAACCCCAAAATTGACAATATGTAGTTGTTAATTCAAATGTTGACTGAAGTAGCTTTTCACTGCTGTAATTTTCACTTAAAAGTTTACTTACTTTTCTTGAATTAGAAACTACCATTAGTTACTACCATTCATGAGGGGGCTACAACAATTGTGTGATATACACATAATTTCTATGTGAAATTGAAGGTCCAGATAGGCCACATTCTATATCCTGTCTTGCTACCTCTGGAAGGAGGACCGGCAGCTGTTGCTGATGGATGTGAATGATGGTGATGGGGAGGGACTGCAACATTCCCAAGTTAATCTTCATACGAAAACTCAAAACATGTGCCCCGTGTGACTGAATATACGGACTGAATATTTTATATTTACTTACAAGACAGTTACAAAAGCTATAGGCATTGATCTTCGAACGGTTTAATGTTATCCAACCAGCTAACTAGGAACACCAACACGTTACCGTCTTTTCCGGATACAAATGAAACAGTGAAAGTGCGACACCTAGCGAGCTAAAATGGCATAAGAAACAGTTGGTCATAATCAGCGAATACGCGTTTTAATCTGGATACTGATGCTTGAACAAATAATTTATTTATAAACATACCAGTTATAATTATACACATACAGTAAAAAGCAATTAAGGAAAAACATTATATTAAAAGATACTCTGCCTCCAATGCACAAGCCCCCCAATTCGTGATTCAGCTGGATGACATTAAGAAATATCAGATGCAAACTAAAAGTTAAGACCCAGGTTTACATACATGTATAACTAACCATGTGTAACATTACTATGCAGTAAAGGCATGTCTTATTATGAAACGGATGTCACTATACTATACGTTGCTTAATGTTCCTCACTAAACTGAATACTGAGTCAGAACACCCCACAAGTTATCCAGTTCATGTGGAAGATAAATTACTATATGCTGCATGCTAGCACTGTCCATCACCACAAGATGGGGCTATGAAACAGTTACAGACAATCAAGTAATAATCAATACTTGACATAATTCAGTCTCCCAATTTGTCCACCGCAGCAATCATTTAGCAATGTGCTTTTTACTTTTCTGTCCTTTGAGCAGTCACCATCGTGTCTAACAGGTCTTAATTTTAACATATTGTTTGCACATTTTGCTGACTTGGGATAACTGTGTAGTTTTTTTAAATATGGAATAGCTCAATAAATGTGTTTGCTGGTAACATTAATTGCAGGTTCTCCTATGGACACTGCCATTGATAAAATTTTTAGTCCTAACTCTTCCCTACTGTGTTAGCCTTATTTAAAAGTCCTCCCTCAGCTTCACAATCCATATTATAAGATTTAATGCATACAATAAGGTATCAGGCAAAGAAAACCCAATGGTTATAGAATATGACACAGACAATGGTATTTTGATTAGAGAATTTATTGGCACTCACAAAAAATCACCAACACCCATTTGTTCCAGAGGAAAAGTTTCATGTACACAGTCGAGTAAAGCCATTTCCTAATCGTCCTTTATACGAAGATATGTTTCTCTAAAAAGGATACAAAAAGACAATACTAGAGATCATAACTTACATTTCAAAGAGAAATCAAACATGTAGCATACAAGGTATTGCAGTTCAAATGTTCTATTGGTAAATACCATCATTAAGACGATATTTCCTTTAAAGTTACACATAAAACAAGGAAAAATGCCAAAATAGATCTTCAGTATTTTGGTCTTTTCACTTCAACCCTGAAACAAAATAAAAAAATAAAATTATTAGAGAAAACAATATTTTTTAATCTTTCTGTATGTTCAGGCATCAAATATGAATGGGCAATTTCACAGATTATGCCAGATAATTTTACATCTAAAAAGTCATTGCGGGAACAAGGACCGTCATACAACAAGTTAATGATCTGGCAGTGTTGAACTACACCGTCATAATTAAAAATGTATGTATAAATGAGGGTTTTTTAGCTTCACTATGGCCACCAATTGTGTACCTCATTCAGATGCTAGCTTTGTTACTTATTGAGAAGCAATCTATTTAAACAAGCATGATGATATGACATGTGCCAAGATGCTACATGGTTGCTTGGTCTTTCACACACATTTCCACTTCAGATCAGTTAGTTATTTTCTATTTTTCAAAAATATTTTTTGTTATTACATACATATTTTTTTCTTAACCATGGACTATTAATCATATTCTGTATCCAGTTCACCTTCTGTATGCACCCCCAATGACCAACTTTGCATTTAAGATTATATCCTAGGTACAGCCAATGTATCAGTCTATCAAAATATGTGCTTTTTGTCACAGAAAGTAGAGACCAAAATGATACTAACCCATCTGCCTCCATTTTCTTCCTCTTCTCAATGATCTGTGATTAAAAATGTTTAAAAACACAGTTTAGGTCCATTGTTTGACAATGACATGCAAGGCATTCATGTCATCCTGTGTACATTCTGTATTGAAACAGTTCCTTTTAAACACAAGACTACCCTTCCATGTTGCCCCAAAAATCAGCTGCAACAGCCCAAGTAGGACCCCCACCCTCCCCCACTTCTTCCTCCACCCCCTAGCTCTGCAAACCCCACACGTACCGCACTGATCTTCTTCCACTGTCTGTCCAGCTCTGCCTTCTCATTGGTTTCTTTGAAACGCCTGGTCTTTCTCCCTTCTGACATTTTAATACCATACTGGAAGGCAGCTCTGAAGGGGCAAACATAGCAATTGGTATTTGGTCATTAAGAAAGCCACTTCTTACAGTGTATGCATGATCAAACTCTATGACACAAGAGCACTGTCCATTCAATTTGTGTACGCATTCAGATGAGCTTGAGTCTTTAGTATGATAAGGTTGGGTGTGTGCAGAATGCAGTAATGTGTGTATACATTGTAATCGTGTGAGGGTGGAGTGTGGTTTCTGCTGTAATCCTGTACTGGACAACTGCCATACTTGGGTAGTGCCTCCTTGTTGTTCATGTAGTCACTGTACTCCTCCTGTGTATCAAAGTCCCAGCGACCCAGGGGGCCTTTCTTGTTGCCCTGGTGACAGAACAAATCCATACATCATCTCCTAGGGACTGATGAGACACTCATACAAATCCATGGAACACATACAAAATGAACTTCAATTAGAGGATGTTTGCCTTGAGGAAAGGTTACAATTATAAAAAGTATAAGATAATGTCTCAGTGAACCCACAGTGGGAGATACACATGCAAAACTATTCTGTAACTGTGAACAGTCAGGCACACCTGATCCATTTTACTGTAGTCCACTTCTTCATCACTGTCCACTGCCAGGTCATCCATCCTGGAGACACAAGTATAAAATTTGAGTGAAACATTTAGGATGTGAACTATTAGATTCTGGTTCTGGTTGCCTCCATCGACATACTGTGCAATATTAAAGACAAAATTATGCTTTGAAACTGGTTGTATGCTATAAGTGACGTAACTAGAATAATAGCTGATGAAAATGCTGCAGGCAGTTGTGTGATATTCAAGTCAAAGTGATATCTGTTTAAAAATGACATACTTTAGGGGCTTCATATTTTAATATTCTGCGCTTAGATCAAATGTACCATGTCCGAGCTTTAAACCAATCTAATTAAGAGAAGAGCATACTCATTCACCGATCAGCTGAGAAACAGGGATTTCTCTAGATTCATTAGTTCCCCCTCGCTGCTAAAATAGCAAAATTGCTACTTATCTCAACTGAGGCGTCAAACAAGAGCCATATAGAACTGCTGAGGTTGGAGTAAAGAGTACTCAACCCAACTCTGTGTAATTCAAGTACTTCCATTGTGAGAGCCCCAGGCCCCTGTGGCTGTATGTCCTTGTCCAAACATTTTATGGGCCCGTGAGTAGGAGATACACAAATCAATATTTACACCACTATGCACACTGGTTAAGTTTCTCACGAAAAAGCAACTGAATAGTACACTTTCCCTTTCTTTCCAATAAAAAAAATCTAGGTGGTTTCACAAGCTCCGTTTGTGGGTCCTCCACTTTCATCTATGATCCAAATTGACACATTATGGGATGAAATGACTGAGACGTACATATTACACAGTAAGCATGTGCTGAGCAGATGGACTAATTATTCATATAATTCATATGATAACCGACTTACGTGGCAGGGTAGCACTCAGCGTAGCTGTTGGACATGCCAAAGAAATCCCCCACGTGTTTCTTCTCTTCACGCCGTGTTCCTGCCGTGCCTTGTAGTTAAGGAAACAGCTTGAGGATCAGAGCAGTGCCCATGAAGGACACACTGAAACTGAGAATCCACTCACAAAACTCATCAGTAACCATCAACAGTGTAGATCAAGAGCAACATTAGATTCTCAGGTTCAATGTCAGATATCTCCAGTCAACACATCAATATAATTAATGATGGATCTGTATAGAACATGTTCATAAAGAACAAGGAAATCATTCCTTTGTTCTGAAAGCACAGGCTTTCCAGATTCTCTTTGATCTGAGATAACTCAATGACTTGCCTGCATTGTAAACATTCAATATGGCAGACCCTGTTACCAGTGGGACAGACAAAGATAGAGACTGAAAGGATATGTCTCCTGACCTTGCCATTGGGCAGCTGCTGTCCCAGCAAACTTCTCATTGATCAGTTTGATCTGGTCCTTCACTGATCCTGGACCTGTGACAGAATGCAGGTGGCAGAGCAGGATTTGCATGCACAGTAAACATTCAACTCATTATAGCTGCATATAGGTAGAATGCATCCTTCTGTTTTTATACAGAGTGCATTTCTACTAAACTCAATGCACTAACTTTTAAATAGATTATAGGTTGCACCACATGCAAGTAACAGAAAATGTGAAGTCAACCCAAGTGCAGTAATGGGGGAAAAAAAGATGTCCTCCACATTATTGAAATCAGACTCATGATAGTCATCAAGAGTCATGATCGTCCTTACCTTTTTCAATATCCAAAGCCTGTTAAGATAAAATGTGCATATTAGTGGTTAGCTTTGCTGAAACACAAATAGAACATTTTCTTGCATTTTTTCATTGAGAGTTCGCTTTTGGTTTTAAGCAAACAAAACTATAAATCAGGGAAGTTTTTGTGATGAGCAGTCCACTAAAGTCAGTGATGTCACACCTATATCATCTTCATTTACCTCATCATCCACTCTGGGCTTCTCAAAATAACTCCGTCTCCTCTTGTCCTCCTCTCTGTCTCGCTCCCTCTCTCTCTCCCGCTCTCTCTCCTTCTCACGATAGCGCTCCTTCTCTTTCTCTTTCTCTCGGATGGCTTTGGAGGTGGTGGGGATGTAGTCACCAATGTCATCAAAGATGCTGTGAAGAGAGAAGGGGGGGATGATATTCGCACTTAACTTCAGTGGTAGCTTATCCAAATAAAACACTTCAGAAAATGCTCTTCTAGTTTCATTACTTTTAAAGACCTTTAACTCCAATCTCTCT
Organism: Albula goreensis; assembly: GCA_022829145.1. NCBI lineage: Eukaryota > Metazoa > Chordata > Actinopteri > Albuliformes > Albulidae > Albula > Albula goreensis. Next base: position 19,913,579 of record CM040746.1, on the reverse strand, counting down.
CAAGGTGGAAAATATAGACACATTTCAAATAACCTGTCTACATCTGGATGCTGAAATAAATATATAAACATTTGGCTATTTGCACATTGAGAACATTATAATGTTTGGTTTAATTTCTAAAAAACTCACAAGTGTATGATGCAGACATAAAAATGAGAATAAAAATAGAAATTTACCCCTTGCCTGAGGGCAAACACGGGTACAACAGCAGACTTATGGTTCAACAGCAGATCTCTTACCCCAAATCAGCCTCTGGAGGCTTCTTCTCATCCAGTTTCCCTGGGAAAAGAGATCAAATCAGTCAATATTAAAAAAACCTGTTAATAAACATCAAGTGTTTCAGACACCTGTGTATGACAAACAATAACGCTATTCCTAAGGACACTTTAACATGAAACAGTAGGTGTAGAAGTACAAAGATGGAAGCCAGAGCATGGTTCCTGTATGGTTTCTCCTGATTCATTGACATGTTTGTGTGGCTGGTACCTTTCTCCTTCTTCTTCATCTTTTTATTATTGCGTGTCCCCTGACGCAAATAGGACAGGATTTGAGTCAGCTTGCTGATGACGATGTCATTGGTAGTCAGTGTGGTCTGGGCCTAAAGGGAAGATGCCATGGCGACAGTTTAGAAACAACTATAGAGTACCTTCAACATTGTGCCTTCCCACAGCATAAAGGCTATGAGTATAGGATGATAAAAACCAGAGGCAAACCATGATTAAATTCTGGAATACATGTATTTGAGACGTTATTATCGATCTTTCACAGAGAGTTTTCTCTACTTACTACTGATCACCCCAATTCCTCCATTTTCAAGTCTATAGTTGAGATTTTATTACCAAGCTTGTTTGCCATCAGGCTAACTGGTTGGGTTATTGATTAAGAAAGCAGCTTTTAATTATCACTGTGGCTGGCCGGTACTGTGAACAGTTGTTGCAGTTTTGTGCTAGGTTTGTCACAGCCTGGGATCAAACACACACCTCCATGGTGGGACAGTCAGCCTTGCTGCGGATGAGTGTTGTGGGGATGTCCGTGTCAGCGTACTCATCCTCCAGGTCCACCACGTAGGCCATGCGCCCTGGAAGGAAGAGCTCATTGCGTTCCATCTGTCGGCCTTTGAACAGAATTCGGTAGATGTTCCTGCCTGCAGAGCAGCAAAGTACCCATCAAAAACATTGCACATTAACCAGAGCACAACTGCATTAGGACTATGCTGAACAGGTATTACTAGGAAGTGATGAAACTACGATATGAACACACTGATGGGGGGAGTGGATACTCACCCAGACGGGTCTTGAATTCAATCTTCTGCTCAGGATCCTCATCTTTCCTGGTGGGTGAGAGATACAGTGAGTTACAGTGAATGTTGAGGGATGTGACATGGATAAACATGATGCAAGGACTGACTGATTTCAGAAGTTAGAGAAAAGGAATGGTTTGGCATTGGTAATTGAATCTGGGTCCCTTACTTGACTTCCTTCTGAACTTTCTCCATCATGTCCTCCTCTTCTTTCTCCTTGCTGGTGATCTCTGCCCTAACCTGAAAATCAAAAAGTAGACAAGCTGGCATAGTGCTTCAAAGTGTGTGTCTCACATTTGAAATTGCACATAAACAGATAATAATTGCTCAAGTAACATTCAAAATGTAAGTATATGGCATGAAATTAGTGGAACTCTGGAGCTTCTCTTTCCACTTTATTTTGGTTTGGTACCTGACCAGCAAAGTGGGACTGCCAATCAGTGTATTAGCATAGGGGAGCTAGTTTGGTGTCATTACTCATTGACACCTAAAACACCTCCTTGATTAAATGAAGTAACACAACTGACAGCACGGCCGTCTACACTGACCTTCTGTAGCAGAGCGAAGTCCAGCCCTTTCACCAAGTGAGTGTGCTCCATGTCACCACCCAAGAACTTGGACTCCTGGATCAGCTGCCGCCTCTTCTCTGCTGCTGATTTATCTCTATTTGCAAATTAAACCAGCAAGCAGAAAAAGCAATGAGGGCCTTGATTTCTCCCACCACATTCACCTCAATAGAGACAACTGCATCCCGACTCTGGATATGGAGGAAAAGCTGCCATCAGGACTGCTGAATTTCTCATAAATGGCCATGAACATGGACAGCTTGATACTAGTAAAAATTATATTTCAGTTTTGTCATCTGGCCTTTGTAGGGGAAAATAGGCACAATTTTTGTTAGACCTAGGGTGACCATGGAACAGGCTACCAGCCGACCTTGACTTTTGGTCCTCCTCATTGTGACAACTTTGATGGGTGGGTATCTGTGAGCAGATGGGCAGCTTACTGGTGGGTAAGGTGAGGGCATTTTGGGACTGGACAAACATGTTGGGGCCTGGGAGTCTTTTTAAGTCAGACACTGTTGAGAGGCTTGGAGGGGAGGGCAGGTTGATTTTGGGTTGATGCTCTGAGTGTTGAAGGTTGGGCTGGGTGTAATTTTGGGTTGATGCTCTGAGTATTGGAGGTTGGGCTGGGTGTGATTTTGGGTTGATACTCTGAGTGTTGGAGGTTGGGCTGGGTGTGATTTTGGGTTGATGCTCTGAGTGTTGGAGGTTGGGCTGGGTGTGATTTTGGGTTGATGCTCTGAGTGTTGGAGGTTGGGCTGGGTGTAATTTTGGGTTGATGCTCTGAGTGTTGGAGGTTGGGCTGGGTGTGATTTTGGGTTGATGCTCAGAGTGTTGGAGGTTGGGCTGGGTGTAATTTTGGGTTGATGCTCTGAGTGTTGGAGGTTGGGCTGGGTGTGATTTTGGGTTGATGCTCTGAGTGTTGGAGGTTGGGCTGGGTGTAATTTTGGGTTGATGCTCTGAGTGTTGGAGGTTGGGCTGGGTGTGATTTTGGGTTGATGCTCTGAGTGCTGGAGGCTGAACGGAGTGTGTTACACACTCCATGTGCAGGGGCACTCACGCCTCTGCCGTGGGCCCCACTGCTCTGTAGTTGGCAGTGGTGCTGATGAGCTCTGTCTCCTCATAGTCCTTGTTGACGCCATCACGACGCTCACGGGCACGATCTCGATACTTCTCCGCCAGCTCTCTCTCCCGCTCCAGTTCCTGCTGGCGCAGCTTTGCATAATAACTGTTGGGTTAGAGAGAGGTGAGAATTCACATAGGAAAACTTAATTTCCAAAAACTTAAAACCACACAAATTCACACCCTGTATGCAGGGATTCATTACACATGAACTAAACCATAAATGTCTAAACGTTCAAAACAACATTTTTACATGTTGTTTTAATTATTAAATATTGTAACTACATTCACAAGCAATATTGCGAATATTGCTTTTTCTACAGCTCCTTGTGGGGCCACAGGCAGCAGGCAACTGCCTTATGACTGAGACTAAGGCACTGACTGTTGAATCCAGTGTGAATGGCTATATGTAGTTTGGGAAATTATCCAGACAGTGTAGATGCTACACATGTTTAAAACGTTTCAACAGTCATTTAGAGTTGAGTTCTCTTCAACTGAGGAAAAGTGAAGACTGAGTCACCTTTTCTTCTTTCGTCTGCGTGCTGCAGGGTCTTCATCCTCATTGTACTCCCGTGGCATTCTGGGACACAGAAAGTCACACTCATCTGAGAGAGCTGAAACATTTTCTCAAATCAAGCACAATGTATATTTTGTGTTATTATTCTGAGAGGTATAATATAAATCCATCAATATACTGACAGCAAAATAGATTTACCTGGAACCAAACTACAAAATGTAATGTCTTCCATGTTTTATCCCTCAAAACACCAAAGATCTCCACTTGATTGGGTATTTCCTCACAACACAGTACAACGGATATCAGTACTGACAACAACTCAACCACAATGCTGCAGTAATTAACAAAATGGGACAGACAGCAGGTCATAGATACATTATGTGTATTATTTGTAGGTACTGCAGCTACATAAGTTATTTGTATTACACAACACGCAGCACTCACTCATGATGTCTTGATTTGGAAGGCGGGGCCGAGGATGGTGTGGCCCGAGGGGTCATCAATAACTTCCGGAAGTCCTCATTGGTCAGTTTAGATCTAGGCAATAGGAAACAAGCATTACAAATAAACAGTACTCCATAACTGACTAGACTTTCTCAAGGTTAATGGGCCTCTATCATCCATAAGCATAATGTACTGGTATTTTTTAAAATCTCATGTAACATAATTTATTAAATATCCGGTCATATGAACGTATGCAGTTTCACAGTGAAACTCACTGGAGAGCGGAGCGGTGATCCTCCACCTCATGGTTATCTGGGGCCAGCGGATTCGAGTACAGTTCGGCTGTAAGGGGAAAAAAAACGAGTTTAACAATTCGTTTTAATTGTTAATTTCTAAAATCAGCTATATATAGAGCCACAACACTGACGCCCTATTTAATGCTACCGTGCTTAATTATAAAGTCTTGAATTAATCGTGCAGTGTTAGCAAACAGATTACTCGTATACTTGGAATAGTTCGCTATCTGTGTAACTTTAGACAAATAATAGCTATTAAAATCTGAAGAAACTGTATACGTTTCGTCACATTTAGCTAATCATGATGTGGTAAACGGATTGAATTTACTGTTCCTGTAAAGTAACTAACTGAAATGATAGCAATAACATAGGCACAACATGGATCGGACCAACAATTTAATTCACTAGCTAGCTGTCCTATCTTTTTTCTGCAAACAAACGGGATGAAAATCAAATCAACTCGATAACTTGATTGCGACCTGCTAACTATCACAGCTTACAGTTAGCGAAGATGCGACGGTAACTAGCCAGTAAGATAGCTTCGGCTGGTTTGTTCAAATAATAACAACTTACTCTCTCTTTCGGGCATCTTGGAGCAATATAAACTTCTCTTTGATAAAGAAAATATTAAGTTAAGGTAACAGTAAAGCTTTTAAATGGTCAATGAAAACATACACATAATCACGGGAAATCTTTAAACGACAGACTTCCACAGTTCTGTGAGCTGTTCAAGCGAACTCATCGGAAGCTCAACCCAGCTGTCCTCGACAGTAAACCGGAAATGACAGGGAATATAGTCGCACGAAATGCAATAAACGACCTCTATCTTTGTAAATGGATTGCTTTAGCCTTGCCGTGATCCTCGCAATGCAACACGATTGGCTAAATCCGTACGTCACTCCGTAAAAGAGCAGATAAACACCTCTATTCCAACACGCAATTGGTTTGATAGCCAAAGTGGTAGGAGGTGACAGTGATCTAAGACATCATGGCTGCCGCTACCGTGAGGACTATTGGGGCTAACCTTGCGAAAAACCTCCGAGAGATTCGTCTGCATTTATGTCAGACATCATCCTCAAGTCAAGGAGCCAGGTACGTGTTTACTTTCGGCTAAGGGAAATCGTTGCATATTTTTTTCTTTATAAATGATTCTCAGTTAATGAGGGGTTACCCTGGTGGAGTAGATGGGAGTGAAACGGTAAGGCTTACGCCACAGCATTGGGTTATGCTTCTTTTTATTGTAATAAACATTGAAATACCTGTGCGACCATCGGAGAAATTGCGAATTTGAAAGTTTAACCAGGTAGATGATTGACGTTCAAAACCTACTCAGTCTAGAGTAGCCCACTCTACCTTGAGTTCGGTAATTGTATGTCAACTAGGATACATACAAATTAAGGACCGTTTCAAAACTGAAGCTATAGCTACTAATCAAAACGATAATTTCTACGTAAAACATTACGTAATAAGTATTCTTTACTTATTTATTTCTTATGGGTTTCTTCCAACCTACTGCTCAATTCAAGCTGTCAGGTCAGTATTTCTGAGTAGCCTGTATTGCATTAATTGTTTGTCGTATTTTCATGTCAAAAGAACATTCATGTACAACCAAAATATAGATAATCGATTGTAACATGAGTCTGCACGTTTTAAGGCATTGATTCTGAAACGTGGGTCTCCTGATTTGAGAATGGGGTTTCAAGATGTGTTTTAATACCACTTTGCAAAGGATAACACCGTAACTGTTGTCATTTGCCAGATTTCTTGCTGAAGTAAAATGTCCTAAGCCAGTGATTCCCAACGTCGGTCCTTGGGGCACACTATGTATGCTGGTTTTTATTCCAACCACAACTGCAATCCCAAAATTTTAACAAGCTGTTAATTGTTCATAATTGTTCGCGCTTTTTCATGACTAGAGAGATAATTTGCCATTATAGCTATGCATTTCATGAAGAAAAAGCTCCTATGTTCACATTGTGTTTATGTGATTTTGCAAACAAATACACAAGAGTACGTTTTCATACCTGATCAAATTAGACTGGGGTGAATCCGTATACTCCTTAAATAATTGAACATATGATTAAGCTCCAGATTTTTTTCCTTATGCTTCATAACACAATGCAGGTTTGGCTCATTATAATTAGCTTTGTCTTTGAATTTTTCATTATCTACCAATTGGATAGTTTTAGTGGTTGTGTGTCCAGAATCACCATGGTCTTTTGATATGAGTAAACATTTTACTTGTCTTTATGCAATATGGCACAATGTCAATGTAGGAGCTTTTTCTTCATGAAATGCATAGCTATAATGGCCAATTATCTCTCTAGTCAAAAAGTGTGAACAATTAACAGTTTAAGATTTTGGGATTACAGTTGTGGTTGGAATAAAAACCAGCATACACAGTGTGCCCCAAGGACTGACGTTTGGAATCACTGTCCTAAGCTTTGATTCAGTCAGGAAAGCAATATGCCTGGCACCCAATCTTCACCTCTTTCTGTCCATCTTAGTCACATCTTAGGTGCTAGTATCTGACTACAGCCACAGGTAGGCAAACTCCCTGTGCCCAGTGAGAGAGATTCCCCAGCAATCCTGACCATCTCAGTAGAGATGACTGAAGTGCTTATCAGTGAAACTTGAAACTGGTAAATGTTTTTGTGAAACTCAAGACATCAGCTCAAAAGACAATTTTGTCAGGAATGACCCAAGGGGTTTGAACCTAAATTCAGAGATGGTAAATCAAGCTAAAATGACTATGTACTTTTTCCATTGCATTGTACCAATTAAGTTACAATTGCTGTTGGCACTGAAAACATGCGTTTTGTATATGTATAGTTGGTTGAAAGGTGGGTGACCGTGAAAAATGTGTTCAAAATGTATCCTTCTCCTTGTCAGGGATTTTGTGGAGCACCACTATGTTGCGCTGAAGAAGGCTAACCCAGGCTTTCCAATTTTGATCAGGGAATGTTCTGGGGTGCAACCCAAACTCTGGGCAAGATATGGTGAGAAGCAGTTCATAAATTTAGCATTGTGTGGGATGTGTTGTGCCATTATGAAATTATGTATGAGACCATTTTCTGTCTTGTATGGCTGCATCATTAGTGGTCACATTTGAACCTTTCTACTCCCATTTCAGATTTTGGTAAGGAGCAAAGTGTAGCACTGGACAACTTCAATGCTGACCAAGTGGCCAAGGCTCTGGAGACCCTTGCCAACACCAAGTCATGAGGACTCTCATAATCTAGCTGGAGTATTGTACTGCTTCGTTTTATGAAGACTTTGGAATGGGAGAGTGATGCAATGTCGGGGTTTTGCTTTGCTCACTATAATATACTACAATAAACCTGCAAGAGCAGCCATATGAAACCTGTGAATTTTATTGACACTTGCCAAACCATATGACATACAAAAGTGATGTGCATTTATATCAAGATCTAATTCTTTTTTACAGAAAGGAAGTCTGAAACAACATATAACTTGACATAGTTCACAGAAACATTTCTTGAAATGTAAACATTACAAAAACATTTTCACCTGTCCATTAGTCACACTGTTGGGGTGTCTACCTGCAAGACAGAAATAATATTCATTGGATGAAAATACATGCTGTAATTGGTGTTTGCTGTGTTAAGGAAAACTGAGCAGGAGTTCATTTTTGGAACATGAATGCATACCTGGCTGCATGAGGTCATATGATGGTCCAGGATATAGGATGCTCTAAGTCGCATCTCCCCTTGGCTGTTGTACTGGATAGCCTCCAGCAGGCAAAGTCCATTAATTTTTTTGAAGTCCTCAACCATCTGCATGCAAAGAGCACAATGGCTTACAGGCATCTCCTTCATATGTGTGAGGCAGGACTGTTCATAAAAGTATACCTTTCCAACTAATCCTATCTACAAGTGTCTACCTTCTAGACAGACACTAGACAATCATGCCTGTGCTTAAACTGATTTAAGTTAAAACGGCTGGAAGAAAACATCACATTCTGTAAAAACTGGTTAGGGACACGACTGCTTAGGATGAGGACCACAGTAAGTATTTAACTCATGGGTAGAATAGTAGGCTTGTCTGGTATTCAACTCCAGTTATGACAGTGCTGCTTGCAATTTTGTAATGCTTGTATCTTACTTTTGAGTTGTTGGACAGAATCATGATCAACACCTCCAGACTCAGCGTCACTACATGTGGGTCATCCATCTTGAGTGTGGTGCACAGTGCTGTAAGCAGGCCGGCTTGAGTCAGCTGGCTGCAGTATTCTGTTCCTTGATGAGCAATATTACCCAGAACCTGTAATACCTAGCCATGAATCAGAAGGTACATCAATCACCCCACTGCAGTGATACCATGAATTTCAACATTTACATGTATCAAACATTCCATACACTTTCTCAACAACTGGACTAAATGATTTCCTACCAATTCATGTAACATAATCACTAACCATGCAGTTTATTCCCTTGGAGAATGGAAGCAGCTGGATCAAACCTGGGACCAGGTTCATAAAGAGTACAGCTGAGCAGAAAACACTGGAATCAGCTGAAGAGAAAACAGAAATACGGTTATACAAAACATTGGATATGCAACTTCATATGAACTAAAGGACATCTGTCAATTGTAGCCGTCTTTTCCCCAATTGCAATTCACCAACTCTGGCTCTAGAGCCACTGGCACTTCTGCAGCTGTAGTCTACATAATGCTCTTACAAACTTCACTGTGAATCAGTGACTATATCTAATTTCAATAATTCCAATTATATATTATGGACCAAAAAAGTATGACTGGAGCTAGTGTTTTTCCAGAAGCCCACACTTACCTGTAAGGTTATTGAGGACCCAGAGGCTCTCCCTGGCCAGACCGGGGTAGGGCTGCAGGAAGGCATGGGCGAGGACGCAGAGTGCGGGAAGTAGACGGCTATCTCTCAGCTGAGGCTGGAGGCTCTCCAACCTGCTGCCACAAAGCAGATTCCCAACAGATCGCAGCAGGGGCCACACCAACTGGCCATGGGGGTATACTGTTATTTTTTGTTATAACCTTGACAGTTGTATTAGTGCTAGCTGACTTCCTTCAGTGAAATTCAAACAAAATTAACATAACATCTTACCAGCTCCACACCTTCCTCAGTGTTACCTGTGGCCACAGCACCAGCCAGTGTGATGAGCAGGGAACTGCATCTGGACACAGTGCCCTGCTGTAAAAGTGTCTCATCACCCACATTGCTGTTGGAAAAGAAAGAGAAGTTGAGTATTCCATCAAAAAAAATAAAAAGCATAACAATAGTCTGTTTATCATGAATAGTCATACTGGATCCTCACCTACAAACCAGGTAGTGCAGACTCCAGGCGCACTCTATGGCTGAGCCCATGCTGCGCTGGGGATCTGGCTGCAGTGTGGCCAGCAAGTGAGCGGTTATGCCTGAAGCCAGAACAGTCCTGTGAAGAGGAGCACATAATCAGCAAATGACTCCATATCAGTTATGAATGAAACAAGATGGTGAAGTGAAAATATGAGACTGGGGTATTCAGTATTAAGCACAAGAAAAGAAATGCAAGGTTTTATTGGGGAGTTTTCCATTAGTTCACATGGCAGATGATGAAGCAAGGGATAGGGAACAGAACTCACGGGACAATGTTGGATGGAGCTTCTTTTGCCTGCAGCAGCTGGGAAAGCACAAATCCAGCTGCTTCCACCACTGCAAGATTGTGTCTCTGATCAGAGAAGGAAAGAAAACTGACATGTAAGTCACATGATTTTCTACCATAACACAAAATATGTTGGTGGGTTTGACATATGGCGGCTGAAAACAGCCTGTGCTCACCTGTATGCAGCTGGCCAAAGCTGGAACAATCCCCTGTGCAAGGAGCTTTTCCCTCACTGGTTCACTCTCTGCACATAGATTCCCCAAAGTGTATAGACAAAGCTCCTGCACAAATAGAGTACAAAGTCTCACGCCAAAATGCATACACTGCAACACACACACAGAAATGTACACACACTCTTGCTAACAACTCATATTATAGGTGGTTGGATTGATTCTGATTGATCTGGAGGCTACATAAATTCCCCTAGCCCTTTAATACGTGGAATAGGCAAGAGTTTGGTGGTTCTTACTGTGAATTTGTCGCTCTGTCCAGACAAATATGTCAGCAGGTAGGGTGTGGCGGGCAGGCAGGCCGGGCCTGCAGCAGGATGGGAAGAGTGTGACAGCTCAAGCAGACAGTAAGCCGCTTCCAGCTGACACTGAGCATGAGAGCCACTGAGCAGCCCCACCAGCACCTGCATGCTGTTCTCCAACCTGGAACACATCGATTACAGCAGCTGTTACTCTTCGCCCCTCTGGTTACAGTTAGGGCAAATGACATGGATGATTAATAAACATGAAGCAAATGAAAACGACATAGATCAGAATGGTGAGTGCTGTACTGCTGAAGAGGGAGTTATGGTGTAATCTGTCATACTTGATGAAGATGAGTTGCACCTCTGGCACTCGCAAGGCCTTCCTTAAGGTTTGAAGGTAGTTAACCTTTTCCTCCCCGCCATGGTGGACTCTCCGGAACAGTTCCATGATCTAGCAGACAGCAATAAAGATTACAGGACACATTGTGCTGCGATTCCAAAGAATTTATTAACTCTAACACAATAACAACAGACAATCCCCAATTCCTTTGTCTGTGACATCAACTCATTTCAACTCTGCTACTTTGAACAGGCATCAGCGTGCCATAGTGTCAATAATAAATGGTTAGTCTGGTTTGTTTCCTTAAGCATTTGATGGCCCCCGATCAGTACTAGCCAAATGTGAAATCATATTAGGTCTCCTCCACTGTTCTGTTGTTTTGACCCTCACCTGTTCCTTAGACATCATGTTGGCTGCGGTGTCCATGGCTCCTTCCTCTTCCTCATTCTCTTGCAGATGTCGTTTACTCACCAGCTGCTGATCCCTTCGTGCCTGCCTCAGCACTGCACGTGGAAGGAAGATCAAAGCAATGCAATCGATTATAACACTTCATTTTACTGCACAGAATTAATGGAATTCGCAATTTGATTCATATTTGGTTAACGTTAATGCAGGAAATTTTAGATCATTGCAACATGTTCAGATGCAATGCCCAACTGGTCTGAATATTACTCTGACTGCTCACAAATACAAAGTCTTACCTCTTTCCTGCTCTCGTCTCTTGAACTTGAACTCCTCGAAATTACTGTTGTCCCGACGCAGCTTGTGGCGGACTTGACTCAACCTCCACATTCTGACCTGCATAAAGCCAGAATACCTGAGAAAATGTATTTTGTATTAATAAAATGGAAGACCAAGTTAACTCTCAGGTGAAAATATTACAATAGCGTTCAAACACCTCTTTTGCATACATCTAATTTAGAAACAATACGCCAACAATGTTTATATGACCCGGCCTTATGTTGGCACTGGTATGCCTGGTAGATTTGGGTACCTTACCTTGCTCGTATGGCTAGCTCGATGTTTATATAAATTGCACAGTGGTTTCAGCTAATCATATATAAAGACGGAATTGCACGTACAAGTTAATAACAGGTTTTGATTCAGAAACTTGGAATTTAAAACTGGCACCATTGCTTGCCAGCTGACTGTTTTATCAACCAAGCTGTCCATACCGAGTCATTTACTGATGTCGCAAATTGATGACGATAGTGTAAACAACATCTCAATAGCACACCATGGAAAACAGTTGGCTTGTACAGGTTTGTATTGGGTACACAGCGCCCCCTAGTGATTCTCGAAATGCACTTGACTTGGAGGGCTGGATGAAGGTGTTGCATAACAGAAATAGCTGCTATGAAGTTGGTGCGGAAAGTTGTTGCTCAGCAAAACGAGCAATGTTAATCAAATCAACCATGATGACTCTCACTAATCTAAAGATGATAATTTAGTTTCAGGCTACATGCATACCATGACATTGAGAATTGGATACAAAATACTTCAATATTAAACAAATAAACAAGATAGTGTAGTTCTTCATGTTTTAATTTAGGTGCTAGGATATCAGCTATGTTTTTGACCACAGAAAGGTGTAGCAGCTAAATGTTTAACAAGAACAGCATGTAATCAAATTTCATTACAAAACAATCTCAGCAAGGCAGCGCTTCCTTTAGGCCATTCCTGATCACGGCTTTGTAACTGTGTGCTTTTCAATAGATCTGTGTGACATGCTTGTAGAAAATGTCACTTTTTAAAATACTCATCAAATTGTCTTATCTACACTTACATGATCTATGTTGCAATCACATCCTGCATTTAACATTTTTCTTTATCGTAATTATGACAGAATAGTGTCTGAGTTTATGTGTTGAATGTGAGGAATATTGGATGCTACTTTTTTTAAAAAAATGACCAAGTGACTCTTGTTGTTGCCAGCATCATCTAGCTGATTTCAGTACCTTTTGGTTGCCAACATTATTGCATGTTATTATGCACTTTCAATGGGTTTAAAAAACAACTGTATACCAAGGATCCAGTCCACAGACAGTGTGGACATTTATTTAACAAAATATATCTTAGACAGAAAAATGTTTTATCCACATTATTTGACAGACTGTAAACGTGAAACTGAAATACTTCCTGACGTCACTGCTCTGGGCACATTTTCTTCTTTATCTTCAGTTCCTTCTCCATCAATGCACTCTCTGGCTTTCTTTTTTTCTCCAAGCTCCAGATTTTTCTTGTATCATGTACCAGCCATTAGTCATCATTAGTAAAGTAAAAACTGGTTAAAATACAATAATAAAAACAAAACAGTACAAATTCACATGATGCTGCCGAGCTTATGTATATGACATTAATTCATATTTATATAGTCCATGATTATAAAAAGAGAAGCTCAAACAAGAACACCTCCTTCCTCAACAGAACGAACAACTTCAAATATAATTGGTAATTACGTTTAAAAAGCTTTCCAATTTATCTTGCTGGAATGAACCCCAAACAATGGTGTGCACAAGGTTGTCTCTGAACAAAAGCTCCTCTGTCTTCTGGTCTGTGGGCAACAGCTTCCCCTGGTGAAAATCGAAGAAAGACATCAGTGTTGTGGAAACCACATTTTGGCCCATATCATCACTTTAATGTCCTCTATCCATTAGGGAGGATACAGACAAACACCTATTTACTATGAGTTCCAAAATTCATTGTGCATGACATGCACAGACTGCTGAATCCCAGGAGCCACACTTGGTGCGGTGACACTAAAACTAACTGTGCCACTCAGTGGGGTAACTGGAAACAGCCAGCACTGGTATCGACATGGTTTGATAACAGACCATGAGGTGTTCCACTATACTGTAAACAAGTGCTTTAGCAAGATGTGCAAACCTCAAACCAAGTATATGCAACTATTCATCAATGCTAACCCATTTAAAAATAATTCTGCTTACCGATGTGTCTCTGTGCTATTTTTTCTTAGAGGACTTGTGCTTCTGAGAAAGAAAAGCAACAGGTTGAAGTCAGGATTAGTTTACAGTATGCCAAATCTCATTTACTGAAACGTATTTCAAATAACACATCCATATCAAGAGCTAGTCAAAAACCTACATGTTCTCTGCCTTGTGTAGAGGAGATTGGATATTGTTTATCGTAATTAAAAACACTCATCTCACAACGTCTGTGTTCATAACATTGACAATGTTTATGCTTTTTTTTTTTTTTTTTTTTACCTTCTTAGGGATAGCTTCTGCAGTGACTGGACTAATTGCTGTTACAGGTGTGTCAGAAACAAGGCCAAGGGGACTCTTGTGAGGACTTTCCTTGATCTTTTTCTCATTTTTTAATGTGTGTTTTTCTGTAAAGAATTCTCACTGTTAATTACACACCAAACACAGTTCATTTCACAAAGCAAAGGACATCTTTTGGTTTGAAGATTCAAATTCTGGAGGGTTAGGGAGAAAAATATTTTTGCACCATTAACCCAACTGAATTCATTCAAATTATCCTTAGATATCAGTGTGTTATGCAGTTTTCAAATGTGAGCATATGGTTGAAGAAAAACATTCCAGCTGGAATCCTGGCTACATTCATTATGACACTTATCACACAAACAGGGTGACACACTAGTGTAACATATCCCTTCTGTAAAGTAATGCACTATGAAACAAAAAAAAAACAGATACAGATACAGCAAAGAATTTCTCACTTTTTTCCGTTTCTTCCTGAAACAAGCTCAAATTTAAGAGGGCCATCTCAGCCTTGTCTTTTGATTTCTTCTTATTCTCCTTTTTTTCCTTCTTTTCCTTTGCAGTTGTCTTTTCAACACAAGACTTAGTGCTCCCTTCTTCTACCTTTTTCCTCTTCTTGGAGGACTCATGATTGTCCTGGTTGGATGTGTTGAGGGCAGATGCTGGTCTCTTCCCAGACTTGGCTTTTGTGACAAGGGTGATGAAGTTACCCTGAGCTCCACTTGTGGACACTGATTCTGATACAGTGCCTGTGGCCTTCTTTGCTCTGCTGGCTGCTGGCTTGCTCTTTTTAGGTGAGGCCTTGTCCTTCCCATTCCCAACAGCCTTCCCCTTTTTTGTTTTGGGCTTTTCCTTCTTTTTCTGGGACTTGTCTGACAGGACCTGTGTGCTGTAGTTGGCACTTAAGGAGTCAATCTCCTCCATCTTTGCAATGTCAGCGTCTAAAAACACGAGAACGGTCAGTTTTACAGGTGTGATGACTCAATATATATATACGGACAAGAAACCATTTCTAGTTCCACGGCATGTTTAATTTACAATACTTCATTTCCAATACTGCCGTCCTTCCTATTTAAGCTAAAAGCACAGCATCTTTCTTCATGAATGGTTACCTGAGAGTCTCAGTGCAAGCTTCTTCCATTTCTCCACATCCAGACTGCTGTCAGAGTCTGACTCAGACTCTCGCCATGCTGGAACGGCAGGAGATTGTGCTGGTAACATTTTCTCTTTGTTGACAGCTTCTGGCAACGTAGGGGCTGTTTTCCTCTTCTTGGCCTTTGCAGATTTGGTCTCTGATTTCTGCTTGCTTGCCTTCTTCTTCTGTGAAGGGGTTGATGCCTTGACAGTAAGGGGAACATCAATATGGGGTAAGAGATTTACTAACTGGGTCTGACAATTTAAAAATGGTGGAGATTAGCATTAAATGTCTTCCTCACACTCATACACATGGTCATATCCAAACTAAACCAAAAGTGAGCTGCTAAATTAAAAGAAAGTAAAAAGATCTAATTCAAATTCACAACATTAGTATTTGACATCAAATGATGTTTTCCTTACCAGTGATTTCTTCTTTGAGGTAGAGCTGCTATCACAGATAGACCCCCCCTTTTCCTTGTGTGCATGCACAACTAAAAAAAAATAAAATAAGTGAATGTTTTGGCCATAACAGCAAAAACACAGTGCTGTTAAAAGACTGATCTTTAAGTTTAAGTATGTGCTTGAATAAGGCAAGACCCTCATAAATGTAAAATTAGGGAAAAGAGGAAGTGCTTGCAGTTTCAATTCAACCCAATTCAAACATACTCTGATAAAGATCACATCAATACAATTTAATTCCCAGGTCTGACAGTAACCTATAACCACTTAAAAATGTATCAATGTGTGTCTGACTGGCAGTATGGTTCTGCTGCTGAAAAGAATACCAGTCTTTTAGATGCAACAAGAAAACATAAAATAAGAAAATACACTTTTAAGATACTCTTTTAAGTAGATACACTTTTAAGATGCCTCTGTCCACTTCTGACAATACTACTCTAACAGAGAAAGGTTACTCTGCTGCCCTCTGTGATCAGGGGAATGACCCATACACAGAAACCCAGCATAGCCTTCCAAACCTAGACTGAAACCCCTCAGGGCAGGATTTTTGTATAACTGGTTTATGGGATACCCATGGTGACGTGCATGGTGTAATTACAGAAGCAGTTCTAAGGGAATACCTTTGTAGGTCAGTTCTTTCAGATCATCCAGATCGATGTTTGTACTGTCTGAGTCTGAGTCATGCTGGGCAGGAGTGGCTGGAATGCTATTTTTTACTCCCTTTGTAGCAACCGGGGTTTTGGGAATCACATTCTTATCCTTGGACAGGACTGGAGCTTTCTTCTTATTCACTTCCTCCCCCACAGTTTTCTTGCTTTTCTGTGTAGGCTTTCCTGGGGTGGCCTTGGGAGTTAAGAGAGACTAGAGAAAAACAAATTCCTTACAAAAAAAAAAAATCTGAAGCATAAAGCACAACTGAATACAACATATCTGAGATATTTCACACCTTTGTACGTGGTTCCTCTTACTTTGAATGTGACTACTAGTGGCTCACCTGGGATGCGTCCTCCTCGCTGGAACTGCTGTCACTCGAGGTCTCTGGCACAGTGGTGGGTAGGGCACTCACAGCTGATGACCCTGAAACTACATCATGATAACATCACACCACAGCACTTTGGACACCTAAAGAAAAAGACAAATATGTCTTTATGTATTGCATATGTTAAGCAGGTTTAGTATAGAAAGTATGTTTTGTATATCAAACAGGACAATGCTTGTCTATTAACTGTGACCATTTAAGTCAGGGTGGCCCAAATTACTAAGCTAACAGTAATTAGCCTCTTTCTAACAAAATTAAAGTCAACCAAAAAACATTTCTCAACTAATTGTTATGAAGTTAAATACTTAGTCCAAGGACAGTCTTAAGTGTAACAGAAAGTTGCTTGTCTCACATTGACAACTATGTTTTCTAATCATTCTCACTGCACTACCTCTAGCCAAGAAATAATAATCAACCATACCAACAGATGTTGCTTTAGAAAGTGCAGTCTCCTCTTCGCTGTCTGAGTCCACACTACTACTGCTGCTATCTTCCTTATATGCCGTTCCAGGGCCCACCGGCATGGCTTTCTGCTTGACTGGCACTGCCTTGTTAATTGCTGCAACCTTCTGATACATGATATTGATAAAAACTATATTAAATTTACTTAATTGAAAATGCATTTTTTGACTGAATTTGAAATGACTTTATAAACAAATGAAATTGAATGGTTAAATAAAAAGACTGCTATGTGACTGACCGATGTGGCAGACTCTTCCTCACTCTCTGATGAATCTGTGGTGTCACTCTCCTCTTCCTCTGCTGGAGCTGAAGCTTTAGGCGTGGCTTGGGGCGTGCCTTTGGACGGGATAACAGAGCCTACTTTTGCTGGAGTGACTGGACCTGCCTTCTGTGCATAAAAAAGAACAAACAACACTGAGCAAGAAAACTAAAAACTTGGTATTGCATTATCATGTTACTCAGATCAATCTACAATAAATGATAATTTTCTTACCATAAAAAGTCTATTGACCCAACAATGGGTCAGTTATCAAAGACATCTTTGGATTTCATTTGACAAAAGTCTAAAAACAAGGCTCTAATGAAGATCTAAAATTTGGATGAAGCACCAGGCAAGACATCATTAAAAATGAATGGGGGCCAATGGGTAAGGAAGATACAATTAAGTTTTATGCAATAACGTTTCCAAAAATGATCAATTAAAGAAGATATCCAGGTAAATGATTCTTTTGTTTTTTCGAATAAACTTCAAAGCAAACTTGAGAATCCACACCAACTGACTTTGTTCGTCTTCACCCGTAGTCTTATTTGAGGGTTGGAGAATTCAAAAGCAAATCAGTAACATTAAAACTTGATTTTCAACCCATCATTTTATTTCTCTGAAGAACATATAAAACCCACAACTAAAGACCTGTCCCATAACTGAAAAATCCTCCAATGTTCTTCTGGTTCCAATGTGTATACATGGTATTTTAGTCACTTATATTAGTTAAGTAGAGCTCCTTCCCTAGTTTGACTGTTTTTATCAACAAAAGGAAAGCAACCTATTTACAAACGAGGCTGCAATTATGTCAGTAATCATTGTAATCAATAAATAAGTAATATTCATTAAATTCTTTGATGATGTAACTTTCGGTAGTTGCAATTTTCAGGAGAGTACCTGTGGTGGAGCCTCCTCTCCACTCTCCGAGTCATCACTGCTCTCACTGTCTGAGCTCTCAGCCTGCTTCCCTGCTGCTGGCGTCTTGGGTGCAGCTTTAGCCTGGCTGGGGGTGGACTGGCTGGGCTTTACTGGAGTCAATGAGGCCACCTTGGCTGGGACTGGCTTTGCTGGAGCCTCTTCCTCACTTTCTGAGGAGTCTGTGGTGTCGCTCTCTTCGTCCTCTGCTGGTGCCATGGTCTTAGGCGTGGCTTTCAGTGTAGCTTTGGCCTGGTTAGGAGTCTTCACAGCCATTGATTTTGCTGGAGTGTTTGGCACTGCCTTCTGCATAAAAAAAAAATAGAGTATGCAAATGTATCAAAACAAAACACGTCTTCAAACGGCATCTTCAAAAGCTCAACTTCACATATAATTAATTCAAGAATAGTTTACATGTTATATGCCATTTTAAATAAAGTGTACCTGTGCTGGAGTCTCCTCTTCACTCTCCGAGTCATCACTGCTCTCACTGTCTGAGCTCTCAGCCTGCTTCCCTGCTGCTAGCGTCTTGGGTGCAGCTTTAGCCTGGCTGGGGGTGGACTGGCTGGGCTTTACTGGAGTCGATGAGGCCGCCTTGGCTGGGACTGGCTTTGCTGGAGCCTCTTCCTCACTTTCTGAGGAGTCTGTGGTGTCGCTCTCCTCTTTCTCTGCTGGTGCTGAGGTCTTAGGCGTGGCTTTCAGTGTAGCTTTAGCCTGGTTAGGAGTCTTTGATTCTACTGATTTTACAGGTGTTACTGGCACTACCTTCTGTTTAAAAAATTGAAATGGTCAAAATTACACCAATCCAAAACTGAAGTTTTACATTTATGGATATGACAAGTGAGTCCTGTAAGAATATTATAACATATTATGTTGAAAGCAGGCCATTTGAACGAACTAGGCTCGCTATTCCTCTAGACCCGGGGTCGGCAACCCGTGGCTCGCGAGCCGCCAGCTCCCACCAGCTTTGGAAAAAAAAATTACAAAAAGTACAAAAGAATTTTTAAAAATTAAATCATCTATTTTATATGCATTTACTATATACTCTGAGTTATTGAGTATTAATAAAACTCAAATTTTATTTAGCAAATATTAACATGTCCACTAAAATATGCGTCATACCCTGAATCCACCCCCAAAGCCTCTCATCCTCCCGCGCGCTCTTCCTGCAGGTGGCTGATCTTCAGTTCCAGACCCCCGGTAAGCTAACTATGGATCAACCCCCCCAAAAAAAAGTCTTTGAGGAAAATCGAGTGTTTAATTCTGAATATTTACAGCGAGCAATCGTCACAATGCAAACTGCATCTGGGGGAAAGATTCTGTGAATTCAGAAAGGAAGCACTAACCTCCCCCGTGACGCCGCTGGACATTGACCTATCACAACTGAACATGTCATCGTTCACAGCAGTAAATCATGCCGATTTTGAAATTTAACCTGCTGACATAGCTGGTAAAGACTTATGGATGGCCAAATTCAAAAGAATGACCGCTGATCTGGAGGATGTAGCCCGACAGCAGGCTATTCTCGCTCAGGAGCACAAATGGAGTGAGATTGAGAGCCTCCCCAAAGCCGACAAACTTTTATTTGACACGTGGAATGCCATTCCTGACACGTATGTGAACATGAAAAACTATGTTTGTGGAGTGCTGTACATCTTTGGGTCCACATACTCATATGAGCAGGTTTTCTCTAACATGAACTACATAAAGTCCAAACACCGCTCTCGCCTCACTGATGACAGCCTGCAGTCCTGCATGAAGATCAAAGTCTCTTCAAACTGTTCGTAAACAAAGTTCTTCTATATAGCCTTTTTCTATTACCGTCTTATTTTGCCAATATCATTGTAGTAAAAGTATATAAAACTCCACATGCTGCGCTATTTTTATTTTCAGAGCCAGGCTCTGCTGATTTTTTATGACTGCTTATTTACTTTACTAATCGGTCCCCCGCTCCCCGTGATTCGGTATAATACCGGTAGCCTATATAGCCTATGCGTTTTGTACACAATTATTATTATTATTAATGTATTAAGAATATTGCCCCCTCTTATATTATTGCCCACCTTTCTTTCCTTATACCCCCCCCCCCCGTTGTTTGGTAGGAGGAGTTAAAATGGCTCTTCTGATGTTGAAGGTTGCCGACCCCTGCTCCAGACAGTGCCCCTCACTTGCTCATTAGACTTCCCACACTGACGGGAAAGAGTGAGTGGGAAGCTCTCCAAGGTGATGAGATCCTTATTATGTTACCACAAGATGACAAAAGGGCACTGAAACCGTGGCTCCATAAACCAGTAACAGCTTCTTAAAAGTACCTTAACCTATATCTTTAAAATAAACTTTACTAAAAATGTCATTCAGAGACAGGTCAATATTAAAATAGCCTTTCTAAGACACTGAAGTTCATTTTAAACGAAGTGTACCTGTGCTGCAGTCTCCTCTTCACTGTCCGAGTCATCACTGCTCTCACTGTCTGAGCTCTCAGCCTGCTTCCCTGCCGCTTTAGCCTGGCTGGGGGTGGAGCGTCTTGGGTGCAGCTTTAGCCTGGCTGGGGTGCCATGGACTGGCTGGGCTTTACTGGTTAGTCGATGATTTTGGCCGCCTTGGCTGGGACTGGCTTTGCTGGAGCCTCTTCCTCACTTTCTGAGGAGTCTGTGGTGTCGCTCTCTTGGGCTTTACTGTCCTCTGCTGGTGCCATGGTCTTATGGCTTAGGCGTGGCTTTCAGTGTAGCTTTGGCCTGGTTAGGAGTCTTCACAGCCATTGATTTTGCTGGAGTGCTTGGCACTGCCTTCTGCATAAAAAACAAAAGAGTATGCAAATGTATCAAAACAAAACCTGTCTTCAAAAGGCATCTTCAAAAGCTCAACTTCACATATAATTAATTCAAGAATAGTTTACATGTTATCGGCCATTTTAAACGAAGTGTACCTGTGGTGGAGCCTCCTCTCCACTCTCCGAGTCATCACTGCTCTCACTGTCTGAGCTCTCAGCCTGCTTCCCTGCTGCTAGCGTCTTGGGTGCAGCTTTAGCCTGGCTGGGGGTGGACTGGCTGGGCTTTACTGGAGTCGATGAGGCCGCCTTGGCTGGGACTGGCTTTGCTGGAGCCTCTTCCTCACTTTCTGAGGAGTCTGTGGTGTCGCTCTCCTCGTCCTCTGCTGGTGCCTTGAAAGTTGGTTTGGCCTGGTTAGGTGTTGCCATGCCCATTGCCTTAGTGGAGGTGACGGTGATGGCTTTCAGTTTTGGACTTGCTGTCACAGCCTTCTGCTGTTCCAGTACTGTGAGTTTAGTCTTCAAATTTAGGATGGTTTCCTAGTGTAAGAATGCATTGACAAAGGCATGAAAACATCCATATTAAAAGACAATTTTATTTTTTTTACTGACAGAAAACCATATTGTCTATCCATTCTTGTAAAAAGTAACAACTAACTCAGGAGTAATGACCAGTGATTGGGTTTTGTCCTCACTGCCTGAGTCCTGACACTTGTCTCAGCTGTCACCCTCATTGACACTGTCGCCCAAGCTGATAAGAGCACTGACCACACCCCTCAAGGTAAAAGCAGGTCTCTGCAACAACGATACCTACACTTGAGTGATACCTTTGTTATGGTAAATACAGCCTCCATATGCTACTGTTACACTTGGCTTCCATTGCGAAAAATCCACGCAAATTTCCATTCAAGTCAATGGAAGGTGGCGTCAAGTATCGATTCTTCTGGTAGCAGAATTCAGCTCTGCTTTTGACACAGGGCGGGGCTCTGTTTTATGCCTGAGTTAAACTGTGGTGAACTCCCCATCTGGCCAATCAGAGAGCTGCTGCTTGACGCCAAGGGGCATGTCAATTTGGTCCTTGTAGTTTATTTCAAACTTCAAAATGATGGAGACTTTTATCACCGCAGTGTCTTACCACCCAGTGCTTTTTAGACAGTGAATACTATACACGTGTATTAGTAAGCTGTTGGTTGCTACCTCTCATTAACTATCTGGCTAGCTATCTAATACCTAAAAGCTAGCTGGACGCTAGCTAAAAGCTACCTGCTACCTATAAGATGTTTAGCTTGTTTTCTCCTCAACAAAGTGAGGGCTAAAGCCAGTTTTTTTTCCTCTACAGTTAGCAAATGCACACCATCTATGTTTACCAGGAGGCGGAGGCAGAACTGTGGCCGGAGACACAGATTCCTTTAATTCGGTTAATTTGGGCACGTGCAATTCAACTGTAGTTTTCATCAGCAGATGGTAAACATGGTCGGTGTGCGTTTGCTCACCACCGAGCAAAAGCGGGCTTTAGCCCTTGCTTTGTTGAGAAGGAACAGACAAGCTAAACATCTTACAGGTAGCAGCTAGTTTTTAGCCAGGGTGATCAATATCTCCTCCATTTTGATTTTACAGTTTGACACAATTTGACTTGAACTACAAGAAGCAAACTGACACACCCCTCGGGGCCAAACAGCAGCTCTCTGATTGGTCAGACAGGGACAGATTTGCATATTTGCATGGTCAAAGTTCGCCAGTTGAATTCGGGGCATAAACAGACCCCCGCCATGCATCAAAAGCAGAGCAGAATTCTGCTACCAGAAAAGTTACTTGAAGCCATCTTCTGTTGACTTGAATGGAAATTGGCGCAGATTTTTTGCGTTAGAAGCAAAGTGTGACCGTGGCATTACCGTGGATGCTTTAAATGTAACCTCTGACACACCTGTGTTGGTGGAATCTCGTCTGGACTCTCTGAGCCGCTGTCAGAGCTCTCTGTTGTTTCAGGCTTTGCTGATGCTGGCCTGGACTTCACTGGAGTAGCTGCCACAGATTTGGCTTTGGATGTTTCCAAATCATTCTATAGAGCACAAGCAAGTGGTCAACACATTATGTAACAGTCAAATGAGCTCACAGTATTACATTACATTACTGTCATTTAGCTGACGCTTTTATCCAAAGCGACTTACAGTTCATTAGACTAACCAAGGGCCAATCTCCCCTGGGAGCAATGTGGGGTTAAGGGCCTTGCTCAAGGGCCCAACAGCAATGGTGTTCTTGCTGTGGCTGGACTGGGACTTGAACCACCAACCTCAGGGGTCCCAGTCATGTACCTTAGCCACTAGGTTTAAGTATTAACTGGTACAAGTAAAAAAAAAATGATACATTTAAATGGTAATTTATCAGTGAACTTGAGTTTTTGTACATTGTTACTTCTATGCACATATCTACCTACAATTAATTTTTGTATACATATATATACACTGTACATGTCTGAATTTCTGTAAACAAATTCTCCTGCACATGTTAAAAAAAAAAAAAAAAAAAAAAAAAAAAAAAAAAAAAAAGGTTAACTCAACTCCTGTTCCTTCATTGTGGTCACAGTGGTCCACATGAGCAGTCAAAAATGTTGTCACTTACCACATAACTTCTGCAGCTACCAAAACAGCACCAGCTGAGTGCTTGTTTAATTAAAATCAGTAAGCTGTATACAGGATGGCTACAACTGAACTACAGTCGCTGTTGGTTTACTGTTTGATCCAACAACCACCTGATCAAAGCATAGGGATATAAAATTATTCACTGAGGCACATGGCAAGAGACAGCCTCTAACTATACACACAAAACCATGTTCCGGCTCTTCACTTCTTCAAAGATGTCAGAGCATATCTATTTAGTCTGGTATTCATATTGAACTTACTGAACTTGAATAATATTCTGGTTTCGACTGGTATACTTACTTGCTGTGGAGCCTCCTGATCATTCTCAGATTCATCACTGCTCTCACTATCTGATGGCTCTTCACTAGTAGCCTTTGGAGCAGATGCAGTCTTGCCAGGGTTCACTTTTGCAGGTATCTTGGACTTCTGGTTGCCTGGAGGTAAGGGTATGCAAAAAAAACATGAAACACTGAGCCTCAACACTTACACAAATGTTAAAAGGCACATTTACCCAAAAAATTCCCAACCATTTCCTGACTCATGAGTGCGAAAAAACACAAATACATCAAACAACATTTTAAAATATTGTATGTGTTACTGGTTTTAAAGAGAAACGTGCCATCACTACCCTTAAAGCCAGCAAACAGATAAGGAGAGACTTGGAACAATGAAGGCTTCATGGCTCGTGCATGTGGTCGGTCTGAATACATCAAGCAATTTTCATCTTGACAATCTATAAGATTCTGCACACATACTTCTATGAATTTGTTTACACTGCTGCTTCATTTTGCCCAAACTAAAATACATGGGTTTTGCATTAATGTGATGAGAAATGCATTGGAGACAATGGAGTTTCTCAATACTGAACAGGAAGCTGAAGATAAAAGGCTTTGTGTTTGGCCAGAGCAATGGCTATTGTAAATACTTTATACAGTATGTCCTGCAATAATGTTTAAGTACAAAAACTGAAAACAAGTAAAAATATTCCTTCAAATACACTTTGAAATTGTGATGTATATTCTTCCACATTAACATGTGTCTGTTTTCATTTCATCCCCTCACCAGGAATCTGTGGCTGTGTGCCATCTGGTTCATCTTCACTGTCTGAAATGTCGCTGTCCGAGCTCTCAGGGCCTTTCCTTATTTTAGGAGTGGGAAGAGATTTTCTGGCAGGGGTCATAACTGTTTTTACAGCTTGTTTTGACTCAGTTTTGGCAGAACCCTTACCTGTATACATAAACAGACAATGAAATATAATCTGAACATCTGAAAATACAACTGCAGCACCACTGGGAAATTCTGTCAATTACAAATGTCTAAGAATGGTTACATAGATTAATAGTAAGCAGAAGAAAGAAGGTTATATGTACCCAGTGCAGATATTTTCACATCCGCTTCATCTCCGGAGCTCTCTGTGCTGCTTTCGGGATCTGCTTGACGAAACTTCTTTGTGGGGCTCTGATTATCCCCCAATGAGGTTTTTCTCTTCTTGGCATTCTCTGGCGTGCTAAAATTGCACAACACATCAATTGAGAAATAGATGACATTCTAAAATAGACTATATACTCCCTTTTACAGTTTAAAACCAAGGAAAACATGTATATTCCATGAAGCACCTTTCATACTCTGATTATTGTTGACAGTGCTTTAGATTTCACAGTCCCTCATTATTTAGTGACCATGCCTTGATAATTATATAAATGTGAAGTTTGCACATCCCTGCACAGTAATCAAACGCAGTCACTACTGAACGTGTCTGAGATTTTCGTGAACTGCTTCGAGCTATGTGCAGGGTCCATATTGTCCAACTGGAAGATATCCTTGGACAATGTTGCAGAACCTGAACCGACCGTGCGCTGACTGTTTCAAATCTGCGTATAGTAGACTTTTGTTCTCAGATGCACGGTGATTAAAAGCGCTCACGGGCTGTATGGAGCTCTCGAATGAAGTTGTACTTACTTGACCCAGCTCATGTAGATGTGATAAAGTGGCGTAGTTCCTGCTGGCGGTTCACCCTATATACCAGCAACACAGTATCAATAACATGAAAATCAAAATTAATTTCACAGCTAGCCTTTTCAATAAATAAATAAATGCAAGCAGCTACATAGCCGGAAATTTCATGGTCTGGCTTCTTGTTAGATCCAGAAAATAGTCATTAGTTAAGGTAGTTTGTGTGCCGACTATGGGAAATCACTGCATATTTAAGTGAGAAAGCACATCTTTATTGGAAGTTTTTTCAAACGCATGTTATTAACTGGAAGTTATTGCAAACAAAATTAACTAGTATGCCAAACAACTGCATTGTATCTGCAATTTGCAGTTCAGTTGTGTAATACACAGAAACAAGTACTCATTTTTATTTTAGAACGCGGTCGCCACTTCAGCAAGTTACTAGAAACTATTAGAAGCACGTTCCAACCATAGCACCTCCCTTTAGAACATACTAGTTAGGTACAGTAGCTACCTGGGGAACGTGCTTTTTGAGCACGTTAGCCGCTTTCTGGTAACCGTTTTCCTTCAAATGTTGATAAATTAAATGCAACAACTGAAATTCTGTCGTATCTCTGTCTTTCGAAGTCATTTTTAATCTTTACAAAAGTCTAATAATTGCCAAAAGGAAAAAAAAAAAAAAACAGTATCAATAAGGTTGCCACCATTCAACGTTGTTTCCTAAACCTCCATGCTTTATCCACACTTTGACCTCCGAACTACAAACTTTAACCCCGCCTCCTCAGTGCTTATACGCATATACGTCTTGGGATTTGTAGTTTTATTCGTTCAACTCCGCCATTGTATTTAGAACAAATTAAGGAATTAAAGAAATTGTGCTTGGGAAATCTCGTATGCTCAGAATCGACCGCACAGTTACATTTATTTCAGTTGATTACATTGCAAGATAATGAAAAGCTTGAAAGAAAAATTAACAAGCAAGTACTTTTGTTTCAGCCAACAATCTATAGTGCAAATGTACATGGTAACTTGACAAGGAGCCAGAGATACAATAAACCAATATTTCCATCATATATAAATAAAAACACGTCTTACACGCATTGAAATCCTAAAGTTAAACAGCAAACATTTTGTCGGCTGGTTCCGATGCATTCAGACCAAAGATACATATTAGTGATGACACCACGTTTTGGAAAAGGGTTTAATATAGAGTAATTTGAGACGAAATACCTCAAAGATAGGCAAAAACATAAACAGAGACATACTGTAACGATACTGGTGTTAGACATATCAGAATCCTTTATGCCACTCCTTCCCTTTGGGAGGTGCTAGTGAGTCGTGAAAAAAAATGGTTGACTCATTAACACATACATTTGTCCTTAAAAGTTTCTTTTTTTTAATCTAGGCAAAATTATACAATGATAGGATCAAACCACATGAGCATTCTTTAAAAAGTAACCATGCGATTTTACATATTTCCAAGATGGCCATCCAAGAGTCGATCCAAGACAGCATGACATGTGCTTGGGTACAATTGTATAGGCCTATTGTTTTCAGAAAATGTTACCTCAGCATACAGTTTGAAGAGGAATTGCTTCAAAAGGTTATTGTTTAGTAAATTCATAATCTGTTGATAAATCAAGACTAGTGCTGTCCATTTAACCTGCTATTTGGGGAGATGAGGAGGATAAGGGTGAATTTCAAAACAGTAAATGATTAATTGACTACTAAGGGTGACCCATATTTTATTTATCAGATGTTAGCTGATGGATAGTGTTTGTTGCTGCATTCACAGGAAAACTATGTAAAAAAAACTGGGCCTTTGGAGAAAGGAGAAACAACATGATTCCCCAAGGATAATAAATGCATTTTTGATACATAAGGAAAAATTGTTCCAGTGCTGACATGACAATTTTAAATGTTGTAATAAACAGCAAGTATAGACTCCAATAACACTATAAATGAAAAATATTTCCAGTATAATGCCAAACAAAACCAAAAAATTAACTACAGACACTGTGTGAGGGAAGAATTCCTAGAAACATTTGAAAGCACACAGAGCCTTTCTCTGAACCAAACAAACATTCTGACCAATATCTCAAATTTATGAGGGTCAGGATGAAATGTGAACTTTATAAGCACTTTTTTCTCAAATGATGTATGACCAAGTTTCCCCTCCAACACCCCGCCAAGAAGGAATAATGAGTGAGACAGTTCCCAACAGAGCAGGGTTAAAGATGGAGATAAGCAACTGGAAATAACAGAAATTTAATCATCACCTGACAGAAAGAATATATAGAAATGAATACATACTAGAGGAAGGTTATGTATAGAGTTATTGACCCACACTTCTCCTAAACAAAGACTGGAGGGTAACTTTAAGGATAGAGGACTTTAGGTAATGAGAGTACATAACAACAAAACATGTTTATTTTGACAGTTTTGTTGTAGTGGTGTGAGGTATTAAAATATGGCCACACCTTTCTGGGGTACCTACCTCGTAAGTTGATCAATGCTTTCCCTCCAAGCACCAGCCACAGCTCATAACCAACACTAGCTAATGAATTTCAAATTGACAACAAATACTTAAGAATTGAGTAGGAAACCACCGATAGCTTCCAGTTGAGTTCATCTGATTGGTTGAGCCCATTTACTAGAATAAAGAGACAAACAATTTGTAATGTAACACATTTATTTACAAATGATTCACAGAGGACATAGAGAGAAGAATTCCAAGAAAAGACACACTCCTAAGGATAAAAGATAACTTGTCCCAGTCCTATTAACATGTAGCTGGAGGTCCGCATTAGCAAGGCAACAACAGCAGGATTACTTATTGAATAGGTCACAAAGCTATCTAGTCAAGTGTCCAGCCATCTGTTTTTGTTGATTTTCCCTTGGACAAATGAACAGTTTTGGCATTTTTTGAGAGCCAATAATCCAACCTCTTCCAAAGTTTTTTTTAGGTAGCTCATTTCCTAAAATGTGAATTCAAAAACATGTTTTTAAATTATTTTTATTATTATTATTTTTTTTTTTAACAGAAGAGTGACCTTGGTAAAACATATTAAAGTGAGTATGAAACACATGCATAGACATAGACAAAAATTACTTTCATCATGGCATTTAATTTATTTTCTACATGGCCCTTCATTGAGTAGACCATCCGCACCTGAACACGATTACAGTCATTCAGCACCAATATGGGGAAAAGATTCAGGTCAGTTCTGTTTATCCAGGCCATCTGTGAAAAATTAGGCCTTGAGCGGTGAGCTAATAGCAGTGTTTGACAGATCGATTTGGCACATTTCCCAGAATCCCTTGCTGTGATAATGCTTGCCTAGCTCTAATGGTCATGTAGGTTTTCTTTCTCCCTTCCTTCCCTCCCTCCCTCATATCTCAGTCTCTCATTTATTGTCTTATTTCTAATAAACAAACAAACAAACGAATGAATGAGTAACTTCCATATGCATTGATGGCCTCAGGTGGTTTTACTAATTATATCTGCTTAAATACATTATTTTATGTTTAAATATAACATGACAAATATATCTAATTTAGCACCTTAATGCTACATTAGATTTATCAGAGAGTAACCTGTTGTGGGTGGGTGATTATTAAGTAAGTGATCAACAACAAGTTCTGATTCAGTTCCTGTTTCAAGCTGACACTCAAATGTGATTTTGAATATGCACTCAACAACAAATTTTTAACCTTAACAATTTAACAATCCACATTTTTTTAAATATAAAATTTAAGGATTCATTGGCAAACATTACTACATTACTGACATAACATGATGAGGGCAGATCGGATTGAGGTGATGGCCTCAGATCCACCTGCAGGTTCCAGTGAGATAGATTATTTTTCTTGGTTCAGTGGCTCTTTTATGGCATGATGCTTTTTGACCACAAGGTAAGGAGGCCACTTAGCAAGGGACCAGTGGCAGAGTGGATCTGACACCTGGAGGAAAGAATGGAGGATCTTAAATTAAGTCTTGTTTCTGCTGCGCTCACATTTGTCAGCTCATTTGATCAATGTGTGGTGGAAGTGAGGCCAACCTGACCTTGGGGTGTAGCTGCCGAAAGGAAGCTCTTGAAAGGTGTGCAGGAGACCAAGATATACACAAATAGAATATTTCTTTTGAGGGGGGGGAGAGAGAAATAGCAAGAAGGTCGATTTTCACAGTGCCAGGTGTGTTTGGACAGTGAGAGTGGAGCAGGGGTGGTGGGTAGTGGAATGTAAGTGTGGGTGAAACTGCAGGGTGGTGAAAAGCCAATGGAAGGT
This sequence comes from Albula goreensis, assembly GCA_022829145.1. Taxonomy (NCBI): domain Eukaryota; kingdom Metazoa; phylum Chordata; class Actinopteri; order Albuliformes; family Albulidae; genus Albula; species Albula goreensis. The sequence goes on along the minus strand of CM040746.1, from coordinate 19,883,721 downwards.
GGGGTAAAACTATCATTCCTGAAACCCAATCTGAGGTTCTCTGTGGGTTCCCTTGGGTCAACCGAGGGGAGTATATCAGGTGACTTTAGGGGGGAGGGGTTGGTGGGGTCATTGGGGACACAACACTATAAGGACTCTATTCATGAGTGGGAAGCCAAGAAAGGAAAACAGTGTTTATTCCAAGCCTAGTGCCAGCCCTATGGGTTGCCTCATTGGGTCTTGGTTCAACCTCCTCACCAGCAAAACAAACATCATCTACTCTTCTTATCTGTAGTTGGCTGCCTGCTGCATATATTCAATCTTTTGCTGGGAAATTAATTTTAAGAAGTCTTGTTCTGCCAAACTTTTAGTCTCCATTAAATTAACGCTGCTGTGTACCAAAAAATGTGGAATGATACAGAAAAAAGAGGTCATATTATGAAGCCAAATGTAGTTTTAAAAGCTAGTATTAGTCTTGCTCAACAATCAATTTTTTAACAAGTCAAATTGTTCACAATATTCTACATGATGTGCTTACTTATCAAACAAAGTGAGCTGAGGTATTACAGATCATCACCATGCTGACACACACACACACACACACACACACACACACACACACACACACACACACACACACACACACACACACACACACACACACACACACACACACACACACAAACAGTGAAGGACAAGGCTTGGTTACCATCATACAAACTGATCATAAAGTTTTCGTTTTTTATTACTGAAGCTCTGTGCCTATTTCTAATTTGTGATTTTTTCCCCAGGCCCACTGTTCATAACCTGCCAAGGAACTTCACCAAATGACACAGAACTGTTCCAGCCAGGGTGTTCACAGACATATGTACACATGCACATACACGCACGCATGCACGCACATACACGCACACGCACAAAACTAGAAACTCCCACTCGGCAGCTCATCCATCACAACCACAGTGACAAAACCTGACACACACAAAACAAGGAAAGCTGGCTAAAGAGGAAAAATAATACAATAATATATAACACACATTCTGTTAATAAGCTGGGCATGATAGCAGAACTAACTGACAGAAAATAGGAGAAATAAAGCATGAAAATAAGAAAGAAGTTAATAAAGCTAATTAATTGTCATAACACCATAATGCAATAACCTTACCAGGAAATTCTAGTGACATCTGGTGGTTATGAAGAGCATGGAAGACGTATTCATTAAAGAATCATTCGCTAAACTGGCCACATACCTTTTTATGTGCAGTTGAGCAGAAACAGTTTATCACTGCCATTTTTATTCACATCATCACATTGGGCTGGACTAGAACCACTCCTCTTGGCCTTTTTATTTCTATGCAAACAGGGACATGATGGTGGCAGTCTCAGCAGTTGCCAAAATAAGACATTCCCATACAAATATACATATCTGCAGTTTTAGCCTGGAGCCACTGGCATTGCTGATCACACATATCAGAAAATGGTCTCAGATGTTTCCACTATGTGTGTGCCTGAATTTGGGTGTGTATGTGTGTGTATAGAGGAGAGTTACTATGATAAATTAAAATTTGAGCCATCCCAACAAAAATTCCACAGTCAACTGCACTACAAATTTGAATTAACATTTCGACACCTGACCTGAATTTTGGAGGAGGGGGGGGCAACCTGTATGAGTAAATATTCCTCAAAATCCTGGAGGGTTAGATTAAGACTTCAATTTTCTCAGCTACTATTGACATTGGAACACATCTTTAAAAAGCAGTGGCAGACCCCTGTAAAAAGATAGTGGTTAAGTTTAAGAAAACAATCTACTCTGGGTGCACAGGTTTACAAACTTCTTGACTGATGTCTCTGGCACCCTGTGTAGAGTCAGTGACGAAAACCAACCCAAACAGGTCCTTGAGCCCTTGTAAGCATCTTAGAAATGGTTTCTATGTAATAAATGAAGATAGGCATACTGAATGCCATAAAATCTCCATCAACAAACAGGGTGGTGAGTGTTAGGGCCATGGCCTGTTTGGTTATGCCAGAGTAAATCCCATACATTTTCTACATAAGCACCTCGGGGTCTAAGCTTTGTCCTGATAATTCACAATTTCCGTTGGAATTTCTCTCCTTGAAACAGTGTACGTGACTTATCCTAAAACTCATACGCATACACAGGCAAAATACACACATTTACACACCTATCCCATTTTCCAGCCTACTATAGAAACACACCTGTGACTGACACTTTTTTTCCAGTGCATTCTCAGTATTTTCAGTGCAATACATATGAAGTGTTTCCAAGGGATAAACCTGTTCTACATTTTTTGATGTAAACACCTATAGTCTTGGTTTTCATTTTCTCTTTGCCATTTATTTTTTGGCTCTGATGGCCTCTCCTCTTTCAGAATTGAACCAGAAAGGAAAACCACAGAATGTACAGACATGCTGTGACTCCTCATGTGTTGGAACAGTGTTTTTAATGATCTCCCTTCTTCTATTTCCCTATGAGAGGCCAAGATATACTACCTTTCGTGCCTTGTAACAACAGAACATGGCTTTGGCTATTTCCTGTATTCCTCTATTAATAAACCACTCTCCCAGCATACCTCTCTCCCCTTCTTTCCCATTTTTAAAACATATGGACTTATTTTTTGGCATGTCCGAAACACTTGTTTTTACGTTGGGGGAGAAAGTGCAGGTATGGGACTGAGCTGAAGGCAGACATATAAACAATACAAAAGCAAACCAGCTAATTATCCTCTTTCATGTTTCCCTTGCTTCCCCACTTTTTCCGCAAAAGAGAGAAATTCCTGGTACCAGGTAACAGAGGAACAGTGAAGGAGCCAAAGCCTATGAGGTCATTTGCGGTAAAATGAACACTGGTTGTTTTGAAAATTTAAAGCACTAATACTGAGTCAGTTTGTTTCTTCCTGGATAGCAACATCTTCGATTTGAATTATTTTACAAGTTATTTTAAGCAATGCACCTCAGAGATAGCAAAAAAATAAAACAATATTCCTCAAAGTGTGTCCTTTGCAGAAGGCAGAGATTTGCTGTCAGTCTTATTGCTAGATGTCCCATTCCTCCCCAACATGTGCACACCAGGGAATAGGCTGAATACCTTTGACGTAGATTGTAGATGTGGTTAAGCTTTATTTTCTGAACTAGGGCTACCACTTTGTGTGGAACTCCTGGCCCCATACAGAGGACTCATTGTGGAGACCTGGAGGTCTGCTTGTAATAATCCAGCAGTCAATATAATCACCCATTGACTCATGTGAGGCACTTGTAGGGACAATAGGAGGCTCAAACTTTAGTCCCAGTGTAATATACACTGTGTTCAGAGTTCCCAGTAATTCACATGACAATATCCAAAAGGTCTGTAATGACCTGCTGTCTTGACCCCAATGCCCAGGTTCCTTGTAAGTATCCTGCCGTGCTGCCGCCAACTCAAACACTTGGGCTGGCACTGGGTCCAGTCCTGGTTGGAGTCTACTTGCAATGGCCCCTGGGACCCTCAGCATGTGCCCACAGGGTCAAAGGCCTGCTGGCAGCTGAATTTAAAGAGCAGCCAACTGTTGGGTGGACACAGCATGCATAACAACAAAAAGAGAAAATGCACTAGAACAGTATGTGTCTCCCTCTCACCAAATTGAGCTTTAAAATGAAACAGGGAAGCTGACTTTGGTATGCTTGACATTATATATTACAAAATTAAATCACATTTATGGCTTTTACAGACCTGTAAGTCAGTATTAAATGTATGTCCTGAAATCTAACACAATCTCTGAGAAGGATCTTGGATCAAAAACACAGACTTTAGGTCTACTTTTGCCATGCTGAGCAGCATTAGATAATTCGTCAGCTAATCAGGGGAAGGGGTGGGATTTCATTAAGTGCTTCTTGAAGTAATCACAATAGTGACAACAGAATTGAGAGCCACAATGTGGAACCACTGGCAACAGTATTATATCATATTAATACTGGCAACATAATTTTAAGGAAATACAAAGCAGTTATAAATGATTTATAAAGCATGAATAATGGAACCAAATTACTCAAAGAACTATTCAAGAATATGTGTATTGCTAACAAAAGCAAAAACAATGCTTTTAAAAGACTTTAGTAAAACCTGTTATCCCCTGTTGAACAATGTCCTCTGAATGATTTCACTCCAGTCTTGTACCATTCATGGCTGCGGAATAAACCATTTCTCCATCACATTCCTCAACTGTGAGAACTCCATCTGTGTTTCCTGACATATGGGCTCTGATAAAGTTGACTGATTGTAACTATGACAGACAGTGGCTGCTTGTCCTCATAAAAAAGCTGTTGCCTGAGTGTGCCTCAACAGCCTCTACTACAGGCACATCTGTCTCAGATCACATCTGGACTTTGGGAAGGGCCTCCATGGGAGATATATAACTACAGTTAGCCCCACTTCAGAAATGACTGTGACTGGATAAAAGTCACAATTACACTGAAAAAGAGAACTTGGCTCAGGCACAATTCTGCTGGTCCAATGGGAAATCAGAGTAAACAACACGTTTAAGACAAATCTTAAAGACCCGTGAGCTGAGCTGAGTGTACTGGCAGGCTGGCACTGATTAGAAAGGGGGTAGTGTTTGCCGAATAGGCGGCAGTGTTTAATAACGAAGCCTCTTCTGCTGCCAAGTGCAACATCTAGTGCAGACACAGCACAAGGCTTTTCATCTAATTATCCTCTTTCATGTTTCCCTTGCTTCCCCACTTTCTCCGCAAAAAAGAGAGAAATTCCTGGTACCAGGTAACAGAGGAACAGTGAAGGAGCCAAATCCTATGAGGTCATTTACGGTAAAATGAACATTGGTTGTTTTGAAAATTTAAAGCAGTCAGTTTGTTTCTTCCAAGATAGCAACATCTTAGATTTGAATTCTCTTGCAAGTTATTTCAAAGCAATGCACCTCAGAGATAGCAAAAAAACAGTCATGCTCCAATATTCCTCAAAGTGTGTCCTTTGCAGAAGGCAGAGATTTGCTGTCAGTCTTATTGCTAGATGTCCCATTCCTCCCCAACATGTGCACACCAGGGAATAGGCTGAATACCTTTGACGTAGATTGTAGATGTGGTTAAGCTTTATTTTCTGAACTAGGGCTACCACTTTGTGTGGAACTCCTGGCCCCATACAGAGGACTCATTGTGGAGACCTGGAGGTCTGCTTATAATAATCCAGCAGTCAATATAATCACCCATTGACTCATGTGAGGTAGACTGCAGAGAGAAAGGTGGCCAGAACCACATAGAGAATGACTAAATAAACATGAACCCCCTCATTGCTGATTTCCCCTCCTGCTGACCGATAGAGTTCAGCCCCTTCTCCCTCCACAAAAATTCTGACAAGACTTTTTTTAAAAGTGTTCTTGAACCTGTGCATTGAATAGGCCAATACCTCAGTGTATTTTTTGTGTTTGTCTGTGTTCAGAGTTGGTTGGATATGAATTTGACAGTGTGTGCCTCTCCCTCATAATGTGACTTGAGTGATTATGTATCACTGTGAGCCTGGCACTGCAGGTTGTGTGTAGACTTAAAAGGGGGAATTATCTCACTATGTGTATACAATATGGGTGTGCTGAGATATGTACTAATGCTCTAATGCACGTGCACTCTTAGAATTGTGTATCAAAGGGGGCAATGTTTTGGGGTACTGAGTGTTGGGGTACAGTGCTTGCATGTATGCACCCATGGGACTATGTGTCAAAGGGGCAAGTGAGTCAGTGATACTCTGTGTAGGATATACATTGTGTGTGTATGTATATGTGCTTCCATGTGCACATTTGTGTCTGTCTGTGATTGATCTGCTTCACTGTGTATAAGTAAAGGCAAGGTTCAGACTTCAGCCCTCAACTGAAAAAGCCTATAAATGCTCTCCAGAGTTCAGAGTTTTATACTGCAAGCCAGTGGATTAATTATAAAGCCAAAAAACATAGGCAAATCATAACAAAATGGTGCTGCTAGAGTGTGAAAGTATGACAGTAATAAGACACAGCCTGCTCGATAGTTAGATGTCACACCGGCATGTATTACTGTCTTCAACCTGTACCAACTAAAGCCTATGATCCAAAAACAAGATGGAAAACCCCTGGGTCTGCACTCCACTCTAAATGTGCTGTGTGCAGTGCTTGCATTAGTAGCTATCACTTGCAATTGTTTGGCAAATATCATTTACTGACACATTAACATATGAATCAAAGCAAAACACCCTACAGGTAGTAAATCTACTGCATCATCTGTTCAACAGAACAGCATAAATCCTGTATGGATATTAGTGCTGTGCTGTCAATGTATCAGAATGCTAATGTTTGATTTTAATATTATTCTGGTCAGTAGTTCCTAATTCCTAATGAAACAACAATGATTTAGACATTGCATTGGCATATATTGCTGAGAGATGCTTTTATTTATTTAACCTTAATTTATTCAGGTTAATCCCAGATTACAGACAGAGATCTCATTTTCAAGAGACATGATGTACATAAAATAAAATGAAAAAAGTAAAAACATTCATGAACAAATAATCTAAAAAATGACATAAGAATTTGAGTAATACATTGCAATATATAAATACGCTTATTCTGAAAAAGATGGCCAGATGCAGCAAAATGTATACTGAAAACTCAGCAGACCTCCTCATTTTCAGATAGCAAACAGTCATCTGATTTGATATGCATAGGTAGGGAAATAATATTTTGTTTGTAGAAAAATTCACTGTCTTCCAAAATCTAGCTGGGCTAGTGTAAGAGCTAGAAATGAATTAATAATCAGATTTAGCTTTCCTCACAGAGGAAGTGCACTTATATCTAATTTGCTTATAATCAAGCCATTGAGATGGGCTCCTAGTACATCTAGCAAGAGCCCAGGCTTTGTTCTTTGAATAATATGTAAAAATATGTGACAGTTCAGATAAACCATGGACTGGATCTATTCTACTCTAAGCTTCTTAAACGGGGCATGTTTATTAACCACCGAGATGAAGGAATTTATGAAATGGTCCAATGCCAATTCTACATCTAATATTTCAGCTCTGTCATGAATATCACTATGATAGGAGCATTTAAAAATGTTTGTTCATTGAAATGTTTTCTAACAACAACTCGAGATTGGGTTCTCCTCAGACGCATATCCCTAATACAGGCTATGGGACACCAGAAGCAACAATTTTATAAAATTAGATGTATTAGAGTAGACTTTGTTAGGCTTTTTTTTTTTTTTAAAGGGGAAATCACCATAATTTTAGCTTGGTAGTGTCAACTACACCTCGCCTTTTAATTGTTGAACAAGAGAAACTGATTTTTAGCCCCTTAGCCAAAAAGCATTGTCAAAATTTTGTTAGCTAGGAAAAATAAAAAATAAGCTGCTTTAAATCCTCATTCAAAATGCTCACAAGTGGCCTTTCATGGCCCACTCAGACTGACTCCTGCAATACATGTGAAGTGATCATATGCTCTGTGTACCTGTAAAGACATAGGCAAAATATTTTTACTGTCACGTCAACAGTGTGAAGGAAGTGGTGGCTGGTTATCATGTGTATTAATGGAGTCAAACATAAATGGCTACCTGTCAACTATGTATGCAGACCCAGAGGATTCTGGGTTGTTAAATTTCCTGGGTTGTTCTTTTGCTGTGTTCTGGTGCTGTGCTCAGGCCTGTAGGTGCATAAACAACCTGGTTCCACCACAAGAAGGACCTTGTTCCATTTGGTCAGAATTAGTTGAGCTCAATGAAGAAGTGATATGGTGTCCTCATTCAGAAAAATACCACTAAACTCCCTCTTGAATCATTTTGTTTTGGAATGCTGCCTTGCTTCTTTGCCTTTTCCTTGCTTATAGGTCTTTATATTTAGGAATAAGAAATTAGAAACTGCAACCATTATTACTGGGCACCAAAACCTGGCACTCAATCTCAGACAAAAATAATGCTATGGCATTTAACATAGGAGCTTATGATGAAAATAAATATTAAAACTCAGGGAAACATTCTCTCTGCAGCTTTATTTTTTGTTAATTTTTATGAGGAAGGGGTTACATTGTTTTTTATTTGCATAGTGGAAACCTATGCCCAGTGCTTGGTTTACATTGTATACTTTTAAACTGGAATTTACCAAATAATTCAGGTTAAAGGCCTTGCTAAAAGGAATGACAGCAGTATTCTTGCAGGCCATCGTTGACCACTTACCCACACTGCTGCTCCCACTACATCTCTCCTGACCAGAGTTTGTCTCCATTAATAACCTTGCGCCTATTCTCGGGCATATGTCTTGGAGAAATTGTGTATTTTTACAACTTTGAGGTTTGAGATGAGCAAAGTAGATGGCGAGAAGGTCAGACTTCCCTGACTATAACAGCTCAAAGCAAAATACTATATAGGATTGACAGCTTTAACCAAAACACACAGATTCAATCACTACTTCATCCCAAATTGATTGCTTCAGTCATAACTTACGGCTTCATCAACAGTTCACAGCTTGATCAACAGCTCACGGCTGGCCTTTAATGCTCTACAGGTAATAGACTATAACAAAATAGCTGCAAACTCAATGGGAATTGAGAATCTTAACAAGATAAGCAATTCACTTTAACAGTACAATCAAAATACACCAATTGAAGCTTTTAGAACCCATGGTGGTCACACCAGTCATACCAATAACAGCTGCTGCAGGCAGTGATATTTCTCAGTGTAATCACAGCAATACCAAAACAAGTACATGTACAAACTTAAGTTAAACACCAGGCACTAGTAATCAGAGGGAAAAGGTGTTTCCCTGTTACATGGTATCAGTCCAGACCCTGCCTTGAATATTCCTTCAAAAAAGATGCTTACTTTTGCTCCTCTGTGTAGGGTTTTAGTGCCATGACAGACAGTGCATTTGTGACGTGTGTGTGTGTGTGTATATATAAAATATACAATTTTGCCCCCCTCAAAATGTCCTTGGCCCACCCTTTCATACCGAGCTGGAGATGGGCCTGATTTTGTTAGATGTTGATTGTCAAATGATGAATTGGTAAAATAAAACTAGAACTGATAACTTTTTAAATATTATTTTTTTAAAATATCTTAGGCCCTCTAACCAAAATCAATATATGTTCCTTGTCCCATTTCCAATAAGCTAAAAGTTGTCACTGTCACATATACATAGACGTGTTAACAAGACTGTGTAAAATTCATCATTTAGAGAATTGGTGGGCTGTTGCCAACTGAGAAATCAAAGTTAAGGAGCTGCCCAAAGTAAAGGCACCATGGATGATATAATGACTGTGGATACTAATGGACTCAGGAAACTGCCTGTTTTCTTTGCCCTTTTGAGGCAATGATCCAGACAAAAACCTATGAAATGGCAATGCCTTCCTCAATAAAGAACAATTTTTATTATTTAAAATATTTCTTTAATGAGAGCAGGTGTGGTAATAAAATGATATGCTCCACTGAAAAAAGAAGTATGACTCCAGTAGCTGACATAAGCACTGCAGGCAAAAAGACTGTTTTTAATTTAAAACAAAAATTGAAAAACAAGAAGGGGTACAATAGTGAAAAAAGGGATTCTGAATGGGATTGCTACACATATAATAATGGAACTCCAGCAGGCAAATATTATCAGAAGGAGCCAATTACTGTTTGTTTATTTGAAGTCTAGGGCAGAAAAGCATATTGACTGAGATGATGTTATGGTGACAACTAGTCATGTTGACATACCCAAAGTATGTCCATCAGCTTCCGTGTGCAAGAGGTCTCAATCTCACTCTTAGCAAAATAACAAATGACCAGGAAAACGGGGTCACGAGAGACTAAAGAAATGACTTTCTTCAATACAGCTGTGAGAGCTTTTACGGGTATCTATTGTGAAGAACAAAACACACTTTTATTAACAGCTCTTTATTGAGCTTACAGTCAGACTAGCTCACTTAACTAGAAACTGATCCCACACCTGTATCACTCTGACTTATCATGTGTGCAGCCTGTTGTCACCCAGATGGATTAAGAGCCTGGGAGAAGGGAAAAGTCATACAATTCATTTCACCTTAATCCTCTTAAAAGATCTATAACCCTCCCGTCTTACAAATAAGGTTAATCTTTTTTGCCACTTTCAGCCATTTTCATCAAGCTTCAATGAATATAATTCACTGATTTCTAATTAACTAAAGTTAATGATGAGGAAAATAATACAAAACCCTATGGGGTTCTCAGTATTGTTTTGTTGATCATTGTACTCAAGAACAGCTAATGATATTTAGCTATGACAAAATATTCTTGTACGATGATGCTCTATGACAAATAAACTACTGCAGTGAAACTCATAGACTAAATGAAAGGCCACATGATTAAATACTCTTATTCTACAGTTACAGGACCACCATCCAGAAGGAGCCTTCAGAGGGGGTCCTGAGGGTTATGTTGTTACACTTAAAACATATATGTGCCACAAATCTATTTGGACGGTCGTATGACAAGTGATCATAAGGTAATTCAGTTTGTGCTGGTACATAACATTACACAGGATTACTTTCATTGTCCTCAGAAAATCTGCCATTGACTGCTCCATGCATTCTGTGAAATAATTTGGTTATACAGAAGGTGAGAAATCAAGGATAATAATATGGACTTATTTTTTTAAAAACTCTGCCTCTATGTAAATATTCCTCTAAGAAATGAAGTGTGAAAAAGGAAATAAAGATGTTCCCCACCAAAGACAGAAAAAAGTAAACCTGGAATGTTGGCCACAAGCAACATTGTTTGGAAAGCAAGCTTTCTGTCCTCTCTTTATCACAGTCTGCAGCTGCTCTGTACAGCCCAGCTCTGACCTCTCATTGGTCTCTACGGCACCCATAGGGCAGCCAGGTGTCTGGCTGCCCCTCAGAAAGAAAAGAACAAGAAATGACACCGTAAGAACAGTTTCTAATGTCAGCCCCCATGTTCAGAGTGGTGCACTTCCAATGCAAACTGTGGACCTTATTGCTACTTTCTCAACCCCAGTCGCTCAATTTTAAGCCCTTTCAGCTGGATCTAATTTTCTTTTTTCTCACAGTAGTTACAAAACAGACTGTCGTTCTTCATCACACTGTTACCTGAGAACTGAAGTTTACATGAAGCAACCAGGGGTGCAATTTTTCTTCTAAGATAAGCTATAGGTCTTTCCCCCTCTTTATTTTCCCTTAAATGGCCTGTGAATACTTTAGTAAATCACCATTGGTATGTCATCACATTTAAGTGTTCATATGATGCTTTCAAAATACAACCAAAGGAAGCTTGTTCTGAAACTTGACTAAAACCCGAAGTTCTTCTCTTGGCCTACAAGGCCCTTAAACTACAGAGGGTGCCTTGCAGTTCACTTGAACACGCAAATTAATTATGTTGGAGCTAACGATCAGTCTGTGGGATTGCAATTCCCTCCACTGTCAACATCAATTGACTCCCATAATAAGAGGGCATAATTCTGTTTTGGTTCATGACACCACAGCAATTGTACCATCCCTTGAGAGATGCCATTTTGGCAATTTGTAAGTTGCACTTTGACATTGGGAGTAGATGTTATCAGGAGTACTTGTGTACGCAAGGCTTCTTGAGGTATAGCTTGTGAAACACAGTCTTATGTTCCCTATCAGCACTCAAGTGCACATAGAACAACAGTAATAAAGAAGTTTTTGTGGGCCAGGAGGTTAGAGAACACACCACCTCTGTATAGATGTCTACATGGCCCCTGAACCTATGGGGGCATGTTTTGGGATGGCAAAGGTCCCTAGGTGGACCCTGAATTATAAGGAATACACACAGAAGCATTTAACCTCAGAATCTCATAAATAAATCTTTCAAATGTTATTTTTTTTTCAGCAAAATAATTTTATTTAGTTTATAAATATTTCTTATTGTTATGAATACTTATTGACAAAACACAAAATGTTTTCTCAACTGAAAAGTGAGGTTTAGGGTAAGAGTGAACTGTGTTTGACACAAATGTGAAGAGTCTGATAGTTTAACCACACCAATAAATATCTTAAATACAGAATGTGAAGGATTATTTAACCTAGCTGAGCAAAATACCAAAAATATTCTCTCAAACATCTGCGTGCATAAAAATATATAGAGTACTGCGTCATAAAGGAATAATCTCCCTCAGAACATATCTTTTGAAAATAAAGAAAATGTCTATCAGTAGTAATAATAATCACAGAATAATTTTACTGTAACCTATGACGTTTACGTGCACTGGTAACAGATTTAAAAATTGTTTCATTAAAGAACAACCTTCATGAAAGTCATTATTTTTATGAAGATTTTCCATGTATTCGCGAGTTTTCTCTTTTCGGCTAATGGATATGATTTCCACTCTCATGGCTTGAGTCATTGTTGTAAGTTCGAGTCAACTGAATCGCTGTTGTAAGATCGTTGTAAGGAGAAAACCTAAACACGCAAGCAAAACGTGGTTCACGAAAACAGTACAAAGAAAGTGGATAATTCACGTAAAAAAGATCGGATGAATGAAAGACAGTGGGAAGCATCCTCAGAAAAACGGCATGAGTCAAACGTTCACAGCGCGAAGGCTGCTATGAAATGTGATGCATATGCAAGAGCAGTTCGATGCTGTAGTTTTTAAAGAGTCACACTATCCTTTTTTGCCCTTGAACATCTGAATTCTGTGTGAATATCAGGGAGGTTTCCTTAGCGTCTTATTTCAATTGGCTGGTGTGCATTCAGTCGGGCGGGGTTAATATAACTACACAAAAAAAGTTTAGAAAGAGTGTTGAAAAACTATAAAGAAGAAATATCTCAAACTCAAGTGGATATCCATGAAGTGTAGCCTTTAAAAAAGTATTTTATGTCAGGGCAAACGCTGACGAGCAATGGTTCAGTGATATTTAATTTATGTCCTTGAGGTCTGAAGCACATAATCATTACAGCAGGGACAACAGCTTCACAATAGGCTTCCTCTCTGAAGCTACAGTGGAGAAACTCTAAATACTAACTAATTTTATCACAAATTTTAAGCCTTTTGTTGATTTCAACTGAGGATAAGAGTCTGCAGTGGAGGTAAAGTGCATTTTTTATAATAATGCTAGCAACTACGAATAAAGTAAATCTTCAGAGATAAACCAGAACTTGCTCCTTTTGAAAAGCCATGGCGGTGTATGCCCTTACCGGATTTTCAGTGGTCAGCTTGCTGAGTTTTGGCTACCTCTCCTGGGATTGGACGAAGCCCAACCAGGTGGAGAACGAACCAGTCTTGGACGTTAAGGACACAGAATCCCGCTTAACACCCCGACAGCCCCCTCACATCATCTTTATCCTAACAGATGACCAGGGTTTTCATGACATCGGCTACCACGGTTCCGACATCCGAACCCCAGCGTTAGACAAGCTTGCTGCTGAGGGTGTGAAGCTGGAGAACTATTACATCCAGCCGATTTGCACGCCCTCGCGCAGTCAGCTGATCACGGGCAGGTAAGTCTTTCAGGTTTCAATAGTGTACGGTCTCTCACCGGAGATAGAGTGAAAGAGTGAAGTTAATATATTATGATTATTTTAAAAACGACCATTGGCAACGTTGGAAAGCGAACAATGCTTTATCGTAAGCCTAATATAATTATTAAGAGGTTTTCTCCCATTGAATTTAACCGGTGCCCACTTTTTGTTTAACGGTTTTTAGACTTTTATGAGCATGTCAACAAACTGAGGGGGGTTATTGTCTGTGGAAACATAACATATTTTCGTGAAAGGACGATTGTACGTTGATATTATTTGGTATTATTTCTTTCTTAAATAGATGCTTAGATGAATTAACAATATTAATTGGACAAGTTATCAGGTTAACTATCCTTAACGTTCGAACATGTCTAATAGACAATGATACTTTTTAGGGAAAAGCAGTTCAGTCTTATTAAGGAAGTCTTATAAACGAGCAAAATATCATACGCGCACAGGCATGTATGAGACCACTTGTGAAAGTGCATTCTTTTATAATATTGTACAACATTTATTATAAATTATACTAACAATTCGAGTGAAAAGTTAAATCTTTGAAAAATGTACGTGAATTTCAGGATGTCTTAGGTTTTGGTATTTCCCCCTTTAGCTTAAATGACAGCGTGCACTGCAGCTGGCATGGACTCCACAGGTTTGTGCAAAACTTGATGTTATGCCGTGGTCTTAAGTGTCCAAAAACTTTCTTGGCATTTAAGTGCCCTGATAAATGTTTAATGGGGTCTGACCTTTTTGTAAAAAGGAGTTAATTTGGTCAGTGTCACAAAATTACTTAAATATGACCCAGAAATAGTGCAGAATTTTAAATATTTCTTGAGTAAATTTTTAAATAAATATTTATTAAAGGCCATAACTTGTAAAACATGTCTTGTTTTACATTTTTGAAATACTAAAACTTTCCGTTTATTTCCAGGATTACATGGGGGAAAAAAGAAAAAAGTGCAATGTGGTCCCAGACTTTTTGACCCTACTGTATGAGTATCATCTTAAATGGCAAACCCCTCAAGATGATGCCCAGGATATCACACACATTTCTGCCTGGGCCATGTACAATAACAGTAATGCCTCCATTACAAAGAGTGGCATTTTTCTGGTGAATTTTAAGTGGCACTCCTGGCAAGTTTGGCAATAAAAATAGAAAATGAGTCTTAGTCTACATGAAATGGCTGAGCTACATCAAAGCATGGCTGCCTCTTTCCATGGCAGAAGGGGAACATGCAGAATATGTAGAGATTAAAGCTTGTTTAGAGATGATGTGGCTTGAAAAGACCCATGTGTAAGAGAAATGAAAGAGGAATCATAAGTCTCTCTCAGAATATTGAATAAATTATTTGCCACGGATAGGGGATTGGGAAAACTGGGAGGACTGTCATGTCATGTCATCAAAAATCAGAGGCCAGTAAATGTGAGATTCTCTGCAGTGGAACGTTACTTCAGTTCTGAGTATGGGGAGTAAGGCATTAGAAAAGGTTCAGTATTCTGCTCACAAAGAGCGCGCCTTCAATCAGCAACATGCATGTTTGACATTTTCTTGGCAAAAAGTGGATATTCTCTTTCCAGGCAATATGGTCTGACAGAGTGAAAGAGGCAGGCTTCCTGGGCCCCTGAATAAAGTCTGTAATCTCACTAATTACATCTGTGATCAAAGGAAACTCCTTGCCCCCTACATTTCCTTCCAGCAGTAAATATGCAAATACACCAAGTCAATGCCTGGAAGAAATATGAACTTAGTAATACTTCCTGTAGATTTATTGACCTCACTGGCCAGGGCAGAGATGATGAGACTATATTAGGATGTATCAGGTTTGGAACACAGCTTTGATAAAAACAAAAAAGATACACAGAAGAGAGTATTTAAGAAGAACATGGATATGAAGAAGTCAATAGTTTTTAAACATGTGGTAATGTTATGTATAATGCAACTGCTTGAGGTCAAAAATTGAAATGAGCAGCAGAAATAAAGAGAAAAAGGTATTACTGCTCAATATAAAGTAAGGAATGTGTTATTGAAGAGGAATTCTCTGGAATTGAAAGAGAAATAAAACCAAGCTATTCTGCACAAAACTATTTAAAATTAATTACAGTTTTAATGTATATTCACAAGCCATGCTATGATCTCTGAGAGTTTGGACAAGTACGTGCTAGCATCCAAAATATGTTATGTCAGCTGATGTTTCTTTTCACACCTCAGTCGACAAGTTAAGCATCCATAGCAAAAAGTTAATGTGCAACTTTGTGCAGGAAGAGTGTGCATGTTGATTTGATCAGCAGGAGTTGCCAGTGAATGATAGAACATCCATACTAGATTTTTCCCCCTTTTTCCCTGTTGACTGACTAATAATGTGTTACCTCAAGGGCTGGACACTCATCACTATCATCATGTTCAGTCACAGTTTGGAGTTCAAACAATGAAAAATGCTACTTCACTTTCCAAGCTTCAGTGAACATTTGTACATGATTTAATTTATCAATTTATCGCACTGACACTCAGCTCAAACCAGAGACTAGCACTGAAAACAATGTCCTTGGAAACTTTTCCTAAGACAGTGAAAGAGTGAAATTAAGGAAACAAACAGCTGGAACTAAATAATGGGAGAGGCCATTTCTGAGTCAATTTTGGATAGTTGTCCTCCTCCACCATTCACATATAAACATCTGTCTTGAATATAATGATGTTTTCCAAGCATAACGTGTTCAATAAGTTAGCTGTTACTTGAAAACCTGCTATATTGACTTTTAAACAGTTCAACTGAAGGTATGTGTATCTCTCTCTCTCTTCCTCACTGTGCCTGTGTGTTTGTTTGTGAGTTTTTGTGTGTGGAGATCGAGGGCGAGGTGAGCATGGGTCACTGGGCCATAGCACTGGTTAGTGGTCTCAGTTGTGCTCTCAGTGAATGTGTGTCTTGTTGAACAGAACTTGGCTGGGATGTTTACTCTGGGTTTAAGCCTGTAGGACTCCCCCGAGGAAGAGCAGCTGCTCCTCTAACCAGGAGAACAGCTGCATGATAGCCTGAAGGCAGAGCTGTGTTTGTATCATTTGAAATGTGGCTTGCCCTCTAATTGTAGTTATTGATCAGTTAATCATTGCCTGAGAGAGGTGATGGATATCCACTATTTTATATCCCTGGAACTACTGGTCTGGGTCTTATTCAAAGCATTCTAGAAAGAAGGACTGACTGAGAGACAGACAGGCAGACAAATGGGAGCAGGCCCAGATCCAACTGACACTTATCTTTAATTTTTTTCAATGAGACACCATTAACAACAAAAAAATGTTTTTCTTCAAACTTATTGACCCTGGATTCAAAATTGTGTGTGTTGTGACACTGGAGCGGTCAGGATACTCTGACCTGGATATTCAGGCATCAGGACATCTTTTATATGTTTATTTACTGAGTAAATGGGCTTGTTAAAGTGGCTGTAAATCTGATGGATGACCTTTGGTCTTGCTGAAGTTTTAAAGAGAATCATCTTGATGAGTCCCATCAGAAGTGAGGGAATTTTCATGTCTTTGAATTCAGTATGGTGAAACAGATTTTACTGTTAATGTCATTTCTCTTTTGCAAAAGTAGTCACATCAAGGCTGAAAGTTGAACTGCTTCTTCATCCCACATTGAAAATTATGTAACCATATTTATTTCTGTAGGCTCTTTCTGCCATTGCCAAGAGCATTTGTCTGACTTTTAAAATACCAGTCAATTTTTGTCCTTATTAGACCCCAGTTAGTGTGCACATATTCAATACTGTAGCACAATGTTGTCAGGAAAAACATGCTCAGAGTGCAGTGCACTAAGTGGGGATGTTACAATGAATGGAAGTTACAATGGGTGTGTAAAGTATATAAAGATAAAGGACACTGACAACATTAAGTATAGTAACTCATCGTAATTAGAAAATGTGTGTGTTTGTGTGTGCGTGAGGATGCATATGTGTTTTAGTGTGTGTGGGTTGCAGAATTATCTGCTGAACTTGGATTTAGTCTCTGGTTTTCTGACACTCCAAATTTATGGGGTCACAAGCCTCAGAACTAGCTTACTTTATGTCATCACACCTCACTTCTTTTGAAAAAGGTTGATTTTCAGTCTTTTCAATTGGCAATTGAGGGAGGTATTGAATGCTACAAGAAATTAATTTGCTTGTCTGTCATTCTTTTTTTGTTTAGGTACCAGATTCACACAGGCCTGCAGCACTCCATTATCCGCCCTCAACAGCCCAACTGCCTCCCCCTGGACCAGGTGACACTGCCCCAGAAGCTGCAGGAGGCAGGATATGCCACACACATGGTGGGTAAGTGGCACCTGGGATTCTATAAAAAGGAGTGCCTGCCCACACGTCGTGGCTTTGACACATACTTTGGCTCCCTGACGGGTAGTGTGGACTACTACACATATGACTCCTGTGATGGACCGGGGCTATGTGGCTACGACCTGCACGAGGGTGAGACTGTGGCCTGGGGTCGGGGGGGCAAGTACTCCACTCACCTGTACACACAGAGGGTGCGCAAAATCCTGGCCACCCATGATCCCCGCCAGCCCATTTTCATCTTCCTGTCCTTCCAGGCTGTGCACACACCCCTACAGTCGCCCAAGGAGTACATATACCAGTACCGGGACATGGGCAACGTCGCCCGCAGGAAGTATGCCGCCATGGTTTCTGTAGTGGATGAGGCGGTGCGCAATGTTACATATGCCCTGCGCAAGTATGGGTATTACCAGAACAGTGTCATCATTTTCTCAACTGACAATGGAGGCCAGCCATTCTCCGGGGGGAGCAACTGGCCACTGCGTGGCCGTAAGGGTACATACTGGGAGGGGGGAATCCGGGGAGTGGGTTTTGTCCACAGCCCCCTGCTACGGCGTAGACGCAGAGTTAGCAGGGCCCTGGTGCACATTACAGACTGGTATCCTACACTGGTTGGCCTAGCAGGGGGCAACATTACTGAGAGTGAGGGGCTGGATGGGTATGACATGTGGCCCACCATAAGTGAAGGCAAAGAGTCTCCCCGGCTGGAGATCCTGCACAACATTGACCCACTGTATAACCACGCTAAGCATGGTTCCTGGCAGGAAGGATTCCAGATCTGGAACACGGCTGTTCAGGCCTCCATCCGTGCTGGTGACTGGAAACTGCTGACTGGGGACCCAGGCTATGGTGACTGGATTCCACCACAGACATTAGCCAGCTTCCCGGGCAGTTGGTGGAACCTGGAGCGCCACACTGACATCCGAAAATCAGTGTGGCTCTTCAATATCACAGGTGATCCCTATGAACGATATGACCTGGCAAGCCAGCGGCCTGATGTAGTCAAGGAGATGCTGGCACGCCTGGCCTACTATAATAGCACCGCCATTCCTGTGCGTTACCCAGCTGAAGATCCCCGGGCCAACCCAGAGCTAAATGGGGGGGCATGGGGGCCTTGGGCTGGCGATGATGAGGAGGAGAACTGGGGTGATGTCTACCACAAGAAAAGCAAGATCAAGAAGAAATGCAAGCTCTGTAAACCAAGATCATTTTTCCAGAAGCTCAACACCAGGATCATGTCCAATAGAATATAGTCTGTCAGCACTCAAACAGTGACATCACCCAATGGGCAGACTTGTATACTGCTACGTTCCAATTAACGAAGAACCAAATTGCACCAAACCCAGCTAGTGCTTGTTCATGAGCCAATCTCTATCCTGGCTGTGTGATTTTATAGAGGTTTTATTGTCAGAGACTAATTTATTCCAGTCAGTTACTTTATGAATTGTTTAATTTTTGTTGTACTTTGCATACTCAACTTCTTATGCCAGACCATTTTACTGCCAGTCTCAGAGACAAAGAAATGGATCTTGACCATTTTTAGCTATCTCCCGACAGTTTGAAAGTAGATTTTTTGTTTATTGATGTGCAACTTGACAGAGAGTGAGATTCAATTTAGCAGAGACTATGGTTGTGGGTAATTTCACTTGGCTCTTTTGATAATGCTTTTCCTGAAAGATCAACAAATAAATCCTGCTGGCACAAGTCCCCCAGTTTACACATGCAGCACACAAAGCTGGTAACATGTAATCACTCACACCCATCACTCCCTGTGTTTTCACACCATCTTAACATGTTGAATTATCATCCATTTGAATCTCAAACCCTTGCCATGAGCTCAAGGAGCATTAATACTTGTGATCCATTGCTTGAGCGTTTTCAGATCTAGAAGAAACTTCTTGAACTGTGCACTTTCTCATCACAGAAAAATGGAGACGTACACTCATGGATAAGGCCGCTCTTAACCAGTGTTGGGCCATGAACCTCTTTAACATAGTGTTTTACTTAACCATTGGAATGTACTGTGTTATTGTTTTGTATTATTAAGTGATGTCCCCATACTAAACAGTCTTTAGTAAAAAAGCATAAATGGGTGACAATATATGGGATACATAATGGTGAGAGCATAATTTGTAAGAAGGTCAGGTTAAACTAATAAACTGTGAATGGTATCGTAAAGTATATTTTCCTTTCTCTCTTTGAGAGTCTTGCTGGTGGAAGAGGAATGAAATGTCTTCTGTCAACCATATGTGACCTCTGAACCTATGACCTTCTGGGTGGTCCCAGTCTTCACTGTTCTTGAAAGGTCATGTTCTTGAAAGATGCAACATAGGAAATAAATATCTCTTGTTTGAGCATGCAGGCTGGAATATTCCAGCATTAGCTGGAGAGATGCCAGTGAAGCCCCAGACAAAGATAGTTTTAAGAGAAAGTGATGTTTTAAGAGGTCCTTAGGTGATGTTCTATACAGTCCCCACCCCAGTTGCATTTAGACACTCCTGCATAAATTGGCAGTCCTCGAGGAGAACAGCCATGAAGTTGGTTTATTTCAGAACTGCAAAAAGAGCCACCTGCCTCATAGACAGACATCTTGAAATGAAGAATTCAAATGAAAACATGTAAAGATTCAAAGTATTATCATTTTGTAATCTCAAATTTCCCACAGTGCACACGTCAAGAATTAGTCATTATTCTAGCAGTTTTACATTTGCTTTCCCCAGTCCCCCTCGCTACTCCTTCCACCATCTGAGACAATGCTTTTTCAGTGAATTGAAATTTTGTCAAGTCACATGAAAACAGAGGGCAGCTGCTGAAAGGAAGGAGATTAATCCTTTCAACTGATCCTCATTGCAGCATACCAAAATGATATTACTGAGGACTGACAGTGACAGCAAATCTCAACACAGTATCATGACCATTACCTGGGTAAGATGGCAGTTTTACATAAATACAAAAAGCTAAAAGTGGTCCAGTACACACAGTACAGTATGTAATTAGAGAAGTGCCTGACCTAATTCTTGACAGGCAACATAGGTGGTTCCTCATTAGCATGGGCTGCTACGTGTCTACTGAATTCTGACTGGCATGAAACTGGTGAGACCTCAGTGTTGCAGCTGGCTCCATTTTGAAAAGGGTCAGGTGGTCCACCAGGACAGCCCTGGCCAAAGCAGCCAGCAGGAAAGCTGGTACAGAATTCACTTAGCACTACCATCCACATAGAACCAGGAAACAGGTTCCAAGATGGCTCGAAGAAGGACATACTGACAGGAGAGATCCAGGGCTGACTCAACTGGTGAGTTTTCAAGGTAGGCTTGGGAGAGAACCACCTCATGGCATGCACAAGTCAGCCCTCCCTCATGGCACACACAAAGTTTGGCAGGATGCCTGATTTGTCTCAGTTGGTTACACCAAATAACTTTGAATCTTCTTTCAGTGAAGCTAGGGGCATCTGGTCTTTGCACCAGTGAATTGTTTCTCAAACCCAGCAGGAGTGGCAGGAGGTGAGTCTTAGAGTTGGCAGAATGCTCCTTTAGTGTGAGGTTTTTTTCCACACATTCTGTCACAAAACATTACAGCTGCATGTGCTTTACTCAAAATCTCATTTTGCTACACTACTGCTACATGTCACACTGCATGGCATATTTTAGCTGTTCGGTTGCAAAACTGAGGCCCAGCAGGGGCCTAATCAATTTCCTTGGGACAAGCTTCACAGCACAGGCTTCAGGCCTGCAATTTGCCTCTGAAAAGAAGCTGCCCAGATGACTGAAAGCACCAACTTCAAAAGGTCTGATTCCAGTACACTGAAACTGATTTGGTATCATGAAAAGGAACAGTGAGGATAGCATTTCAAAAGACCTCAGCATTAAATTGTGTAAGACAGTTTTCATAACCTCTTTATATTTATTCTCTGAAAGTATGGTTTGCTTAAAGAATTCCAATTTAGCACTGGTCGGTTGGAAACATGCCTCCATCAAAAAGTTCCTTTTTTAGAATTTCTAATCCAAGTTTGAGCCAACCTGAGCATTTGATCCCAAACAAATGTTCCCTAGCATCTTGAGAACATTGCTGTAATGCTGCAGGTTGGTAGACACAGCCAGGCACATATTCCATTGAGAGTCATCAAGAGGAACAGTACATTCTGTGTAGGCTAAAGCTTCATGTTCATTTTATGATCAATGATATTTAGACATCTCAGTATTATTACATATTGCATTCATATTCATAGATCATATTAACTCTTTGCAAATGACCTCTGTGATGTTTCTCAGTTTGTCATTTCACTTCTGTGAGGTAAAATGTGATTGTTTGACATTTACAAAGATGTATCCTACCATTTAAATGATTTTTTTTTTCAATTTTTCAATCTTAATGGTTAATTTTCTTTTTTTTGTAGACATATTCAATTATTTTTTTGTTGAAATGGCAGCCACAGTTTTAATTGCTGGATGAAGAGTAGATAAATCGTTCTTAAAACACTAATAAGTAGTAACAGCAATAATAATATAACACAATTACGACTAAAGTACAAATTCAGTGTTCATTTATTTTCTGGAACATCTGGACTTAATTGCCATAGTTTCAATTGTATAAGCAATGTGGCCCCACAAAACAATGTGGTGCAAGATAAAAAGTACAGTGTGAGGGTTGTTGATCCCTCTTAAAACATTAAAAAGCAAACGTGTTTCATAATCTAGAAATAAAATGTATTCTCAGTGTACATTTCTATGATTTTCTCAAAAAAGCTGTATGAGAGTGCTCACATTGGCAGGCCATGGTGTGAGGAATATACAATGTGTACCAGACTTGCAGCAGAATGCCTTTAAAAGGTGCTATGAAGTACAGAATGCCTAAATAACACTGTGCAGAGTCCTATCAAACCTGAGCCTAGCAGCCAAGCGCTACAGACAGGAAATGCAAAGCTGCAGACACAGGGTGAGTAGAATTGAGAGAACAGATGAAAAAAGACAAATGGAACAGGAATAAAACATAAATTATGAAATGGACTGGCCAGAAAACTGATTCAGGTATTAAATCAAATCTCTGTACCAAACTGTTAAAGACTCAGTTGGGTATCGTTTCCTCTTCCCATTGAGTTGACAAACACCTCATAAACATTTAACATACACAGGGGAGGTTGTTTCTCATTGCTTTTATAAGCTAAATAAATGACTGTGTCTCATTAAAAAATTCAGTGCAATCAAATTGAAATCTTGGAAAAGCTTCACTGCCCCTTTTTTCTAACTGCAAAGCTGTGGCACCTGGATTAATCATGAAAGTGTCCAGGTGTATGAACGGGTGAAAAAATTAAAATGAAGAAATGTAAGCCTCTCTCACAGTTAGTTGCTGTCACACCAGGCAAACTATACGTCTCTGTCATGACAGATCTCCCTGTCCATACATGATGCGTCACATTTGGTTTGGGTCCTCAGACCTGGGCTGTTCATGTCCAAAACTAGATATTTTGTTCTTCTTTTGACATTCATCCTCTGATTGATCAGTAATAATGTAGTATCTGCTATCATGATGGGCATTCTTGTCTTTTGTATCTTTAAATGGTCATTCTTCACAAAACCACATGTCCACAACCTCTGGAATTCTGGAGGAATGAATTGGATATTGCTTGTCTTGATCTATATCCAGGTGAGAAGGCTTGTACTAGGCATGTTTTTAGCACTAAGCAAGCCACAGAAAACACTGTGGTGTCATAACATATTTTCACACTATTGACCTTTTGTGACATTTGGGAGGGTAGCTGCCCCATCCTGTGGAGCTGTGGTTCACCTCCACTCTACAGGGGGTGGGCAATAACGACAGCAATGAGTGGCAATCTCCTAACATTTTATTTAATCGAATCATCCTGGGAAACACAGGATTCATGTTGACTTCTATCTTTTTTCTAACTGTGATGGAGAACTGACTTGACAGGAGATTAAATATAAGTTTGCAAGTTGCACTTTTTATTAAGTTTTTTTTTTAACATGACAAAATATACATTTATTGTCTGATACATTTAGAATAATTACTGTGCAGTCACTTGCACATTGTGATCTCAGCTATCAAACTCAGATCTCAATATCAGGCCCATTGAAGTCAGATGACATATACTGTACATGTAAAACACATATTTGTTTTCTGTGCATTTTTGTTTTGCACTGGCTGTGCCCAATTCTAAAAAAGAATTTATTGTGCAGATAAGTAGCAACATTTATTTGGTCATTACTCTCAATGGGTGGAGATATCCTAATGATCCTGTTCCTGCAGCTCCAAATGCAGAGTAACCAAATGTTGCACAGGGAAGAGAAGCAGTCAGTGTCACTAAATAAGTGTAATGAGCCAATCCATTCAACATTAAGGCAACCCCTGCCCTAGTGTCTATTAGCATGGCAATGTACAGTCTTTAAATTTATTGTTTTTATGTCTCGTTCCCTACCCTTATTCAATTTCTTTGGTTAATAATTTGCTAGGGAAAGTGATTTTCCTAATGAGACAGTTGTTCCCTCTCTGAATCTCTTCTCTCTCCTTTTTAGACATGCTGAGTGACTAAATAGTTTCCCATGGGATATCATTTACATGGAGTTATGATAATGTGCTTCACAGAACCTAGGAGTTTTAGATAAAAAAATGCTTGTTTGTGCTATTTTTAGTCTTTTAAAAGTCTTAGAAATAGAGGGAGAGACGTTTTGGCTGAAGGATGTTCAATTTCACACATTTTGTTTTTGTTTTTTTTTTACATCTTGCACTCAGCACAAAAGGATAAGCCTACAAACATTGTTTTTTTCATCTTTAGTAATGCAGCGAAAATATTGCTTGTTGAAATGGTTGGATATCATTATTTAGGGTGTCAAGGCAGGTCTATGTTGAATATTCACTGCTTAGTAACATTTTGATTCAGTTTTTCCCAAGAATGACTTTGTTATTGCTGCTATTATGCTGGCATAAATTAAGCAGTTGGGAAAATGCTAATTTTTCAGAAGATGTAGATGTTATCTAGTGATTTACACAGCTTAATTTTTGCACACTGTCCATTTGTATGGCTGGATATTGACCAAATCAATTTTGAAGCACCTTGCTCAAGACTACAACAGCAGTGTTCCTCCTGACAATCAAATCACACAGGTTGATCCTCAGGAATTTACAAAAGCAACCACAGAGTTACAATCCCTAACCATAACACAGCCACTTAAATCCCTCTTGCATAGTGTATTGCTCCTCTGACATAGTGAACGTTGGATTACCTGGTGTTTAGTGAGAATGCAAACAGATGAATGAAAAGGTACACTGAGCATGGCCACTGGTATTCTTCTCTGACACATACTCAGTTTTTGCACAGTGTAAAAATCTCCCCTTGGGTACTCCCCCAGGCAGGAGACAAATTTCTAGCTTCACTAAGGTGTACTATGTCAAATCACTTAGGGCAATCACAGAAGGTGGCAATGGTTAATGCCTAATTCAGCTCTATGACTTGGTTTGGCCCAGGCCATAGAAACATAGAAGAGCCAATCCAAAACATTCCAGAAGAACCCCAGAGAATGATGTGAAAAGAAATGTTACTTACAAAAATTATAAATTTAACTGTTTTTGTAAACTGGCATATCTTTTTTTGAAGTTCTTGCTGTTGGCTTTGGGAAAGCTGTCCTTCCCTTATCTTGAAACACTTGACAGAGATCATGGGTGGTTTGGTTTCTCTTTAGTTTTGCTGTGACAGGTAATATAATGTCTTCCTTTCTACATTTAAATATTCTGAGAGAGGTGGATATTTCTATTTCCATTCTAATTGCTATTGTCGGCTGGTAGTAGTATAACCTGTTCTGTATGTGTGTGCTCCAAAACTCCTGTCGCATTCTACTGGCAACCTGCCACTGGACTTGGCTCAAAGGTAGTTCCGTAACTATTTGATTGTATCTGTACAGGAAGGAAAAGGAAACCCAGGGAAAGAGTGTAGTTGGATGTGTCAAGCAGATATAAATTAGATGTGTAAATCAGTCTTATGAGGGATTTCATGAGTGCTTAGGGAATCACTTTCCCTGGGGTTATGTTTCAAACCGTTGTTGACTTTTTTCCAGAAAACATAAAGATTAATTATGTTCAAGCCCCAAATTGGTACACATGGTAAATGATATGTGCAAGACAAACTTTTTCAGAGAGCTGCAGAAGGAATGTCTTTAGATCAGAGGATAAGTTTCAAAGAGGATTAGAAAAATGAAATGTGCCTGAGAGCAAGCCAGCAAATGTGCTGGTCAGGCAGGCTCTTATCTCTGGCCCGGGTTCCAGAGTGACTGCAACAGAGAGAGCGGATTTTGGCAGTATGAACCTCTAGTATGTAGTGTGCTGTCCTGCTGGCTGCATTCTACAATGCTGGAGGAATTGTGATAACTGTTGACACAACAGCCCATTCAAGCAGTCAAGAAAATATGGGAAATAGACCAGGTGGGAGTGTTAGCCAGGTTATTCCACATGCAATTCATAAAAATCAAGGTTAATCAAAAAGCAATTAATAAAAATATAAGTTAGTAGATCACCAAATGCTTTCCTATTCCCACCCATCTCTCTTTGTTTCTTCTCGTTTTACAGAAACAGAATCTTGCATCTTGACCTCAGGCCTTGTTAGATACTATTTGCTGCCATTGATATTGATAAAGAAATAAATTAATTTGCATGCCTAAGAAGAGTCAGAAGACAGTAGTAATTACATTCAACAGCTGCTTTACCAACACATGCATTTCCAATCATAATATCATGACCTTGCACATTTCAAGAAATTTAAAATGAGATTAATACTGTTGTGGTGCCTCCTAATCGTTATTTTATATTACCTTAAGTTTAATTATTTACTGAAACAGAGGCAACTGTTGTTACTAAGCAGGATTCCTGCAGGATCACCACAAAACTGCCATGCCTGTAGCTAACACTGGAGAGCAGCAGTGAGCTTGTAGCCTTGTTTTCAAAGCATAGAGGAACACAATGCACACTGTGTTGACATATTCTTGGTGGGTATGTGTGAACATGGAATTCATTTATCCCATGCAGAAAACCTGCATTTGTTTCATATTCCTTAGTTAAATTTCCTAAATTGGGAGAAAATCTCAAGGGAGCAAGACAGCATTTCAATGTGTGGGCATACTGTACTAGAGGTAAGCAGTCAACCCTAAGCCTAAGATAAACTGAATGTCAGCATGCCAGTGAAATAACATAATCCCAGGTCAACCAATAAAATCATACACCATCACCTCAGTGTTGATATTTGAAGTGATTCCACTTTGCATGGAGGTAAAAATGCTTGATCCTAAGAACGCATCTGAACATTATCCAAACAGTGCCAAGATACTTTAGCATTAATCATGCTTATCTCAGAGTCTAAACGCGGGAGGGAGTCCCAGGGAGTTTGCATACAGAGAAAAAGGTGACAAATCTTTCTCAAAAAGTCAGGCTTCGTTTATAGAAGTAAGTAGAGGTAGGACCTGAGACATTATGTAGGCAAATATAGGTAACTCTCTGCCCACTACATACATTTTGTTGGCACTATGTTACACCACTGACAGAAAAAGTGTGATAGTGTTTTGATTAATGGATAAAACATTGCATTTAGCACCAGTGGAATAGTCTAAAAGTATCTCAATCCATCAGTTACATTGCCAGTTTAGCAATGCAGTTTCCATGTGGGACTGGGGAGGGAACATTCATAACTGCTTTGATGTGAGGTCATGATTGAGATGTGCTTAGGGATCTGAACATCTAAATCCCCAGCAGGTCACTATCATAAAATCAATGAGTAAGGATGTTAATGAGATAAATTAATAAATAACCTCATCTGTACATCTGTGTTTGTAGTGTTTAGACCTCCACCCATCTGGTTACAAGCTCAGTTTCACAGTATGCCCTAACCGTTGTTTCAGTTATGATATCATAACTTGCAAAGCATCATCAGCAAATGGAGCTGCTATAAGAGGCTGAATAAAAGCAATAGGATCAGGCAGATGATGACTGCTTCTGTGGGATCTCTCTGTGGAACAGCCTGAGCAGCACTCTGATGGAGTGAGGGATGGAGGGGGAGGGAGGCAAACTCATCAAATCTTAACAAGATATTCTGCTCTCAGGCTCCACAGCTCTGTGAATGTCATTTGTGTTCATTTTTCCACCTGACAGGGGACTGAAGTTGAGTTTAGGCTCTCAGGTTGCGCCAGGTCTTTGTGATGGGACTGGATGAATGTGGTGCCTCCAGAATTATGGGCAGAGGGATCCATCCATACTTTTCTATGGATTTTCACCCAAATGCTCATTCAATGGCATTATGTCATTAAATTAATCATTGAGACTTTGAGGGAGATGTTAAGTAATGATGATGAACTGGTGAAATGGATGGATGCCTATGCTACTGTTTCAAACTGCCACTGAAATGTTTGCTGAACTATGTTGGAAACTATTTATAAAAAAGAAAAAGAAGTTTTAATCAGAGAGCTGGAACATGGTTTAACATTTTAACAATTTTAACATGAAAATGTAAAAATTTTTTAGCATGTTACAAATTTGTTCCTTCATTAAAGTTTAATTTGTAATGTACCCATTTAACCAAAGCAGCACCTGGCTTTAAAAATAATTAAAATAATCTGGAAATTCTGTGATATCACATATGCTTTTAGTGAATATGCGTGTGCATGTGCAAGGTGCACATACACAGTTTCAGCTTGTGTCTACATACATTTGTGCATGGGAGACAGCAAGGCTGTGTGTGTGTGTGTGCAGTAAGACTACTGAAGGGGATGCAGTTGCTATGACAACGGGGCTGTGTATTTCAGAGTGGGGCTTTGGTCGGGATTGGATGAGAGATGTATGTGGGCGTGTCTGGCCCCAAAGCAGACCTGTCAATTGCTTAATGTCCCCCCTCCTCTCTCCACTGTTCATGCCGGAGATTGGGAAAGTGATCGAGACGCTCCTTTCAGAGCCTGGCCCCCGCAAGCCCCATCTGCATCTCCCGCAAAAACAGTGACAGGAAGGAAAAAGAGATCCTCCTCAGAGCTTCCAGCATGGCCACCATCACCTGCACACGCTTCACTGATGAATACCAGCTATTCGAAGAACTGGGCAAGTGAGTTCAATCACATATCTTCTTCTTTTCTTTAAATTTTACAGCAGTCATTGGAGATTGCAGTCATAAGTGATGGACCATCTTTGGTGCACAGGCAGAGTACATTCAAAGTGATCAGATTATGTCTTTTTGCTCTGTGGGCCAGTCCATTGCTCAGTTAGTGGGACACTGAGGCTGTAAAGTTGCCAGGATAATTGGATCAAATTTGTTACGAATGTAAAAGTCAATTCCTAGGATTAAAATGTTCTGATCTTCAAAGACTCTGAGGGAACTTTTTCTTTATGTTAACATAAAAAGATGTGAGACATGATGAAGTGAGGGTTAGGGAAAGGAAAAGAGAGAGCAGCAAAGAGAGAAGGACTGAATAGTTGTTGTGGGAATAGTTGCAATGGGTGGTAGACTAACCTGGGGAATAAAGATGCTATAAATTCTGGAGGCAAACGGTAATGTTTAACAGTAAAATAAAGTCTGAGCAGAATACTGTGGTTAGAGCCAAACTATCTGTTTGCAGACAATTGACCCCATAAGGTCAACTCATAGGTGCAATGAGATATAATGAGGTGAGGAAAAAAGCCCTACTGCCCTGGTGTGTGGAATACTGTCATGCATGGTATTTAAATATGAGGTTGAACAGAACTCACATATTTCTGTTCACATTTTATGGGTGTGAGATTGTGTGCGTATTTGAGAAATTGTAAATCTGTGTGATTTGTAATAATGTTCCAGTGCAGTGTGAATTAGCATGGATCTCTTGAATTTTCCTACACTGTACACTTATGAGAGAGTGTGCCTACATGTAAAAATGTGTGTCTAAGGTTTATGTATATCGGTGTGTGTATGTAACTGAATGTTATATATCTGCAAGTTCTGTGTGTGTGTTTGTGTTTGTGCTTGTGCGGTTGTATTTATGTGAATCAGTTTATGTGCTTCTGACAGTTATGTTGCTTATGAATTGGTCAGACTGAATGGGCAGTAATTGATTTCCCTGGTGCTGACCGGCTGATTTCATGCTGTCTGCAGCCTCTGTAATACCTGAGTAAAGTTCATTTCAGACTAAGTCCCCCTCCTCCAGTCTCTCCACTTTTGTTCTCCAATGAAATGGCATGTATAAATGCAAGGACCCTAACTGGCTCCTGGTCCTTGACGCTACTCCCACACTCTCCCTCACAGCCCACGCCAGGCAGCCAAAGCCACTTACATAATTCAATTTGGGGGCGGCAATCCAATACTCTCAAATCGAAACATTTCATAATCCTATATCTCCTTCCCTACCACAGGCAAGTACCACATGGATGGTGGTCACTGCCACGACCATTTGCTAGGATCCTTTGAATTCCTTCAATAGGATTAATGCGCATGCTGGTCTATAACAAGTCTAATTTCAATTTCTTATTTATGGCATTGAAAAACATGGTAATGATGCAATGATGGTACATGCCAAATATTCCTGAGTACATATCCCATACTGTTCTCTGCTAAAGAATGTTATGGATATAATATATCACACATATTCTTTGGTTCTATAAATATGTATGCATCTGTTATTACAGTGTTATGTATTTTATGGCAATGCTTCAATATGCATTTGGCAATCCAGTATGGGTTTTCTTGTTGCATATACTTTTCTAGAGTAAGTATGTTTATATGAGCACATTTCAGAGCTTTACTTTCTTTCCCTTGCAATACATAAGAAGAAGAGCAGATAATGAAACTACTCAGTAAAGCTAGGCTTCCCCTTTACCTACAGTCTACAGAGTATACAGTGCTACATCAAGCCAGGACTTGAATGCTTTATAGGTCTATGCACAAAAAAGTACTAAATAAATAAAAAAAACATTTTAACCATTATAGAATTTTTTTGTACTCATAAAAGATTTCTAGTACAGTCTTTGGGTGGTGAACAGAGTAGAAGCTCATGTTCATCAGCAGTGTGTGGTGAGGCTAGGTGTTAGCATCCCCAGCTTGCTATTACTGGCTGTGGTAAGAGGTCCTCATTGGCAAGGAACAACTGGCTTAGCCTTAGAGGGAAAAAGTAGGGGGAAAGAGAGAACCTGAGGTGACTTGGATTTCATCTGACTGCAACAGCCGTGATATCACCTATGACATGTCAACAATGTCCTTTTTCTTGCTTAGTCTGATCATATATGGCAACATACTTCATTCTCCTTTCCTGTTCATTGCTTCAGTTTTGGAAGGTGACAGTACCAATAGGTGTTAAGCAGTTGGCTTCTCTGCTCACAGCTTTCCTGTAAGTAAACCAGCAGTAGTAATGCCAGTGGGTTGAGCTGGCATACACCAACACGGAATAAGAATTCAGAACTCTCTGCCAATCCTGCCACACTCCTACCCTGCCCCTATGTAAGCAGGACAGCCTGGATCCCACTCTGGGTCCAATCACCCTGACAGCTCATCCTAATTTGCTGTGCAGCTGACGGAACTGTTGAGATTTGGCTTAATAATACAGCACTCATTGTCTGAAATACATAGATGCGCCACTTTTAAATTTCCATGGGAGGGGAATTAAGGTAAGGAGTGAGAGTGTTCTGTGGTCTAGCCCACCTAAGCTCCAACCTCTGTTAGATGTGTTTTGTGATGCTGTTCCATTCCTGACAGTGGGGGCTGGCTTGGGGCAATTGTGTGGGGGTGTTGAAGGTGCCTGCCCCATATGCACCTTCTGGAGTAAGGAGCGGGAGGAGCCTTCCTTCAAGGCCCAATGATGCCATCTGGGCAGGCCACTTCAAAGTTAGCTGCAAGAGCACTAAGACATGGAGGTCCAAGTAAATAAATACCTCCCCCCACACCTTAGGACCCAGATCAAGGTTCTAAGCTGTTAAACCAAAGGTGGAATTAACATACTCATCATTTCAGAGAAGTGGGCAAAACTGGTGCATAAATCACACATAAAATAAATATATTCATAACCCTGTGCTGCCAGACACTGTCCAAAAGTGAAACGAGCACAGTATTACTTGGAGCATAAGTAAACATTAAAAACCAGCCCCTTGGCTGCTGTTCTAAATTTAATGAAAGTACAGCTCCACTGTCCATGTGCAGCACAAAGCAATGTTGAGAGAGAACTGAAAGGCAAGTTGTTTGTTTCTGAGGCAATGTTTCCTCTCAGTCCCGGGGTGCTCTGACTCACACATCCTCATGTTTACACTCCTCTGTGTGTCTTTCATCTCCTACCCTGTCCCAACCCCTGAAACCCCCCAGAATACACATACACAGTCTCTTACACACTCACACACAAGCAGCCATTACTGCTAATGAACACAGTTGCACCCACACACACGCAAACGTACCCAGAGTCCCATTCAGTGACTGACATACACAGCTCATTTATGAAACACTCAAGACTACGTTAACACAGAATGTACCTTTTCCGTAAAAGAAGTGGGGTTTAGTTGGCTATTTTATTCTTACTGAAAAGCTGGTACCACTGTTAGCACAAACATAGCAAAAGGCTGATTGACTTGCTTTGCCCTGCCTTATGTCACACCAAATTGTTTCTATTTACATACCTCTATTGGCTGTGATCAGCTATGACTGCGTGTCTTTCTTCCTAACTTATTGCCTCCATTTTTAGCACTGACCCCATCCATATACGTGCTGGCAGCATGTAACTATGTAAAGGAAGAAAATTTAGCAAAGATGTTAAAGACATAGGCTTACAGAAAGCAGAAACTCTCTCAAAGAAATGGTAAAAAAGTAAATATCAAACTAAAGTGGCCACCCTGGGTCCAGTGCATCAGGAGAATCGTGTTTGCTGCTCACTGTCTCTTTCCTGTGTCCCAGGGGAGCCTTCTCTGTGGTGCGCAGGTGTGTGAAGGTGCTGTCAGGACAAGAATATGCTGCCAAGATTATCAACACCAAAAAACTCTCCGCCAGAGGTAGGTGCTTCACCCCTTGCTCATTTTCTTTCTCTAGTATACATTTTCTTTTCATGTTTAGCTTAAGTGTTAGGAGTTGCTTAGAATCTTGCTTTAACTATAGTTTGAAAGAGTTCTGATATCAAGGTGTCTTTTGAAATATTATAGAGTACATACACAACAACAAATCATGCAGCGTTTTAAGTGACTTAAGCCCAGTCCAGCAGGATGAGGCCATTTGTGTCCCAGTACTGTGGATTTCCAGTCACACATGGCCCATTGTACACTCAGAAATTGGTGTTTGGTGACTGGATGACATGAAAAAGGTCATGCTCATTCACTAAGGCTGTCATACTTGTTGGAGCTCATTACATGGGATTTCTTTACATCAAATCCAGAGCAAGCCCTCTCCTAGACACTCACCAACATCTTTTCTGTGCCTTTGTCCTTCCCTGTCGTAGCTGACAGAGTCATAGCTGTATTTCCCCCCTGAACTACTGTCTACCCTTTGATGATGATGAGCGAGAAAGT
Source organism: Albula goreensis (assembly GCA_022829145.1). Lineage (NCBI taxonomy): Eukaryota > Metazoa > Chordata > Actinopteri > Albuliformes > Albulidae > Albula > Albula goreensis. Next base: position 19,850,466 of record CM040746.1, on the reverse strand, counting down.
ACTATCAGCTCACCCCTTCAAGGAATATTTTCAAATCATTGCTAGAGCAATGTATTTATCTGCTTTGACCGGTTGGGCACTATCTTATACAACTGTCTCCTTTCCTTTGGAACTTAGAAGAATGGACTATAATTGTGTTCAAAGTAATTGTAGATTGTTGTCAGTTGCATTCAGATAACAGCTATAATGCGGAGAGGTGATTTCCTTGTGCACTCACTGTCTGATACATTTACACCTACAAACAGTGGGTCTGTCTTCATGAATTTAACATTGCTTTTTAGACAAAAACAGAAGTGTATTTGGCCATGAACAATTTTTTAGTCCTGACAGAATGCAATGTGTCCAAGTGTCAAAAAATATCAATTTTGGGACCATACTTTACATATCAAAACCATTTTACCTACCTGAGCCATCAAAAGAAACCTTGAAATTTTCTGTTGGTCCAGGCCCGCAAATAAGTGGAATCTGGTACTGTCACAGGTCAATGTCCTCAGTAAGTAAACTGAAAATGGATACTTGTGCATAGATGCAACAGTATTTTGGATTTAAGTCAAGAGGCTATTTTGTGGAGAAGAACAAAAAAAACCTTTAGAAATAAATTTGTCCACCTTTGATTATGTCTTTCTTGTTACCCTTATCATATAAGTTAATTAATGTACCTTGAAGAGTAAAATGTTTTTAGGAGTTTTTAGCCGTCTTTTTTCCTAACTTCCAAACAAACCAAACTACAATGACCAAACCAGAGACTGATTGCAGCCATTACTATGGTCGACTCTTAAATGAGCAGCATAGGAAAGGAAAAGTGGAAGCTGTGGTTAGTTGACTACCGGTTTTACAATATTCAGCTCAGATCTGAAAAATGAACTATCAAAATTACACAAAAGAGCAAGCAAGGAGCCCTAGGAGCTAAAAATATTCTGTGGTAAGTCTAAAGTGTTTGATATGAAGGGTAATAACAAAACACAACAGTTGGGTACAAAAGGCAAAAAATAGTAAGTCATTCAAAAGGTCATATGTGATTCATATGGCTGCCACTGAAAAAAATAATGAATACTCCCAATTAAGGCCGGTCTGATTACTGGTTATAAATTGGTATATTTTCAGAACACTTTCACAGCTATGAACATTTCAGAGTTTTAAATAGCCTCCATTTGTGAATGTGTTCCTGCTAGTTTCTAAAGTAATTAGTAGAGGGAAAAATTTGTTTTACATTAGAGATGCTTGACTATTGGGTGATCATGCAATACCCACTGCCTAACATGCATGGACAATTTTGCACCACATTTATGTTGTGGTTGAGTACAAATTTGTAAAATATTCTTTTTGAAACATTTTTTGTGGATGTAATGGGGAACACAGCTCCTCATCTCCCCCATCTCATCTGCCTCTTGCTTTTCATGGAATTTTTCCTGCCATAAAGTTAACACACCTAATGAAACTCACCTATAATCTTGTTAAACTATACTAGTCCTTAGCCAATCAGTGAAACAAACAGGACAAGGTACAAGCAGCTTTAGGCATCACCTTGAGCAATTAGTATTAAGTGAAAGGAACTGCGGTGGAAAACAGCAAAACCTGGTGGGCGTGATTCTTTTGAAAATCCACCAGAAGCCGTCTGTTGGATAATTACGGGATCCTCACCACTGCTCCTGTTGATGTTGTGGAAAGAGATCATTTATCAAACCAGGTAAAACTCCAGAACTGGCACCACCTGTTTTGTTAAGGCTCATGAATTTTCAATGGGGAGTGGGGGTCCTCATTCTTCTTTTTCTCCAGGAGCAAGCTTCTTTTACATTTCATGGACCTATGGCTTCTTGGTCTAACTCCATGGGATATGAGCCCCATACTCTGCTCTTGGGAGTAGTTCTCAGAGGTGTGTCTCTTTTGAGGAGCTATTAAATGTTGAACAATGGACCTTATGTACTTGCTTTCCAAGGACAATAGACCAAAAACATCTTGGACTGATGAAGAATTTTGCCCCTCTTGTGAGACCATAGCCTGGTATGATCATTGGAGAATATCCACAAAATTAATCAAAAAATTGTGTGGGCCCATCTCATCTTGGACACTATTCTGGGCTTTTAAACTTTACAAACAGAGTTGCAAAATAGCAAGTTGACTTGTTTACCACATGAATGTATTGAAATTGTGCTGCTTTCATGTTCAGCTCAGAGTTGGCAAGCACTGAGCGCCTGTTTGCTGTTAAGAGACCCCACACCAAGAAGTCCTCCTTTCTCGATGATAGATGCTTTTATATTAAGCTTTGTTTAAAAACATGACATGAAAGACATTTAAAGGTGCATATTTGGTATTAATGAACACTTGAAAAGAAAAAAATACATTTTTTTCGTCTTCACTGCTGCAGGGTACTGAATAGAACCAGGATACATGGTGGCTGAAGTGGGGGAGGGGCACAATGCCCTCCAGGAGTTTCAGAGTGATCTCCAACTCACTCATCCCACACAGAGTTGCTAGGCGCAGAGTTCGATTGGTTGCATATGTATAAGTCATTGCAATCATTTTGCGTCAGTTTTATGGAAAGACCAGGCATTGTGTTTCTTTTGGGAGGCTGAGACAATTAATCTTCAAATGCTGCAGAGATCTGTGACAGTGAGAAACATCCCTCTTCTAGATTACTCTTGCTTGTCCTGTTCTCTTCCACGATGACAAATGGTAGCATAGAGGATATCTACTAAAACATCATCAGCCTTTTACAAACACACTTTCACAATGAAAAGGATTGCACAGAACACACAGTCAAGGCTTTGCACATTAAAATTCCTAAGTATACCTGGTCAAAAAAGGCTGTGAGAAATGACTACATTTAAACACTTTAAGTTGGCACTTAAAGTAAATTGCAATTACTTTTCATGTCTTACTTTATCACTGCAGTATGAATATTTATGGGAAGGAAATAAATGTGTGTTTCAGGAAATTTTTCCTGACATAACTGTATCACTGACCACACCTCTACATGAAGACTAATAAGACAGCCATCCACCTCATCATTACGTTCCGCTGGTAAAGTTTGCATTTCACCTTGAGGTTGTTTTGACTTGGTTTATTCTCAACTGACACTATTGTCACATTTCACTAGTGACAGTGTGCCTGTGATGGCAAACCTTATCAGAGGGATGTGTCATGGATGCAAGGACAAAAACTAATTTTCTCTTATGAAGTGAAAGAACGTCTAGTTTATTCTGACTGTGGATTGCTGGGGGATGGACAGGATGAGCTGTAGTGGGGATGCTTGGTGAAGACCGAGAATAATGAATGCTTGTCTGGTCTGCAGTCCTCTTTAGTGCAGTGCCAGGGATGGAAGAGGGGGAAACAAGGGGAAGTTGGCACTGGGTTCCAGTGGAGAGGGAAAAAGATATAAATGTAATGAAGAGACAGGCTTGTTCGGGTAGGTGCCATCGGGTTTTTGAAAGACAGATTCTTGCTACTGTCAGCTTTTCACTGCTAATGTATCAACAAGGAAAATTTCACAAAGTAGGTTGACAACAGTATGTCCAAATAGGCCATGATGTCAAAATAGGTTGAAACCAATGCAGGGTCAGATGTTGGACAACTTAATCTGCCAACACATCAAAAAGACCAGATATAGCTGTATACCCTCTGAAATCATCCTCTCTCATTCTCTTTCTATAGTGCTGGGTTTGTTTAGCAGAGAAAGGTTTTGCCTGAGGGACAAATATTTAAATCTTATATTCAAACCTGTGTCAGTGGAGTTCATATTCAGCAAGTAATTTCATTAAATGTGTTATTAGATATTTCAATCCCTGCAGTCTTCTCCTTACAGGCAAAAATGAGATAGACTGTAAACAGAAATGTATGAAAGAATCAAATGTACACTGATATATGATATATGAAAAATAATAAAAAGAAGCCTACAGCAATAAAAAAATAAGAACAAATGATTGAGATTTCATTGTTTCAGAGGGCAAATAGGCTGCAGTATACCTTTTATATATTCTGGGATCATCGCTGTGCATGCACCTGCAGGTGAAAGTAATCGCAGCAATCCCTGTGCTTTTCCAATTCCTCTATTTGACATTCCAAGTGTGAAGCCCACCAAATATGGGCACACCCTGGCATGAAAAATAAAAGGAGAAGGTCTCAACAGGAGCTAAAGCACAGCAGTGAGACAGAGCATTTCAAATCCCTGGACAGAGCCGCCGGCTGCTTCCCAGTGCTGCTCGACTCATGTGTTTGAGCGAGAGAGAGAGAGAGAGAGAGAGAGAGAGATCAGGGTCAGAGGGTCAGCAGTGCGGCAACACGGGAGACAAATGAATATAGGCATGCTTGTGGGGAGTGCGTGGGATGCATCACCACAGTATAATCAGCTTGCACCATAAGAGGGGGAACATGAAGGCAACATATTCTTTATTTTGTGTTAAAGCTTGACTCTGAGGTTGTGGAGCTTTCATTGTGTGAGGAAATATGAACAGCTACAACGTTAACATTGACAAGAAGAAGCCGATACTTTAGCATGATCTAGGTGCAGATTGCTAAACTGAAAATGAGAGACTTGTATGTGTCCTTCATATCATTAAGGGGAGTGATATTGTGCTTTTCCAATGTTGGTATTTGCTCTGCAGATTTGACAATTTTCCTACATTGTGGTTTAGCTTTGTGATTGTAGTAATGTAAATATTGTTTATGGGTTGAAAGTAACCGATAAATTGAACAAGTCATTCTCTGTAACTTACAAAGAGAATCAGGCAATCTCCATACACCACAACGATTGTGAATTGTGTGGCAGTCTGTTTAACAGTAGGTGGACTTCATTATTGTTGGGTGCAACACTGTGTTTGGGCATCAGGCTGTGTTTACCCTCAGTGTGTATGGGAAGGGCAGGGCAGACAACCTATTGGTGAGAGAAAGGGATGGAGCACTGGAGTTACCGCTAGACCTGCCTTCCCTATTTCTCTGCACTCACCATTTCACTACAGCCATACCCCTATCATCAGAGACCAAACACAAACACAAAACAGAAAAGCAAATCAGTTCATTGGAGCTGTGGAGAATCCACAGAAGCCACAGGACTTATTGTGTGTGCTTCAGTCTCATGGAGCTACAGCTTAGCTTTGTCTGGCTGATTAGTCTGGTTCTTACACTTAAAAGAGGATCAGTTCCTCCAATTGGAGAAAGTGTCATCACCCTATTATTTTACAATTAATGAGATCTCTCCATTACCCAGCCATTCTGCCCATCTGTGGGTGATCTGTGGTCATTATCTCTTGAATTGTCCCAAATTCATGGATATTTATGAGTGAGTAATTCATACTGTTGACAGTAATCAAAGTCCTTCTTGACAGAGTTGGGACAAGGCTTTTCAACTAGAAGAAAAGAGGATAATAATTTAGTGAATTTTCTTTTTGACAAGTTTGGACGGCTTCTGATTGGATTTTTGTATAGGCACATTTCAGTAAAGGAAATGCAAATAAACAGGCCCAGTTTATTTCAGGTGGTTTGAATCTCCATAAGACAACATTATGAAATAGTCCTGAGGAGCTGAAAAATTGATCTCAGCTATCAGAAAGTGCTACTTTATTGAGTTGCTACGCAATGTGTAATAACCATGTTGTAATGCTAAATATTACAACAATATTTAGCAATATTATTGTTAATAAATATTAAATATAATATATAAATATATAATATATAAGTAAATATGAGTACTCTTCTTGATGTCTTATAGCAGTACACAAATACAGAGAAAATAAAATGTATTTTTTAACACTATGATGAAAACATGCACTCATATTAAATTCAGAACTCGTATTGTCCATTAGGATAGATTTAGGTTCAGATCTCTGGATGAAGAGGTTCTAAAAAGTTCTCAATGTTGTTACTTTACAAAAAAGTTCACCTTCATTTGAATTAGGATCACATACGGACTCGTGTACCAGGGTTGTGTTAAAAAGACCTGAATATGGGCAAAGAATTTGATATGTTGAAATCAATAATCGCAAGTTGTTATTGAATCAAAGGATTACCTGCTCCTTTTTGTTGTAATACTCTGCGGCAGATGTTGACCACAAATCACATTAAATTGCTGTTAAATACAAGAAGTTTGCTCACTGATCACTTCCCAATATTCAGCAGATTGAATGGATTGTCCTGAAGATTTACGGAATCAATCATGTGCTAGTCTCAGACTCTAAGAGGGTACGTGCTTCTGTACATGTACACAAAAGGCATTGTGAGTCAGAAAAGCTTGAAAGGCACCTGTGATTAGGTGGAGGGGCTGTGAGCTGGTGGAGAGCTTATGGAGTGCATGGTGGAATGTGGACCTGGTGACTCACCTGGAGGGCTACCCTCCACTGTGCAAGATTACAGGGGAGCAGCCAGACCTATTCAGGTAGTGTCCACTTGACAGTAACGAGATGAGAAACTCCCCACCTCCACCACCACCTCCCTTGTCTGTCTCATACTGAGCAGGCAAAGTTCCCTGTCAGCAGAGGCACGTGACAGACAGACTTCCACTTCTCTCTAGCCAATCACGGTGCAGCCTGACCACAGGATGCAGCAGGAGTTATATCAGCTGTCTTATATCATGTCAGTCAACTGCACAGACTGCAGAGGGAGAGAGAGAGAGAGAGAGAGAGAGAGAGAGAGAGAGAGAGAGAGAGAGACATAAAGTGAGAGAGAAAGATTGCTAAAGGACATTGAAGTCAACATGACAAGGCCCTAAGGCACATATTAACATCTGTCTTTAAAATAGTGTTTATCATCATTTTAGACTGAGAGAGGGAGTTTGCCTAGATGTAGACAGAGCCAGAAAAAGAAGGGGGTCATGTAAAAAGAAAGAGAAAAGCGATGGAGGGAGAGGGAGATGAGATAGAATTGCACCCATGCATGGTGATTTCTATAATTGTCAATTGATATATTGTACTTTCATACATCTTAATTTTTACAGAGGAAATTCATAGTATTTGTGTTTCTTACTCCCCTGAGTCCCTGAGAGGATCACAGTGACATATGAGAAATAAACACCAACCTTCTGCAATGTGGCCCAGGCACACACACACTGCTGAAATCCCATCAGCTCTTTGACATTTTGTGTGTAGACAGGAAGAACAGTGAATGAGCGTGTGTGTGTGTGTGTGTGTGTGTGTGTGAGAGAGAAACTGAGACAGAGAGACCCTGAGGGAAAGTGACCACCAAAGCCAGGCAAATCCCATTTCCCTCCAAAATAAATGTGTACACAAAGGAAAAAATGTAAGTGAAGTTATTGGTGTGGTATTTGCTGTTGCTGTTCTTGTCATTGTTATACAGATAACAATAATAATACAGTTGAACAAAGTCAATATGAAGTGTATGTACTAAGTAAACATTACTGAGAGATACTGTGTATTACATCTAAAATATGATGCTTTTGTGTAGAATTACTGACTAATGCCCTCCATTTGGACATCAGTGAAGAGGAAGATGTGAAATATAAATTGAAGAGAATGGTTTAAAATGGGAGGGCAGGGCATGGCAGTAATAACTGATATTATAGGGTGTGACTACAAGATGATTTTTATACCAGTCTGATTTCATAGCATAAGGGGAATTAACACCCTTTAGAGGAAAAGTTGTATTTATGTAATACTACAATTTTTGTTAGTGTTGTATTCGCTTTGGCACAATGAGGGCAACAATTCAGCAAGTAAAATTCTCTCTAGTGGCCACTCATGGTCTGAGCATAGGCTTACTGCATGATCCTCCCATGTGTGAATGGTGGTTTGCCTGCAGTATTCAATAGATTGAGGGCCAATTATCACATGAATTGGAGAAATCGCGCTCCATCGCATCCTCCTCCTGTGGGAGCAGGCCACTGCAGTGGACTACACAGCTGTGTTCAGAAAAAGAAGAAAATCCCCCCCCCCTAATAAAAGAGAAGAACCAGACAAACCCCACCTGAGATAAGGAGGATCCACCAGGCTCCCTCCCCTCTGGGAGCCGATACCTTCTTTAGCAGCCACGGAATATTCAGAGCCCATGTGACAGTGCCGCACCACTTACTGAAGAAGCTTCCAGTTATGTGTTTTCTGGAGAACATCTGCAAGCCATGTTGAGCACTGAGAAGTGGCTCTGCACCACTTCTTATACAATGCATAGCTGTTGATGTGTGGGCCCGAGCATGGACAATTCACCTTTCATCTTTCCCTCTGACATTGAACATACCTTATAGAAATCTCAGTGTGTGGATCTGAGGCCTTTGACTGAATGCTAAGGAGTTGAGGTGGAGGAGGAGGCGGAGGCAGAGGTGGATGTGCTGTAATGTTGTCCAAAGCAGGGAAGAAAAAAGATTCTAATTCTGTGCACAATAAGAATTGACAAGGCTGCTCTGAAAAGAGAAGGAGTCAAGGGGACACCTTGATATGCCCTTTTCCATATAGCTCTTTCATTTCCCTGCTGCTACATGTGTTCACTTCTGAGTGTGCTGGACTAGGCTGTTAGGGCTAGACAGAAGAAAAAGGTGGAAGCTTGGAAATGCGCACAGTGATTTCTTTCACTGCTGGCCCTACCCCCACCATATTGGTTCATGATTTAAAATGATGAGTCGTCATCCAGACCCACTCACAAAATGTTTCATCATACCTTTCATGTGTCATTGCAGACACATAGTGACTAACATGCCTGTATTGACTGTAGCCTCTGACAGCCAGGTTCTGCTCAGATCAGGTGCTGAAAGAAGATGCCGTGGGTGCAGTAAAATAGCCATCAGAGATAATAATGAACAGGAGCTGTGTCTGTTCTCCCAATGCCTTCAGTGAAGGAATGTGTCACATGTCATGTCAGTGGGAAGTTTTAAAGTTCAGACAGTATGGACCTTTCACATCCTGAAAAATATTTCTGAATATAAATATAATAAATTAATATATATACATATAAATATAATGTAAATAGAAATAGATCTTGACAAAAAAGTATATAAATGTATTATTATAGGTAGCATCAGTGCTGAGCGAGCATAGTACAGAAGAAGATTAGAAAACGGGTTCAATCCATCAGTGGATATGGGATACAGAAGATTCAATTTACATTTATCTGAGCTCGTGGCAGATGTATTTCAGTGTTGTTTATCTGTAAAGAACACACACAATCATACACACACATTCATGCACACACACACGAAAGTTGGAGAACTCACACATCCACAGAGATCATCGCTGCCTGTGTGGGGACTGGGTCACATGTGCATGCAGGAAGTGATGCAATGAGCTTCCAGAGCCTTAGCCCTGGCTACTGATGCATGGCAATATGGCTGAAGTGGAGAGATCCTGATACTGAGCATACGGATGCCATGAATGTGTCATGTTCCGCCAGTTGCCTCTTCTCTCAAATTCATTCATCATGTTTTTTGCATTGGCCTCAAAGTTGAATTTCTGCTCCTGTGTCTAATTCACCCAAGCACCATTTGGGCACTTGGGCTTTGACAGTCACTGTACATCAGCTGAGGTGGAGAGTGAGGGATTTATTTACACAAATGGTATATGGTACCTACAACTGTAAAATATGGCTGTGGATATATTAAATATATTATTTTATTATTTTATTATAATATATTATTATATTATTTAAAGTTTTTTGTACCTGATGTTTCTACCATCATTTCAATTATCACCTAAACATTCTAAATATTCAATTTAAATCTTACAATATAGAAAAACTGCTTTTGCAGTCGCAAATGCTTTACCTCAGTGATTATCGTGCAATTACACAGGTATTAAAGCCACTTAATGCAAAGGGCCTCTAGCAAGTTAAAATGAAGAAGAATGATTCTAACGCATGAAAGACTGAGGCCAAACAGGAAACCTGGCAAGGCCATCTATTAAAAATCCACGTTGAGGACGCCTGGAGTCCTGGGTTCCCGTCCAGGCACAGAGTGGAAATGAAAATATTCCTTACAGAGAGGTACATTTTGTGTGCTTATATTGAAGCATATACTGTATATATGTCAGTGTTTGCATACCTATAGTGTGTGTTAGCGCATTTGTGAGTGTCTGTATACACCAATCCTACCCTATCCTTGAAAACTGAGTGCCCTTCTGGTTTGCACCTGCTCTAGCTCAGTATGGCCCTGATCTGTCACCCCAGATCACCACAGCATTTGATTCTCCAGCTGAGCCTGTCTGCAGGTCTGTCTGAAGTCTGCTCTTCATCAACCACTTCCCTGACACATACTTTCACCAAAAGGAACAGGGTGAAATAAAGACCTAGAATAGCACTGACAGTGCTTGTCAGCGCAGAGTTTGGGATGGGATGGAGGAAAAAAACTGAAGGGTCTATTGATACCTGCCATGAATTTATTTCACACCTTGAATTGCTAAACTGAAAAAAATGAAATTAACCCTTGCTTTATGGTTCTGTGTACAGAAAGCCCATTGCAGTTTTGCATAGAATAGCTGCATACTCCATCCATAGTATTTACTGGTCCTATTTTACTTCTACAGACATGTTATGTAAAGTGAAAACCCAGGTTAAGTACATAGTGATGCAACATACCAGAGCACATTGCAGGCAATTATTATAGTTTGTCTGCATTCCAAATTGGTGTTTCATTTTTTCAGACAGATCTACCTTATCCTTGTCAGTTACCTAAATGTGGAGTAACCTCAGCCATGTATAATGAGGGCTGTTCTCCTTACCGGGGAGACACTCTGTAAACAGTGTTTCATGGAGCAACTACCACCCTGCCCCATTTTGTTCCCAGTGAACGCCAGAACACATGGCTCTGAATGAAGCCTGCTCAAGGGAAATCATGAGCACTAATGCACATTATCCCTTTTAAGCGAGAGTTAATGCTGAAGCAAACTCAATATCAAAGAACTAATGAACTAATTCTTCTAATTATATCAAGCAGGCAGATGGCATTGTTCTGTGCTCTTGTGGTTAGCATTGGTTTAGTAGCCATACAGCAATCATCCTTTTGTCCAGAGGGATTATAGACCCCAGCTATGTTAAAGAGTTTTAAGGAGTTGACCAGTCATTCAGAACTACTCGATTGAGGGCAACAGTTTTTGATGGGCTAGCTTCCTGTTCAGTGGATGTAATTATGCTTTGAGCAACATGATGTCAAATACATCAGGATATCTTTAAAAAAAAATTCTGTCACATATTTTCTTGAAATTGAATACTCGGTTGTAACTGTTCACCCCTTCCATCACCTCACCATCCCCATCAGTTCAAGAGTCACCTTGCTGATTGACACTAACCTTTTTTGAGCAACACTGAATACACCCATGTGGGTTTTAATCCTGGGTCAGAATGAAAATATCATTGCTCTTGAGGTATTGTTCCCAATGTTTGGGCAATGCGTAAGAGTATTAGTGAAATGCACCAATACTCCTATGCATTGCCTAAACAGTAGGAATAACACCTTAAGACCAATGATGTTTCCTCAATTCCTGCTGATCACATGGATACTCCTACCTTTGCCAGCTGCCACTCTCCTCTTAAAGCTGGGCAAAGGATTCATTCACAGGTCAGACCAAACTTAGAATTCTGTTCCCTGCAAAGTCTGGTTGCCTAGCAACAGCAATTTCCACCACATACTTTGCTAACTGTATATATTACTCTGACAATGGTGTGGAGAGAGGTGGAAGAATAAGAGAAACACGAGAAGTAAGATTTCAACCACCGCTGATTTGATATGATAAAAGTAAGTAATGGACATTATATCCACCAAGTACTTTCACCAGCATAATGAATCTGGCATGAGGGGTGGGGTGAGTGGCTCAGATGGTGACAAATTTCATCCATCTCCTGAGGGAGAACACAGGATTTTGGGAACCTGTCAATCACAATGACCTCAACAACACAGGTGGTCTACATATCTGTCCAGATGGTAATGTCAGTACAGTGAAACAAAATCATGATAGAAGCCCTCCATCCTGTGACAAGCTGGAGTGGACTGGGGGTGGAGCGAGGGAGACTGCCAATCCCAACGGGTGGGAAAGGACAGAAGAGAGAAGGGGGACATAAGTGCTAACAATGTTGTCTCCATTGATGTTTGGCTGAGGATTGATCATTAATGCTGGAAAGAGCTCTCTGAAGAGACAATTTATTTAGTGGAAATTGCATTGCCAGCTTGTGGGCTATCCGCCCCCATGCTCTTACCAGAGTCACCTATGATGATGCTCCCTGCAATCTCTACAGTGGGAATGCCTGCACAACTTCACTCCTGTGGTGCAAGGACTACCCCTCTCCACCCAAGCCTCCACCCAGATCCCTACCTAAAACTACATGCTGTCTGTCTAGGCTGTGTCCAAAATCTCTTTCATACCAGTGTATGAATTAGGAGCTGTCTGGGACACAATATTGGCTCTTGTGAAATTTTAGGAAATGAATCCTGCCATTCCTCAGTGAGTCCAATTACTTTTATTACAATTGATGGTATGCTCCATGGAGTCATACTGTCTACACCCAGGTAACAACATAGTCCAGCAATGTTGATTATCAATGAGTAAATCAAAAAAGAAGGGTGCAACAATATGTTTTTTTTTTTAGCTGAGCACTTAAACTACAGTAGCAGCACTGGTAGATTCTCAGTAACTAATGGAAATTAGTTGTCAGTAGGATGGCCATGCACTAATGTTTACTTGCAAGTAAACATGTTAGCTTACAAGCTAATTAGA